>VWZE01017695.1:15989-41667 GCA_013396675.1 Eubucco bourcierii
CTGTACTAGTGGGAGGTGTCCCTGCCTATGGCAGGGGTTTGGAACCAAATGATCTTTGAGGTCCCTTCCAACCTTACCATTCTAGGATTCTATGCTTTGCGTGTGCTTGAATTGCAGCCCTGCTGCATGATGCTGTCTGGGTTTGTCATCTCTCCTGGCTCAGAATACAGCAGGGGAAGAAAAAGCCAATTCAGATTTAATGAGAGTAGAAATGGTGTGTGCTGGTTTGAGGCTAATTGGAATATTTTAATAAAAAAAAAAATAGATGATAGGCTGTGAAAAGCAAACANATATCTCTGCTTGTACATTGTGCTGAACTGTAAATAGAGCTTCAGTCCTTAACTTCCAGCTGGCTGAATCTAATCTGGGTGATTTCATTAGGGGGTGGGGGGGGCAGGTAACTCCCAAACCATCACAGGGTGCAAACAGGAATCCACCCAACCTGACAGCTGCATGTCCCAAGCCCAAGGAGTAATTACCACCTGCCCCAGTTCCCCAGCAGCTTTAGCCACTCATCTCTTTAGAGCTTGTGCTGTGCCAGCCACACCTTGGCTACTGAACCTCTTGCATACAAAACTGCTGAGCAAAGGCAGAGGCTACTGCTGAATGCTTAGAAGCTTTTGTTTAGCTTTGTCAGGTGGTGTTTGAGTGGATTCATCTTATTCAGGAGATTGGGGTGGGGGGGAAACATAAAGGGAATGGGTTTGACAGGCAGAAACAAAAGATGGTTTGGCTTAGTTTGAAATGATGTGATGTGCTGGTTCAAATAGCAGAGAGTGTTAGCTGGTGGAGGGAGCAGCTAGGAGGAAAGTGTCTTGGAGGGGACACTGAGTTCATCGGGAGCCATGCCCAGTGAGCAATCAGATTGCAGATGTGCCAGTGATGGAAGCACTGCCAGCAGCTCCTTCAGCATCACTTCAGGGGGAGCACTTGTCCCTGTCTTTCAGACTCCCATGGGCTCCAGCCCCTCCAGCCAGTGCGCTGACTGCTGAAGTGCCCTCACAAATCAGCCTTACCTCCTGCTTCTTCTCTTTCAGAGTTTTGCTTTACCATTGTCCCTGCCACCCTTCTGTGTGGCACTGATGTTACACAATTGCCTGTCCTGTTTTATCAGAGCCCTGCCTTGGCTAAGTAGGAAAGGAAAACAAGCTGTGTAGGTAATGCTCTGTGGACTAATTAAACCAGCTGGGGTTTTCTTACAGTCTCCCAGTTACCCACTTTCTGCTTCCATGGCATGATTTTGCTTGTGTTTTATGTGTGCCAGCCCACACTTACTCTTTGTCCCATTCCTGTGGTTGTATCATTGCTGTCCTGCAGTGACATTTGTGTCAAAATCTGCTGATTCTTTTATTTCACCTCATTGTGATGACCATGCATGTTAAACAGTACTACAGGCTGCAGAGGGATGAAGTCTGGGTTCCAAAATCTCTACCATGTGGATTCTTTAACATCTAGGGGGGAAAAAAGTAAACTTTCCCCTTAGCAAGAAAGCATGAAAACATTCTCACTCCTCATTGTCATCTTTTCTCCCCTTCTACTCTGCTCCACCTGGAGTATCCACTTCTGGGACGTGGAGCAGGTCCAGAGGAGCTCACCAAGATGATCAGGGCTGGAGAACCTCCCCTGTGGGGACAGGCTGAGACAGTTGGGGCAGTTCAGCCTGGAGAAGACTCTGAGGAGACTTAGAGTAGCCTTCCAGTACCCAAAAGGAGCCTACAGGAAAGCTGGGGAGGGACTTTTTCTAAGGGCTTGTAGTGCTAGGATGAGAGGGAATGGATTGAAGCTTGAGAAGGGCAGATTGAGACTGGAGATTAGGAAGAAATTCTTTGCAGGGAGGGTGGTGAGACAGTGGCACAGGTTGCCCAGGGAGGTTGTGGAGCACACAATCACCCAATGTGATCAAAGATCACATTGGGTGATTGTGTGCTCCACAACCTCCCTAAAGTTGTTCAAGACCAGGTCTTGAGCAACCTGTTCTAGTGGGAGGTGCCCCTGCCCGTGGCAGGGTGTTGGAACTGGATGATTTTTAAGGTCACTTCCAACCTAAACCATTGTATGAATCTTTTGCTGAGCATGTAGAAAGTCAGTGAGTTTGAGAAGCCTTCTTCTCTGTCCTATGTGACTGATATTGACCAGAAGTTCATCAGGAATTCTCAGGAGAGAAGAAAGCAGCAGTTGCACACAGGCAGAGCTTATAAACATGATCACGTTCAGTGCTGTGCTGCCTTTTAGAAGACAGGGTGAAAAAATTCACCAAGCATCCTAGGAGAGGAGGAAGAAAGTACTGAAACTTTGTGATTACCTAGCACTGTCCATAGGGCTGGTGGGGGGAGGGTGGTCCAGGCCCTATCCTATTTACTGGAGGAGTGAAGGCTTTGGGCAAACAGCTGTAGGCTTTCTGTTGACTCCATACAGCACAGCAGTTGCAGTTGTCCTCTTAAGAGCTATCTCCTGAATCACAGTCTCACAGTATCACCAAGGTTGGAAGAGACCTCAAAGCTCACCAAGTCCAACCCATTACCACAGACCTCAAGACCAGACCGTGGCACCAAGTGCCGTGTCCAAACCTGCCCTGAACACCTCCAGGGACGGTGACTCCACCACCTCCCTGGGCAGCCCATTCCAGCAGTCAATGACTCTCTCAGGCAACAACTTTCTCCTCACCTCCAGCCTGAACTTCCTCTGGCACAGCTTGAGACTGAGTCCTCTTGTTCTGGTGCTGCTTGCCTGAGAGAAGAAAGCAACCTCCTCCTGGCTACAACCACCCTTCAGGTAGTTGTAGACAGCAAGAAGGTCTCCCCTGAGCCTCCTCTTCTGCAGGCTAAACAATCCCAGCTCCCTCAGCCTCTTTTCATAGGACTGTGCTCGAGGCCTCTCCCCAGCCTTGTTGCCCTTCTCTGGACTTGATCAAGTACCTCAATATCCTTCTTAAATTGAGGGGCCCAGAACTAGAAGAGGAGATAAAGGTTACCTCCAGTATAACTGGAGTCAACCAGCATGAGGGTTGATGTTTCTGGGCAGGAGGTCTTATTCACAGAGCAGAGAGAAACAGCTAAGTAAACTCACTACAGAGCTTGAGGAAACACAGAGACACTACAGATTTTGTGTGCTAAGTTAAGGCTTCTGGTAAACGTTTAACCTGCCCTTTCTTCAGCTGTTTTCTTGCACAGAAAAAAAAAATCTATTTGGAGCTGTGTGAAGAAGGAAACAGAAATTTCAAGTAGAAAAATGAAGATTTTGAGTCTGGCTTGGTTTTTACCCAGCTCTTATTTTCTGCAGGGGAAGAAATAAATCTGACTCTGGCAAACCTAAGAGGGAGATGGTTTATGTGTACAGGGAAATTTAAACCTGACCCAAATTCCATGCTTTATCTTTTGTTTTCTCTGCTGCTATCTTTTGTGTAGATTTTAGGCTCTCATTCTGCCTTGAAAAAGATGCAGTTACAACAGGCTGAGGCAATGGAAGTTTCCTGTGTGGCTACTTACGTGGCACCACCTATTAAAAAGCGACAGGAGATGCAAGCAGGGAACAATTGGAATTCCATATTCCTGGATTACTTTGTGGAGATTTTGTTTTTCTAACACAAAGCATGAACAGACAGTGCTCCCTTTTAAACACCCTTCATTATTTCTGTTCCTTCTTGGCATGCCTCTTTGAAACCCTTTCAATGGGCTCAGTGAATCCAGGCTCTAAAGAGGACCAGCACTGCTTTGTGCAGTTGCTTTTGCTTTCCAATTTCCGAAGTGAAATGGCTCAGAGGTTACTTCTGCCTGGCAGGCAGAATATCTAAATGACTGGTCACACAGACACATAGAATGCTAGGGGTTGGAAGGTACCTCCAGAGATCATTAGTTGCCAGCAAAATGTAAATATTTGACATTCTGCTGGAGGGACAACTTATTTAAACAGTGAAAACAAGCAAATACCTCTCCAAACACTAACACAACTGCTTTAAAGAAGCAAATATAAGCCTGACTAGCTATGAAATGGGGTTTCTCTGTTTTACTGATTTTAAGGAAAAACTACAATAAGTCCTGCCAAAATTCTATGATTCTATTAGTCTATGAGTGTATGTCTACGATTTTATTATTCTGTAAGTCTGAGTCTATGATTCTGAGTCTATGACTCTATGAATCTATGAGTCTATGATTCTGAGTCTATGAGTCTATGAATCTGATTCTATGGTTTTATGATTCTATGAGTCTGAGTCTATGATTCTATGAGTCTGTGATTCTGAGTCTATGAGTCTATGATTCTGAGTCTATGAGTCTATGGTTCTATGATGCTATGAGTCTGTGATTCTATAAGTCTATGAGTCTATGATTCTGAGTCTATGAGTCTATAAGTCTATGAATATGAGTCTATGGTTCTATGATTCTATGAGTCCATGATTCTGAGTCTATGATTCTATGAGTCTATGATTCTGATTCTNACTCTATGATTCTCTTATTCTATTATTTTCTGATTCTATGGTTCTATGAGTCTATGATTCTGATTCTATGGTTCTATGATTCTGTGAGTCTATGATTCTATGAGTCTGACTCTATGATCCCGTGAGTCTGAATCTATGATTCTATGAGTCCATGATTCTATGAGTCTGAGTCTATGATTCTATGAGTCTATGAATCTGATTCTATGGTTCTATGATTCTATGAGTCTGTGATTCTGTGAGTCTATGAGTCTATGAATATGATTCTATGGTTCTATGAGTCTATGATTCTGAGTCTATGAATCTGATTTTATGGTTCTATAAGTCTATGATTCTATGAGTCTATGAATCTGATTCTATGAGTCTATGATTCTATGAGTCTATGATTCTGAGTCTATGACTCTATGAGTCTATGGTTCTAAGGTTAGTATCTCCTCTCCACATTATCAGCCTTCACAGGTGACCAAAAGACTCTTTTATTTTGGACAGCTTATGATACCCACAACAGCCCTGATTACTTTGCAAGCAATCCCACCGAGCTAAAAGGAACTAAATAAGGAGAAGATGCTACCCAAGGTATGGAAGATTACAAGCCCTTGAGACAAGAAGGTTGCAGAAATAGGACCTTTGTCTTTGCTAGGGGTAATGTGAACTGAGGAAAACAGATTTACCTGCCAATGAGCTAGGTTATGCAGGCAGTGCTATAGCTTGCTGGTGTTAGTGAGCAGTCACCTCAAACCACAGCACCACAGCGGGACTTTTGGCTTTGCCTAGTAATTATTTCTAATGTGCATTGCTGGAGTTGCTTTCTCAAGAAAAGTTAAACATTTTATACTACTCAAACACACACAAAGCAGACACAGCTGAGAGCTGATTTCTTTTCTACAGAGGAACAAGCTTGGATTGGATGTTACAGCTGTGTTTCGTTCTCAAGCTCCAGAAGCGAAGTGCTCCAGTCATAGAATCACAGAATGGTTTGGGTTGGAAGAGACCTCCAAAGAGCATCCAGTCCAGCCCACCTGCAGTCAGCAGGGACATTCTCCACTACATCAAGCTGCTCATAGCCTTCTCAAGTCTGACCTTGAATATCTCCAGGGATGAGGCCTCAACGCCCTCCCTGGACAACCTGTTGCAATGTTGCAGCAGCCTCACAGCGCAGAACTTGTCCCTAACATCCAATCTGAATCTGCTCTGCTTTCATTCCAAACCATTGTTCCTCATCCTGTCCCTGCAGGCCTTTGCAAACAGTCCCTTTGCAGCCTTCTTGCAGGCCCTCTTCAAGTACTGGAAGGCTGCTATTAGGTCTTCCTGGAGCCATCCTGGCTTTGACCTTCATTTTCCACCTGAAAGAAACCAGAGGTCAGTACAAGCTGGGCCTTCTCCAGTCTATTTTTCAATCTTCAGGTCAGTTGGAAAGGAGTCAGAGTAATCAGCAGACTGGGAGTGGCAGCAATAAAGCAATAAGAAACTCAGTAGGAAGGTATCCTTGATTTCTTGACCCAGATACCTGAAATAGGTGAGGGTTGTGCTAGCTTCAGTGAGGGCAGCGCAGTGTAAGCATCAGACACCTTTAGCCACCTTCAGTGGCTCCTGATGCATGTACTTCACAACTGCTTATTCAAGAGATGCTGCTATTGCCTTGCTGTTAGACATAGAAATAGCCCTCATCTTTTGGAATACCAAATGCTGTCTTACAAGACATTCTATCAGTGAAGAAACACAATGGTCTATGTGATGGTTTGGGAGTTCCCTGCCCCCCTCCACACTTGGTAAAATCACCCAGACTAAACTCAGCAGGCTGGAAGTTAAGGACTGAAGCTCTCTTTACAGCTTAGCACAATGTACAAGCAGATATTTACACAATAGACATGGATAGTTACAGAAACAGACAAGTTAAAGGTAATACAGAAACACAATTCCCCTCCCAGAAATCACAGTCCCAATGAGGGTCTCCCAACCACCCTTCCACCTTCTTTAAACCCCTCTGCCTTACCCCAGGGTCTGCAAGGTGAATTTGGTAGATGGGCAAGGGGGGTTAGAAGGAAAGTGGTTAGTTAGGTTAGCAGAGAGGTCCAGACCAAGCCATCAGCTAGAGAGAAAGAGGCTGAGTGTGAGTGTCTTATCTATGTCTGTGTCCTTGCTTTTTACACATCTCAGCAAGCCTATGAGTGCAGCAGACATCACCAGTGTTTGCTTTTCACACCCTATAATTTTCTCCATTAAGATACTCCAATTAGCCTCAAACCAGCACAGTCTAAATGGCATAAAACTCCCAGACTAGTCCCTCTGAGGCCCTTAACAGCCAGGAGCAATTATATTCCCTCTTTTTCTGCTTCTGACATAGAATCATAGAATCATAGAATCATAGAATGGTAAGGTTGGAAGGGATCTCAAGGATCATCTAGTTCCAACCCCCTGCCATAGGCAGGGACACCTCCCACTAGTACAGGTTACTCAAGGCCTCATCCAATCTGGCCTTGAACACATCCAGGGAGGGAGCATCCACAACCTCCCTGGGCAACCTGTTCCAGTGCCTCACCACCCTTACTGTAAAGAACTTCCTCCTAACATCCAGTCTAAATCTCCCCTCTGCCAGTTTAAGCCCATTGCCCCTTGTCCTGTCATTGCAGGACCTTGTAAATAATCCTTCCCCAGCCTTCCTGTAGGCCCCCTTCAGATACTGGAAGGCTACTATCAGGTCCCACTGGTGTCTTTTGCATCCTGCAGAGCAAACCAGTTCCCTAAGGACTGGCCAAGCCCAGTTCTACTCTTCTGCAGGAATCCATGGCATCTCATTCATAGAGTAACCCAATCTGTTTTCATGGTTTTACGTCTGCTAACGAGCTCATGACAGAATTAATCTCAGCTGCAAACAGGACTTCCAGCACTCAAACAGCAAAGGCAACCTGAGCCGGAGGTGGCATTCCTAGAGCTGCTCATTTCCCTCTATTAATTTGGATGCTAAACTGCCTCATGGCACTGCCCTGCTGCTATAAATACACAGGCAGTCACTTGACCTTGCAGCTGCTTTGGCTAAAATAATTCTCCTTTGAAACTGGCAGGGGCACAAGAGAAGCCCAGTGCTGAGCTGGAATGAATGACCTTGGCCTTGTTCTGGAGGTGCAGCTTCATGTGACTAGCTTACACTGAGCTAAGAAGGGCCAGTACCAAACCAGTGATCCCACCTCCTACTTTTCCCATAGTACCTGTCCCTACCTGCTTTCCTTATGTAACTGATCAGACTGAACATTAACCTTACTCTTTTCTTACCAGTGATTCCTCAGCTCCCTCAGCCTGTCCTCACAGCAGAGGTGCTGCAGCCTCCTGATGGTTTTCGTGGTTCTCCTCTGGGCCCACTCCATCAGGTCCATATCTTTCCTGTGTTGAGGGCTCCAGAGCTGAATTCAGCACTGCAGATGAGATCTCACCACAGCAGAGCAGAGAGGCAGAATCACCTCTCTCAACCTGTTGGCCACACTTCTTTTGATGCAGCCTAGGATTGGCCTCCTGGGCTGCAAATGCACACTGTTGGTTCATGTCTAGCTTCTGTTGGTTCAAGTCTAGCTTCTCATCCATCAGCACCCCCAGGTCCTTTTCTGCAGGGCTGCTTTCTGTCACTTTATCCCCCAGCCTGGATGGATAGCAATGATTGTTCCAACCCAGGTGCAGGGCCCTGCATTTGCTCTTGTTGAACCTCCAGAGGTTCACCTGGGCTCACCTGGGCCCACCTCTCCAGCTTGTCCAGGTCCTTCTGGCTGACATCACATCCCTCTAGCATACTGACAGCACCACTCACCTTGGTGTCATCTACAAACCTGATGATGGTGCACTGGATCCCACTGTCTGTATCATTGATGAAAACAATAAACAGTTCTGGTTCCAGGATAATCATAAAGAACAAAACCAGTAAAACTCATGGGTTGAGATAAGAGCAGTTTAATCATCTAATATAAATGATTATTTAATATAAAATGATTTGTATCACTATGATATATCATTCTAATGTATATAGTGTATCATTATAATGTTATATCATTATGATCATTCAATATAAAATATAATAATAGCAGTAATCAAAAGTAGAACAGCAAAAAGGAAGGAATAAGCCCCAAGAAAACACAACTGATGCAATGAACAATGCAGTTGCTCACCACCTCCTGACTGAAGCCCAGTCAGCCCCTCCTGGCCAACTTCTCCCAGTTTGCCTAGTGGGTATGATGTCTTTTGGTATGGAATATTCTTTCAGCTAGTTTGGGTCAGTTTGGCTGTGGACATTCCCAACTTCTTGTGCTCCTGCTCACTGGCAGAGCATGGGAAGCTGAAAAATCCTTAAATCAGGTAAGCCCTACTCAGCAACAACTAAAACATCAGGGTGCTATCAGCATTATTCTTGTGTTAAATGGGAAACACAGCATCCCACTGGCTACCAGGAAGGGAATGAACTCTGGCCCTGTAAAGCCAGGACAAAGAGTTATTAAGAACTGTTGGGATGACAGCAGATACAGGTACAGGAAGAGGTATTCGCAGCCTAAATTTAGCTGAGTGAAGCTAATCACCATCCTGAGCTCCTTCTGTAGTCTGTGGAAATGTAAAGCTTCTCTAGAAGGCAGCTCAGAGAGTGAGCTTAATTTAGGCTGAAGTTCCAGGAGAGGCAGAGAGCTGATAGAGTCTCTCACCCACGGCAAAGGAGACTCTCCTTGTGCCTGCTCCTCCTGGGCATTCCTGAGCTGTTTACTGGGCACGTCTCTGAACCCAGTTGGCTACTGAACAGAAAACTACTTCGAGGAAAGAAAAGTGATAGCCTTCAGCTAATTTAATGAGATGAAGTGGCCCACGAAGAAATCGGAGAAGCATCAGAGCTGGTAGGTGTAAGACACAAACAGGGGTGGAGGGCAGCACTTTGAGACTTGCTGATTTCCCGCAGCGCTGAGCTGATTCTTCGCCTCAGCTCTGACAGGCAACTTCACCCCTGGCTGCTCTCTAAGTGAAGAATTTTAATAGCGGTGGAATTGGTTCAAAGAAGCCCCTGCAGCCATGCTGTACCTTCACAGGCCCGTTTGCTTGTTGCAGTCATTGTCACTGGATGACAAACTGACAGAAACCATCTGCCTGCACACGGAGATTTGCTTCCAAGCGGCGTAGCTGCGGCAATGCAGACAAAACAGCAGCAATCAGCCACACGGAGCTGGAAGCTGCCAACGTGGGGCAGAAACACAAGAAGGTGTCCTGGCTTCTGAAGCCAGCATCTCTTACTGTGTCTTAAACTAGCTCTGGAGAAGAGTTTCTGCTGAACATGGTGTGGGGATGAAAAGAGCTTCCCCAGGCAATAACAAGCCTTCCAGAAGGCTCCGTTCATTTACTCATTGTACACTCTTCTGCAGGCAGCTCACATAGGTGTGAGTCAGAAGGTCTGTTCTCCAGGTTTCAGAACTGTAGTCTGCACTGCTCTCAGAAAGCTTCCTGCTGGGTAAAATAAAAGCAGGTCTGGGTGATGGGCACATGTTTTGAGTGATCTGCTGTTTGTGGCAGGGCATGTATGGCATTGAGAACGACGTCTTCTTGAGCCTTCCTGCCGTCCTAAGTGCCTCTGGACTGACAAGTGTCATCAACCAAAAGCTGAAGGATGATGAGGTGGCTCAGCTGAAGAAGAGTGCAGATACCTTGTGGAACATCCAGAAGGATCTCAAAGATCTGTAACTCGTGAATGTTAGATTCCAGCAATAGAAAACCAGCATGTCAGGTGCAGATGTGGGCACTGCACATCTCTGAATAACATTTGATGCTCTTCCAGACTGAGCTTTGTCAACAGTAGCTAAACTTAGGCTTGCTGTAACGCACAGACTTTATGAACAAATAAAGCAACTTTCAGGCATTTGTTGTCCCAGTGACTTATTTTCAGTGTTTAAACTGTGTAGCTTGCTCCAGGAATCTTCTTTAATCATAGACTACATAGAAGTGCAGAGAAATGTCTCTTTACACTGAACTTGGAAAAGTCAAAAGTGTGCTGGCCACAATTCTCATCAAGAGAAGTGTGGCTGGCAGGGCAAGGGAGGAGATTCTGTCCTTCATCCTGTCCCTGCAGGCCTTTGCAAACAGTCCCTCTGCAGCTTTCTTGTAGCCCACTTCAGGTCCTGGCAGGCTGTTGTTAGGTCTGCCTGGAGCCTTCTCTTCTGCAGGCTGAACACCCCCAACTCCCTCAGTCTGTCCTCAGAGCAGAGCTGCTCCAGCCCCTTGATCATCTTTGTAACACTCCTCTGGACCCTCTCTATCAGGTCCATGTCCTTCCTATGCTGAGGGTTCCAAAGCTGGATGCAATAGTCCAGGTGAGATCTCTGCAGAGCAAAGTGGCTATAGCCACCAGACTATCAACATTTTACTGTGGAAAATAGTTCCACTAGTAGAGTTTTTTTCAAGTGAAACCTCTGCTTCTTTTCAGTTTGGAAAAAAAAATTACTTTCATGGATTTGGGGAAGATGATGGGATGAATGCTAGTGAATTGTCTCAGGCTTACCTAATTACCCACTTTGTATACAAACCCAAAGTTAAATGTTGTTAAAATGTACACACAGAGGTTATGTTGCAATTGTATGATGCTTACTAGACAAATTTATTTAGACTGTGCCCCTTAGGGTTTGTTTTTGTGGAAATCTATGCTGCATTAGAAATGTCAGCGCTGCCAAAGTGGAGCTGAACTTTGAAACTGTGACCTGTCACTGGCAGACTTCCCCTGGGACCTTGGGGTGATCTCTTCACCTCTCTGTCCCTCAATCCTCTACCGACTGAAACAATTAAAAAGCCAATCAGTAAGAGCAGGAAGACAGAATAATCTTCTTTCTTCCACCATCTGCTTGACCCTTGTCTGTGTAGATCACAAGCATTTCAGGGAGGGGATTAAATACCCTTTGAACACTGGAAGCAAACTGAAGTCTGATTAAATTAGGGTCTAGGAGAACTGTTGCAATGTGACAAACAGTCCAGTCTGCCTTTAAAAGCTTTAAAACTTTGCAAATAGGAAAAGTGCCCTTTTCCTCTCTAATTACAAATTCCAATATGATAATTGGTTGTTAATTGCTTGTAAGCAGAGAGAAGGATCCTGTCCAAAGAAGACATAATGCAGCAGTCAATGTTCCTTGCTACAGGCACTGGCAGAACAAGCACAAGTCCTTGGTTCTGGTTCAGGAATGAAAAAAAACCTCACTCTGGTCCTTCCCTAATATTTCCTGCACCTTTTCTTTCCTCTTCCTCCTTATTTCCCTCCAGTTCAACTGTGCATGTTCCCATATTCATGATACTGATTTTGTCAACCTTACATTTCATTGGGTAATTATCATGTACCACCATGTGTACCATCATGTACACCATTGTGCTATCATCCTGTACCACCATGTGTACCATCATGTACACCATTGTGTTATCATCCTGTACCACCATGTGTACCATCATGTACACCACTATGTAATTATCATGTACCACCATGTGAAGACAGGCTAAGAGAGTTGGGGCTCTGCAGCCTGGAGAAGAGAAGGCTTCCAGGAGACCTTAGAGTAGCCTTCCAGGGTCTGGGGCTACAGGAAGGCTGGGGAGGGACTATTGACAAGGGCTTGTAATGACAGGACAAGGGGCAATGGGTTTGAAGTGGCAGAGGGGAGATTGAAACTGGATGTTAGGAGGAAGTTGTTTGCAGTGAGGGTGGTGAGACACTGGCACAAGTTGCCCAGGGAGGTTGTGGCTGCTCCCTCCCTGGAGGTGTTCAAGGCCAGGTTGGAGGAGGCCTTGAGTGAGCTGTACTAGTGTGAGGTGTCCCTGCCTATGGCAGGGGGTTGGAACTAGATGATCCTTGAGATCCCTTCCAACCTTACCATTCTATGATTCTATGATTCTATGCATACCATCATATACACCACTGTGTAATTATCATGTACCACTGTGTTTACTACCATGTACACCATGTGTGCCATCATGTACACCAATGTGTAATTATCATGTACCAGTTACCAAAGTCTTTATTCTCTTACAGCAATCTGCTACGGATGCATCCATGCATATGGATGGTTTAACTCATTTCTTTCCCTCAAAGGGACTCTTTGCTATGTCAAATAACGTTAAGCAGGGAAGTAGCTCATAGTTAATCATTTAAAGGCAGCATGAATCTGTCCTGCTGTGCAGAAAAGCAGGTTTTACGCTTTCCTCATCACTTGTGCTTGCCACTGCTCATGTGCTGGCACCAGCACTCGTTTGGCTGCTCGGTAAGCCAGAGGGAATCAATCCAATCCTTATTAGGCTGGCAAAATATCTGTCAAAACCAAAAATCAATAAAACCTTAAACTAGCCACAACAGCAGCAAAAATATAAAAAAAAAAGTAAGCATAGTCTTAGATGGGATGAGCTAGGCTTTCTGCCTAGTCACATTTAACCCAGTGACTTATTTGAGAGGACTCTGGACTGGTTTCCCCCTGTGAGAGACAATACTGCGTGAAGGGCAACCTAAAGCTTTCTTTTCTTTCCTTGGTGAAACTAAATGTGTCTAAGTCGTGGTTTCCCTCTGCTTTCTTCCTTTACAGTTAAAAACAAGAAATGCTACCGCATTAGGAGAAACGAAAACTCCATTTGTGGCCCAGGGGCTCATTCCACAGCTCCCACACACGACCGTTTAGAAGCGGTGTGGTGAAGTGGCCTGAGTGTGAGCTGGAATAGGGCAGCAGCAGAGGGAGCAGGGGGGAGGAGTGCTTGTGGCACTGCATCACGTTACATTCCTTTGTCCCTGCCAAAGAATTTCAGTGTGACTCCATTGCTGCCATTGTCCCCTCCGATTTATTCAACCACCGAAAAAAAAAAAATTAAAAAAAAATCTGAACTTCAGTTAGGTGATGGGCAAAAAACAAAGGGCAGAAAAATCGAACCGCCACCAACTTGAGCGGCTTTGCCCCCAAAGATTATACAAAACGCTTTCGTTGTGCACAAGTTGTTAGCCACAGGAACAGGCTCCCCAGCAAGCGCCTGCATCCGTATGCCTGGAGGTACGTGAAAGAGGCAGAGAAGTGGTGCTGAAGGAGGCGGTTTCAGCACCAGCCGCGGTCGCTGAAGCCGACGACCCTAAGCGTCTTTTCCAACCGAAACGCCTCCACGATTCTGTAGCTGCTGGCTTGCGATTCCTCTGCATGTTCCCTCTGGCCCATGAAAGAGAAATGAGGCAGCCTGACCTTGTTAGCTAACTGTGAAGGTCAGCTCACAGATGCCTGTTGAGACCACTGGTTTCTAGAACGGCCACCACGGGTCTCTGTAACGGCCAGCACCGGTGTCTATGACGGCCACCGCCGGTCTCTGTAACGGTCACCACCGGAGCAGTGCACTGCCGCACAGCACAGCGGCGCCCAACCGCCACTGAAGCGGCCCCTGCTGAGGACCGCTACCGGCCTCCCCGGCTGGCCGACAACATCGCACCGTCCTGCTGCCGCCAGAACGAACACAGGGACGAGCCAGCGCATTCCTCCCCGCCCAGGAGCCTCCCCGGGGCCAGGCGGGCAGGAGAAAGGGCGAGAAGCAGAGGACACCGAGGAGAGCCGGGGGTGGGGCCGCGACATCCTTCGGCCTCCGTCCTTGGCGAGGATTGAGTGCGGCGGCCACCGCCCCCCGACAGCCGCGGAGGAACGCCCAGGAAGGCGCGGCGAGGGGCGGCCCAGCCCGGTCCGCTCTGGCCCTGTCCTGCCCGCCCCTTCCGCTGCGGAGTCCTCATTGCCCGAGCCCCGGAGGAGCGTGGCGTAGGTTTTCTTGCCTCTTCGCAGCCTGAGCCTTACCGGTGAGTAGGGGACGAGCGGAGCTGAAGGGGGTGCCCTCGTTAGATGCTGTAGGGTCTCCCAGCTCGGCTTTTTTGGTTTTTTTTCCCGCGGGCGGTTTCTCCTGGGGCCGAGCATCCTAGATGGCACCGGGGCAGGGAGCGTGCGATGCGCTAGCCGGGGGCTGGAGCTAAGCTAAAGCTCCGGCGGGGGGGGTGTGTGTGTGTGTGTGTGTGTGTGTGTGTTGGGTGAGGATGGCGACTCCCAGCTCGGTCCCCGGTCGCGTGCGGAATCCCTCTGGGTGACCTCGTGTGCCGACCCTGTCCCCTCGCTAGGCTGCGCCTAACGAGATGGGGGCGGTGCCCGCAGCATGGCGAAACTGGGATGGGGGAGGTCGGAGGCACCGCACAGGGCTCTGTGGGTTGGACGAAAGGAACCTTCGGGCTGAATAGAAACGAGCCGGGAAGTCCCGGAGGTCTTACTGCGCCACACTGGTTCGTGGGTTTATTACCGGTCCCACAAGCCGGAGCCCTGATGGGATTTGAGGAGGGGAGAAAGCCCAGCAGCCATTAGCGGGGAAGGGATCTCTACCCTCGAGGGGAGGCTCTGGGTACTCCGAGAACAAAAGGATATTCTGTTGCGTGCTTCTAAAAGAGGCTGTGCCCCGCTTCAGCCTTTCACCAGGCACCAGCGGATTCTGGCAGGGAGCACTGTCCGGGCAGGAGTGGGCGTGCGGCTGGGCTGGCAACCTGCGGGTGGAAGGAGCTCGGTGAGCAAGGGCACTGCGCCCGCCTGCTGCCTTACGTAAACCGCCGCCAGCAACACTTCAGCGGCAGGCTCCCGGCTGCGCGAGGTGACCTCTTCAGCCCACAGCGTTCGGTTTGGTTTCCTCTCCCTTGCTTTGAACCACCTCTTTCTGTCTCTCCTTGCAGAACACCATGGCCACCCTCAAGGACAAGCTGTTTACTCCCATTGCCGCAGAAAGCACAGTCCCAAACAACAAGATAACTGTTGTGGGAGTTGGGCAGGTCGGGATGGCCTGTGCCATCAGCATCCTTGGAAAGGTACAGCTCAAGGGCAATGTGGTGTTCAGCCTCCCACTGCTGTAGTGCTCTGCACTGTCTGCCTGTCTTGGCAAACAGTGAGAAATTGGTTAGGTTAGTACAGGAAGGAACCATTTGCTGTTCGTGCAAGTGACTGTACTGCAGTGTTCATGCAAGGCTGACCTCTCCACTCAGTTGATCCTTATCATAGAACCATAGAATCAGCCAGGTTGGAAGAGTCCTCCAAGCTCACCCAGCCCTAGCCAGTCAGCCAGACCATGGCATGAAGTGCCCCATCCAGGCTTTGCTTCCAACACCTCTAGGCACAGCGACTCCACCACCTTCCTGGACAGCCCATTCCAATGCCAATCACTCTCTCTGCCAACAACTTCCTCCTAACATCCAGCCTAGACCTCCCCTGGCACAGCTTGAGACTTTGTCCCCTCCTTCTGTTGCTGGGTGCCTGGCAGCAGAGCCCAACCCCAGCTGGCTGCAACCTCCCTTCAGGTAGCTGTAGAGAGCAATGAGGTCTGCCCTGAGCCTCCTCTTGTGCAGGCTGCACACCCCCAGCTCCCTCAGCCTCTCCACAGGGCTGTGCTCTAGGCTGAGCACAGAGGCAGAATAACCTCCCTGCTCCTGCTGGCCACACTGTTGCTGATCCAGGCCAGGATGCCATTGGCTCTCCTGCCCACATGGGCACACTGCTGGCTCATCTTCAGCTGCTCTCTACTATCACCCCCAGGTCCCTTTCTGCCTGGCTGCTCTCCAGCCACTCTGTCCCCAGCCTGTAGCATTGCTTGGGGTTGTTGTGGCCAAAGTGTAGAACCCTGCACTTAGCCTTGTTCAGTCTCATCCCATTGGCCTCTGCTCACCCATCCAGCCTGCCCAGGTCCCTCTGCAGAGCTCTTCATACAGCTCAAGGCTGTTCCATCTTGTCCTATTACCTGACACTTGGGAGAAGATACTGGCACCTTGCTACATCCTCCTTTCAGGTAGCTGTAGAGAGTGATAAGGTTTCACCTGAGGCTTTTTTTTTTTTCCATACTAAATGACTACACTCAGCCAGTCCTCAGACTTTTGTTGTAGGCACTTTGCTCTTCAGATATGCCTCAGCACCTCAGTGTTGTTCTTATTAGGGGCCTGAAAATGGGCACAGTGTTTAGGGTGCAGCTTCAGCAGAGCTGAGTACAGGGAGACAATCACTTAGGATCAGTTGAGACCTTTAAGATCATCAAGTCCAACTATTTTATCTCTGCTAATTCTGGTACTAAACCATGTGTCTCAGCACCACTTCCCTAGTCATGCTGGCTGAAGTATTTCTCATACAAGCCAGGATGCTGTTGTCCTTCATGGCCACACTGCTGGCTCATATCCAACCAGCTGTGGAGGGATACAATATGGTTTTGACTTGTGCCAGGTGGTTGGCTTCCCAAGACATCTGTTAAACCATGGCATAAGATGGTGTCCATACTATACTGCAACATGCAGATGCAGTTGAGTTTGGATTCTGTAAAATTAAACAGTCTGATAAACAAACCTGAAGGTAATCCGGGGGCTGAAGCTACCTCTGCTACAAGGACAGGCTGAGGGAGCTGGAGGTGTTCAGCCTGGAGAGGAGGCTCCAGGGAGACTTAAGAGTCACCTTCTTGTAACCCCCTTCAGGTACTGGAAGGCTGTGGTGGGACTGCATTGGTAAGATGAGGGGCAATGGTTTGAAATGAGAGAAGTGCAGGTTGAGATTGGATGGTAGGAATAAGTTCTGCACCTTGAGGGTGCTGCAAAACTGCAACAGGTTGCCCAGGAAGGGAGTTGAGGCCCCATCCCTGGAGGTATTCAAGGTGAGGCTGGCCAAGGCTGTGAGCAAGCTGCTCTAGTGGAGATTCCCCTGCTCACATCACCTAATTGAACTAGGTGACCTTTGGATCTCCCTTCCCACCCAAACCATTCTATGATAATACAGACTTCAGTTTACTGCTGTAATCTGATATATAAATTTGAATGACCCTCAGAAGTCCACATGGGTTATTTGTAGCTCACTTACAGTTAGAGACAAGTCCCTGATGTTGCCCTACTTTTGTAGAAAATGAAATGTCTCTGCAGCCACAGAGTGGCAGTTTCCAATGAGGATATTAAGCTGCATTTGGTGATGCTGTAAACTTCATTCCTGATGAGCTGAGCTCTGGGCACAATGGATGACATTGGTCATTTGGGCTATTCCAGATGCTTTCCTGTTTCAGCAATTACTGGCTCCATGAACCTGCTGAGTCTGAATATTGGCCTAGGCATCTGTGCCATGTTGTGAGATTGTGTGTATGAATCTGCCCATGATCACACATGCACACCCTGATTACACCAACACCTTAGTTTTGCACCAGTGACTTCAGTTAAAGACACATAGAATGTTTAAGACTGAGTTTGGCCTGCAAGTAGAGATGCTTTAGAGATCTTTCCTCAGCAGGGAGATGTTCTACTGCCTTCAGCGTCTTTGTGGCTCTGTGCTGGACTTCCTCAGGCAGCTCCCTGAGGTCCCTGTTGAACTGAGGGACCCAGAACTGGACACAATATTCCATTGTATGACATTGTCTCTCAGCTTAATTGGGCTGGAGAACAAGCATGCATGGCTGGATCTGTTCTGCAGAGTAGATACAACATAGCAGATGTAACAGAGGAAAAAACTAGGTGAAGAATCTGCTTTATCCTGATGCTGGTTTTAGTGTTGAGGAAAGTAAGTCCTCGAGCACAAGCCCTATGAAGAGAGGCTGAGGGAGCTGGGATTGTTTAGCCTGGAGAAGAGGAGGCTCAGGGGGGACCTTCTTGCTGTCTGCAACTACCTGAAGGGTGGTTATAGCCAGGGGGAGGTTACTTCCTCTCAGTCAACCAGCACCAGAACAAGAGGACACAGTCTCAAGCTGTGCCAGGGGAAGTTTAGGCTGGAGGTGAGGAGAAAGTTCTTGACTGAGAGAGTCATTGACTGCTGGAATGGGCTGCCCAGGGAGGTAGTGGAGTCACCGTCCCTGGAGGTGTTCAAGGCACATTTGGACGTGGCACTTGGTGCCAGGGTCTAGTCTTGAGGTCGGTGGTGATGGGTTGGACTTGATGAACTTTGAGGTCTCTTCCAACCCTGGTGATACTGTGAAGTCTGTTCTGGTGCTGTATTTTTATGAAATGGGTTGAAAAAATTAGAATGCTTACTTGATAGTTATGTGGTGTGTTTTACTGAGGTAGGTTTGTTACAGGTCTGAAAAGTGCTGCTCGTTTCCTAAGATACTGGCTAAATCTAAGTGCCTTGCTAGCTGGGGGTTAGCTGTGCACTCAAACTCCACACCAATAGTACCCTTTTGATTTTTTACTTTTTTTTTTTTAAATTTCTGAAGGAGTTCTATGCTGTTGTAGCCTCTGTCTTTGTTACTGTGAGATGCATCAAAGCATCGTGGCAGTGTTCCCTTACCGCTTTACCTTTGGAGAAGAGATTCATTCAGATGTGTAACATTCTAATTTAAAATATGTACACCAAGGGTAAAATGAAAATTCAAGGTAACTGCTTCCCTGACTCCTCCAAATGGCATTCTTTCCAGGATCTTTGTGATGAGCTTGCTCTGGTTGATGTTTTGGAAGACAAACTCAAAGGAGAAATGATGGATCTGCAGCACGGAAGCTTGTTCCTTCGCACTCACAAGATTGTGGCAGACAAAGGTGATCCTCAGTTTATTTTCTTTCATACTGATGTTCTGTGAAGTTGCTCAGGAAAGGACCATTGGCTGTGTCATTCTAGGGAACTCAAATGACTTAGCATTGAAATGTAGAAGTGTATGAACTGGGGTGAGAGTTCGATGAACACTGTAACAATGGGAGCAGCTCTTCCCTGGACTTCCCTTCTCTCTAGTGACCACTTCACAGTTTTGAGCTGGTTGAGTAAAATTAATTTTAATGACACTCTGGTGCCTCTTTGTAGAGTGAAAACTGCTGTCATTTGGATGATGGAAATGAGATTGAGGGCTTGAAGGTACTCTCAAGACCCATACATTGGGATAATATGAAGAGATAGAGGACAGGCTGAGGGAGCTGGGGTTGGTCCATCTGGAAAAGAGAAGGCTACAGGCAGACCTTAGAGCAGCCTGGCAGTACCTGGAGGGGGTACCCAGCTGCAGAGGGACTATTTGCAAAGGCCTGCAGTGATAGGATGAAGGACAATGGTTTGGAATGAGAGGAGAGCAGATTTAGATTGGATGTTAGTTCCCAAATTCTGCACCATGAGGGTACTGCAACAGGTTGCCCAGGGAGGTAGCTGAGGCCCCATCCCTGGAAATATTCAAGATGAGACTTGACAAGGCTGTGACCAAGCTGCTGTAGTGGAGGATGTCCCTGCTGACTGCAGATGGGTTGGACTGGATGACCTTTGGGGGTCCCTTCCAACTCAAACTGTTCTATGATAAGTGCTGGCTTTAATATGGATGTCACATGGGTTTGGGCTTGGAATGTATGTGCGGTGGAGAAGCTACTCATGATACCTGCATGGACACAGTGCTGCTGAAAACAGTGGTTAAGTCCAGCTAACATTCTACATCTTCTCCCCCATGCTGTGTTGTAGACTATGCTGTTACAGCCAACTCCAAAATTGTGGTAGTAACTGCAGGAGTTCGCCAGCAAGAAGGAGAGAGTCGTCTCAACCTGGTTCAGAGGAACGTCAACGTCTTCAAATTCATCATTCCTCAGATTGTCAAATACAGCCCCAACTGCACCATCCTAGTGGTTTCCAACCCAGGTAAGGCAACTGCTTGTAGCAAACTTTACTGCTTCTGTTTGTTGGAGAACTGTGTTTTACCTTACCAGTGTTCTTAAATACAAATACAGCATTAAAAGTGCCTGGCTTTGTGTGGCTGTCTGCTGTGTGTTTGCTAACAGCAGGGTACAAACATTCTGTACTTTCTGATGCTCTTTGTTCAGAACTTCTCATGCTGCCCATATTTTAAAAGCATGCCTCATGGTGAATAGTACTTCAGGTCTTTACTTAATTTGGCTTAAGCAGTAGGGAGTTAAAACATTTTTATCTTGAAAGGAGATGTCTGTTTTGCTTGTGAACTGTTCAGAACTGAGAAATTTCCTTGGTGGCCGGAGATGGTATTTCTCAGAGGGAAGATCTTGCCCTGTAGTCTTGGCTGTCTTTTCAGGAAAAAAAGAACTGCCATGCTGTCTTTGCTTGATTTGACATCTGAGTGTAGCCTGGGAATGAAGTGACACTGCTTTGAAAGATCTTTGGCTGTCAGAACAGCACCTGGAAAGCTAGCTGCACAGCTGCTGGCAGAGAAAAGAGCTGGGGTACAGGTACCACTGCTGAGCAGTAGTGTAGTGAGCAAGTGACTGCTGGGCAAGTGCAGTGAGTTAGGGCAATTCTCACAGAATCATAGAAAAAAAACAGGTTGGGAGAGACCTCCAAGCTCACCCAGCCCAACCTAGCACCCAGCCCTAGCCAATCAACCAGACCATGGCACTCAGTGCCCCATCCAGGCTTTGCTTCAACACCTCCAGGGACGGTGACTCCACCACCTCCCTGGGCAGCCCATTCCAATGCCAATCACTCTCTCTGGCAACAACTTCCTCCTAACATCCAGCCTAGACCTCCCCTGGCACAGCTTGAGACACTTATCTAAAAATCAAAGCCAACGATCAAACTGTTCTTGCTCTAGCAAAGCTGAATACAAGCTACAGACCTCTCTTCAGTGAGGCAGCTGCAGAAGAGAACTGCATGTTCCTTTTTCAGAATTACCTTTACAGTGCTTTGTTCCCTCAGTGTGTGGTGTTTTGTCCATTAGCCTGGAACAGTGGCAGTTACTGTGAACCCATTAGAAGGGACTTCAGGGGTGTCCAATGCACATGTGCTGGTGTGTGACCTCTGTCCTTCCCTGATTTACTTCCCTTCACCTGTCTGGGCTCTAGCTCAGATAGCACTGCCTGTGGCCTGTCCTGTGGAAAGCCTTCCCGAAGGCAAACTGAGACCACAAAGCAGAGCTCAAAGTCTGGATGCTGTGTCTCAGTCATGGACCCACTGAAAGATTTAGGTTGGGAAGGACCTGCAAGGGTTATCTACTTTAAGCCTCCTGCAGTCAGCAGGGACATCCTCAACTAAATCAGGTTGCTTAGTCTTGTTCTGCCTCACCTTGAAGATCTCCAGGGATGGGGCCTCAAGGCCCTCCCTAGGCAACCTGCTGGGTAGAGTCCTCTTGCTTGCCCTATTACATGCAGTGAAGCAGTTGTTGGAACATTCTTGGTCTGTGTGAATGACTTCATTACTGTGCACCTGTTTCTTTTCAGTGGATATATTAACCTATGTCACGTGGAAGCTGAGTGGGCTGCCAAAACACCGTGTGATTGGCAGTGGCTGCAATCTGGACACTGCCAGATTCCGCTACCTGATGGCTGAGAGGCTTGGCATCCACCCCACCAGCTGCCATGGCTGGATCCTGGGAGAACATGGTGATTCCAGTGGTGAGCTGCACTCCTCATTGCTTTGGGAATAAGCAGTACAGTGTTAGAGGTTGGGGCCTGATGGATGTTACGGAATTCTGAGAGAATGGATGCAGTTGAGCTCAAGTAACTACAACTTGACTTTTTTAATGAATTGAGACAAGTCCAGGAAATGTAGCTGCACTCTTATCATGAAGGTGATTGTGGCTGCATAATTAAACACTGAACTGTTAAGGCTGATTTTTATTACCTAAAGTGGTATGTCCCAAATGCTGCAGCTTACCGCTGCTGAATGAATCTCTTTGGGTTGGTACTGCTCTATACTTTAGTGCTGTGTGTTTAGTGCTTTGAGTTTGTCTTCCAAGCACCTCTTTACTGCCCTGTTTCTTTTGATCAGAGTTCAGTGACCAACAACAGTGTTTGCAGAAGCCAGCCTTAGCCCATAGTGAGAGTGGAGCTTGACTGAGCATATACAGAGCTCATCTTGCTTCGATGCTGCATCTGCTTTTGCATTTTGTACTTGAACAGAGAGAGAGTCTGCCTGTAAGCTGAGGTTCATAGACTGATTTAGGTTGGAAGGAACCTTAAAGCTCATCCAGTTCCAACCACCTTGCCATGGGCAGGGACACCTCTCACTGGAACAGGTTGCTCAAAGCCTCATCTAACCTGGCCTTGAACATTGCCAGGGAGGGGACATTCACAACGTCCTTGGGCAACCTGTGCCAGTGTCTCGCCACCCTCACTGGAAAGAATTTCTTCTTAGTCTCCAGTCTCAGTCTACCCTCCTCAAGCTTCAGTCCTCCCATCCTATCACTTACAAGCCCTTGTTAAAGTCCCTTCCCAGTTTTCTTGTAGATCCCCTTCAGGTGCTGGAAGACTGATCTAAGGTCTCCAGACTTGTAGATCCCCTTCAGGTACTGGAAGGCTGCTCTAAGGTCTCTCTGGAGCCTTCTCTTCTCCAGGCTGAACAACCCTAACTCTCTCAGCCTGTCCCCACAGGGGAGGTTCTCCAGCCCTCTGATCATGTTTGTGGCCTCTTCTGGCCCCTCTCCAGCAGCAACACATCCTCCTTATGCTGGAGGCCCTGGAACTGGAAGCAGTGCTCCAGGTGGGGGTTCTCAGCAGAGCAGAGGTGCTGAACCACCTCCCTGTCCTACTGCTCACAGTTCCTCTTTTGATATTCTAAGTTTACATACTGCTACCCAGTTAATCAGGGAAATTAAAATTAGAATTCTTGAAGGGTAAATCTAATACTGATGTGTGGACCAGCAGCTAGGTACTTGGTGCAGTTTGGGGGTAAAATTAGTTTGAAAAAACTGAACAGTTAAGATAAGCCTTTTTGCTTGAATTTGAGGTTTGTGGCTTCAAAAGCAGCTGCACCTTCCAAGAAAAGCTCTGTTGTTCATGTGTTGAGATTGACTTGTTAATATTTAACCCCCAGGGTTCTTAGAATTAACTGTAGTTAGAGAAAACCTTTAAAATCTGCCTCAACCATGATTGTGGTTCTAGTTACTACTGCTTTTCTTACCTACCTGAGATAGAAGTGGAGTAGGAATCATTAAATGCTATAGAACCTTGTGTCCCCTCTCTGTTACAGTGGCTGTTTGGAGTGGAGTTAATGTGGCAGGTGTTTCTCTCCAGGAGCTGAATCCTGCCATGGGAAGTGACAAAGATAGTGAGAACTGGAAGGAAGTCCACAAACAAGTGGTTGAAAGGTACATTGATTTGAGGAATGGCTAAATCACTTGTCACACCTGGGGAGTAAGGACTGTGCTGCTGTAAAGTGTATGCAGATCTTGGGTTAAAAGTTAGGCAGGGGGTGCATAGGTAGTGCATGGCTTTGGCTCCAAATCTTAGAATGGGTTGGGTTGGAAGGGACCTCCAAAGGGCATCCACCCTGCAGTCAGCAGGGACATCCTCCACTAGAGCAGCTTGCTTACAGCCTCCTTGAGCCATACCTTGAATATCTCCAGGGATGAAACCTCAGCTACCTCCCTGGGCAACCTGTTGCAGTGTTGCAGCACCCTCATGGGTGCTTGTTCCTAACATCCAATCTCAACCTGCTCTGCTCTCATTCCAAACCATTGTCCATTGTACCTGCAGCCTTTTGCAAAGAGTTCCTCTGCAACCTTCTTGTAGTCCCCTTCAGGCACTGGTAACCTGCTATTAGTTCTGCCTGGAGCCTTCTCCTCCAGGCTGAACAACTCCACGTGCCCAAAATGATTGAGCTGCTGCTGACCTGAATAGAGAGCTCCTTCAGTTGCAGATGTCTGTTCTTCTACTTAACCCTAAAAACTACTCATGGATAAAAGCTGTTTTTCATCTCAGCCAACCTTGTGAGAACAGTAGGGCTTCTTCAGATACATATGGGATGATGCAGACTTTAGATACTTTCTCCTCTGGTGCTGAAATCTGTGATTCTGACATTTTAATTCCATAACTTAGTGTCACAGGTTTCATGGTGGGTTTTTTTTTTAATGGAAGGTATTAATTCACCTGAAGATTTGTCATCTACACAGTGTCTTGAAGACATCTTNAGGGATGAGACCTCAGCTACCTCCCTGGGCAACCTGTTGCAGTGAGTGTTCACCCTCATGGTGCAGAGCTTGTTCCTAACATCCAATCTCAACCTGCTCTGCTCTCATTCCAAACCATTGTCCCTTGTACCTGCAGCCTTTTGCAAAGAGTTCCTCTGCAACCTTCTTGTAGTCCCCTTCAGGCACTGGTAACCTGCTATTAGTTCTGCCTGGAGCCTCCTCCTCCAGGCTGAACAACTCCACATGCCCAAAATGACTGAGCTGCTGCTGACCTGATTAGAGAACTCCTTCAGTTGCAGATGTCTGTTCTTCTACTTAACCCTAAAAACTACTCATGGATAAAAGCTGTTTTTCATCTCAGCCAACCTTGTGAGAACAGTAGGGCTTCTTCAGATACATATGGGATGATGCAGACTTTAGATACTTTCTCCTCTGGTGCTGAAATCTGTGATTCTGACATTTTAATTCCATAACTTAGTGTCACAGGTTTCATGGTGGGTTTTTTTTTTAATGGAAGGTATTAATTCACCTGAAGATTTGTCATCTACACAGTGTCTTGAAGACATCTTCATGCAACTGTTTCAATATTTCCTCAGTGCCTATGAGGTAATCAAACTGAAGGGATACACAAACTGGGCTATTGGCCTTAGTGTTGCTGACCTCTGTGAGTCCATGCTGAAGAACTTGTGCCGAGTTCATTCGGTCTCAACACTGGTAAAGGTAAGAAGTGACTGGTAAAGGTAAGAAGTGGTGGGTAATGGGATGCTCTGGTTCATTTGCTGTTATGGAAGAGCTAAATAGTCTCAATTTGCAGGGTATTGGGGAAAAAAATCTTTGTAAAATACTGCTTTAAGTTTAAAACAGAAACTTATTGTTGCAACTCTTTGGAGTCTGAACTCTTAGCCTACCCTCCTCACAAACTGAATTCTCTGTACCTAATGCTGCATTGCCCTCTTGTAAAGTGTGTGGTGTGTGCCATGCAGATGCATTAAAAGGAAACTTCCATACAAAAATGCAAAAACTGTAGTTCCATGAGCTGCTGCCTAATGAAGGTCTTAGGGAAGAAAGCTGAGTCCTTTTGTAGCTGGTGGAACTGGCTGCCTGTGGCCTGTACCAGCTGTGCAGCAAGAGCTCTGAGCAGGCTGAGCTTACTGCTCCCTCTGTAGTAGGAAAAGAGGTGCACTGATGCTGTGACTGAATTTTGCCAGCTGCCTCTGAGCAGGCTGAGCTTACTGCTCCCTCTGTAGTAGGAAAAGAGGTGCACTGATGCTGTGACTGAATTTTGCTAGCTGCCTCTGAGCAGACTGAGCTTACTGCTCCCTCTGTAGTAGGAAAAGAGGTGCACTGATGCTGTGTCTGAGTTTTGTCAGCTGCCTCTGAGCAGGCTGAGCTTACTGCTCCCTCTGTAGTAGGAAAAAAGAGGTGCACTGATGC
>VWZE01017695.1:47250-64294 GCA_013396675.1 Eubucco bourcierii
CAGGTGGGGTCTGAGGAGAGCAGAGCAAAGGCGCACAATCCCCTCCCTTGCCTTGCTGCCCACACTGCTCTTGGTGCAGCCCAGGACTCAGTTGGCTGTCACCTTGGGGCTTGCATGGGACTGGCAGCTTTCAGCCTCAGGATTTCCAGGGAAAACTGAAAATGTGACTTGGGCAGATGTCCTGTTTCAGAAATGAAGTCACCCTCAGAGGACTGCTGTTTTTACTTTTAAGTAGCATGATTTTTAACCTGTAGGATGATCTGAGTTTCTACCAGTTCCACAGTTCCTCCAGAGATAATGATCCTTGGTCAGGCTTCTTTTTATAGGTCAGTAAACAGGGCAACTCAGATGATTGAGACAAAAAGGTAGCCAGCCAAGAAACCACATCAACCTTCCCTGGGCATCCCTTCCAGTTAACCTGGAAGGGAAACCTCTCTCCTGCAGCCCAGTCTGTGGGCAAAGTGTCACAGGGCAGGGGAGCCAGCTGCAAAAGCAAGGCAGCATTGCCTCTCACCTCTCCCTGGTCCCAGCTGTGCTGCTCCATCCCCCCTTGCTAGGCACTCTCCTGAGAGAGCTCCCATTCCTGACTTGGAAAACAACTTTTCATTTGACCAGTTCACTGAGCTCAGCCATGGGTCTGACCACCATAAGAGCAGAGAGGGCATGGGAAGTGTAAGTGTAAGAGTCATTTTTGGGGGGGGATAGTTAGCCATTAAGGTTGGCTCACCTATATTATATGATGTCAGCAAGACTTTTATGCAGATGGGCTGCCTGTCTTCTGGACCAGCTATCTTGAACTGGTTTTGTCTTAAGGGACCTCAAAAATTTTCCCTCTGTGCTACTACTATACAGCCCCTACCTGCTGGTGCAACGTTATCCTCCACAGTGCCAGAGATGCCCTGGATCTCACCTGGAGATTTGCTCCCTGCTGAACTGCAGATTTTGGGCAGGTTGTGCCCTAAGCTCAGAATCGGATTGAACTCACACAGCTGTCCCAGGAGCACTGGCTTCTCAACCAGGCCTGTAAGCACATAAGCATCTTCCAAGCAGGTGACAGCCTATGAAGCTCTGAGGATCTCAGGTTGCAAGTTAGGGACTGACATCTGCAACACTTAGAGCATGCCAGCTCTGTGCTGGAGCAAGACAGGGGCATACTGTTCCCAGACATATTACTCACTAGTTTCCCTCAGCAGAGGACATGGATCCAGGGACCAGAAAAGCACAGCAGCATAGAAAAAGAAAAAAAAGCAGGTAGAAAGTCAGGCACTAGGACTTCAAGTAGGGCCAGAATGTGTCAAAGTCAGGATGGAACCTCTGTAGCTCTGTCTGTAAAAGCTGTCAGGGCTGGAGGGCTGCTGGAGGGCAGAGTGAAGCCAACAGCTTGTGGAGAACCCTAGAAACATAGCTGGAGTCAATTGCAGAGGAGAGGTGCAAAGTAAAGCAGTGCTCACAGACTGGGGAACTGAACGAGAGCAGGTGACAGCATTTAGCCCAACAAGTAACCTAAAAGATATCATGAGGAATGAGTCTGCTAACCCAGTCAGCAGGTGGCCAGCAGACAGAGGAGGTCCGTGGGTGTTAATGGGAGGGTATCTCTTGATGGGAGGGCTCAGGGGCAGAACTCAAATCAGGTGATGAACTCAGTGTCCTCCCTGCTGGAATTTGCTCAGGGAAGTGCTGAATTTACAGTCATCAAGTTTCACTTATCCCTGAGGTGCTAGATACTGAATGCTGTGGCTGAAGAGCTGAAATCCATTTTTTGCCTCCCTCTAAGAGAAAAGAAGAAAGAAGAATTTTTAAAAAATAATTAAAAAAAGAGCAAGCCCTGGCCCCAAAACAGTCAAGACCTTTCTCAGGTCAGCCTTAAATTCTTACCCCTGCCAGCAGCTGTTTCTCAAGCCCTGAGGATTTTGCTGAGCCAATTTAATGCTGGTGGTCAGACAGTTTAAACCCATTAGCTCCCAGCTATCTGAATAATTTTTCTCCTTGGAGCCCAGCACAGCAGCAGGCTGCTCTAACCAGAACCGCAGAGAACTGCTACGTTACCTGGACCTTCGCTAACCGCCGTAGCCTGCGTGGTGAGCATCCAAAGGCCGAAGAAGATGCCACTGGCCAGATCCCTCTCCATAACTTCTCTGAATGGGCTTCCTCAGTGGGAGGATGAAGACCTACCAGTGGAGGATCTGTTGCTCTTTGAAGTTTCTTGGGAAGTTACCAACAAAGGTTTGTGCAGCGCTCTTAAGAATTAGCATTGCTGTTTTCAACGGGAGGTGTGAAGGGCTTGGACGGGAAAGGTGTGGAAGGGAGGTGGGGGAAAGCAGGCTGCAGAGGTGCAGTGCTGGAGGGAGTGTGCGTGGCACCCGTGTGTAATCCTGCATGCATCTGCCTGTGCTTGCTTGGGCCGAGGGTGTCGTCAGGAGGGCTGTGTGTATTTGCACGGTGCACCAGCAGGGTAGGCTGTTTAAACGTCTAAGTGCTAGGAATACAGAATCGTAGAATGGTAAGGTTGGAAGGGATCTCAAGGATCCTCTAGTTCCAACCCCCTGCCATAGGCAGGGACACCTCCCACTAGTACAGGTCACTCAAGGCCTCCTCCAACCTGGCCTTGAACACCTCCAGGGAGGTTGTGGAGCACAGAAGCACCCAATGTGATCTTTGATCACATTGGGTGCTTCTGTGCTCCACAACCTCCCTGGGCAACCTGTGCCAGTGTCTCACCACCCTCACTGCAAACAACTTCCTCCTAACATCCAGTTTCAGTCTCCCCTCTGCCACTTCAAACCCATTGCCACTTGTCCTGTCATTGCAAGACCTTGTCAAGAGTCCCTCCCCAGCCTCCCTGTAGCCCACTACAGATACTGGAAGGCTACTCTAAGGTCTCCTGGAAGCCTTCTCTTCTCCAGGTTGCAGAGCCCAAACTCTTGTAACCTGTCCTCATAGCAGAGCTGCTGCAGCCCTCTGATCATCTTCAGAGTCAAGAAGACTTAGACATGTTTATATTTCACCTTCCATGCAAGTTCACTTGGAAATGCAACACACAAAACGAGCTGTGGTACAGATGGGGGTTTCAGAGCAGTTTAGCAGCCTCTGTCAGCCTGGTGGAGCAGTGTGGAGAAGAGGCCACATTTGAAACAGGTATAAATAAACATAGCTGCATTGAAACAGCTGAGCAAAAAACCAGATGTCAATGACCAGCAGTCTTTATACCAGCTGAAAGCCTTTTGGACTGGTCTTTGCAAACAAGAGTGGTGCCAGACAGGGACTTCATCCTCTGTGCATGTGTCCAGTGCATGCAGCTTGGCAGGCAGAGTGCATGCTGCTCGTTGTGCAAGGATCCTCTGCCTCCATTTCTGATCCCATCATCAAATCACCCTTTTTCAGCTAGCTCTTGTTCAAGGGGGAACAGGCCTTGTTTTCCCCAGAAATGTGAGTTAGTGTGAGTAAATGATTGACCTCATGTGTCCTGCCACATTTAGTCAGGAGAAGGGGAGGTGGAATCTCGAAGATCTGAAGTCTAGAGAGGGCAAATGTGTGTGAGAGAAACAGATAGTGCAAGGGTTTATCCTCATAGTGAAACTGGAGCAACTGTTCTGGTACTTAATCTTCACTGCAGTGCAGCTTTTCATTGGTCATTTAAAGTTGGTGAGGACTGTGAATACCTTTGAGTAATACAAAGTAGCTTTTGCACCTCAAATCTCTATGGGTTTCTTTTTCAGTACCTTCACTCAGTACTTTATGAGTACACAGTACCTTTTGAGTTAATTTACTACACTCAGAACTTGGAGCACGAAGCATTTACTTTTGCAGCATCCATGCTAGAAAGGGTGCTAGCAAGCAGATGGCAGCAGAGATGTTGGGAATTTGGGTGTCCTCATGGAATCACAGAATGTGAGAGGTTGGAAGTGACCTCCAAAGGTCATCCAGTCCAACCCCCCCTAGAGGAGGTCACACAGGACTTCTGCTGTGTTTCTGTGATAGACCAGAATCATAGAATGGTAAGGTTGGAAGGGACCTCAAGGATCATCTAGTTCCAGCCCCCTGCCATAGGCAGGGACACCTCCCACTAGTGCAGGTCACTCAAGGCCTCCTCCAACCTGGCCTTGAACACCTCCAGATCAAAGATCACATTGGGTGCTTCTGTGCTCCACAACCTCCCTGGGCAACCTGTTCCAGTGTCTCACCACCCTCACTGCAAACAACTTCCTCCTGACATCCAGTTTCAATCTCCTCTCTGCCACTTCAAACCCATTGCCCCTTGTCCTGGCATTGCAAGACCTTGTCAATAGTCTCTCCCCAGCCTTCCTGTAGGCCCTTTCAGATACTGGAAGGCTACTAATGACTCTTACAGAGACCCTGAGACATCCAGATAAGGAAACAAAGACACCTACAGAGACCCTGGAACCGGCCAGAACAGACCTATCAGTTTGAGCTCAGTGCTATACAGCTCAGTCACCTTCATCCCTAGGACCCCAGGGAACACCACCAGGGCAGCAGCCCCTGCGTACAAGATAAGGACCATGGATGGGCAGATGTAAAACACCTCTTGGAAGTACTTTGTAGATGCATAAACTTTCCCTGGCTCTCTCATGAACATGTAATAAGTAACAACATGTAAAGGGCAGGGTTGGGCCCCGGGGTGTGTGTGTTCTTTGGTGGAGAGATCCCCATGCACCAGCGTGCTTAATGAACATGCCTGCTTCAGAACCTCCTGGCTTATCAGGGGATTTTTTTTCTCCACATGGCATTCTCAAGAGTTGCTTTTCAAGCAACAAACCCAACTAATGGTTGGCCATGAAGATGATCAGAGGGCTGCAGCACAGGCTACAAAAGTTGGGACTCTGCAGCCTGGAGAAGAGAAGGCTTCCAGGAGACCTTAGAGTAGCCTTCCAGGATCTGAAGGGGGCTCCAGGAAGGCTGGGGAGGGACTATTGACAAGGTCTTGCAATGACAGGACAAGGGGCAATGGATTTGAACTGGCAGAGGGGAGATTGAAACTGGATGTTAGGAGGAAGTTGTTTGCAGTGAGGGTGGTGAGACACTGGCACAGGTTGCCCAGGGAGGTTGTGGCTGCTCCCTCCCTGGAAGTGTTCAAGGGAGGGTGTCCCTCCTCCATCCAAGGAGGCCTTGAGAAACCTGTACTAGTGGGAGGTGTCCCTGCCTATGGCAGGAGGTTGGAAGTGGATGATCCTTGAGGTCCCTTCCAACCTTCCCATTCTATGATTCTAAGACCCATAAAAACTTCAAGTACAGGAGCACAAAACAAGTTTCTGGAAGCTATGTAGAAGCTGTGTCTGAAGCCCCACAGATGGAAATTATGAGAAGTGAGCAATATGGCTATGACAGCAGCTCTGGACATCACTCATGATGAAAATGACTCCATCCTCTTTAACCTCTTTTCAATGTTTCCTCAGGGAAAACTGAAATGTTTCAACTGATAGAGGGGACACATCCAATTCTCTAAGTTAGAATAATAGTTAGCTGTAACGTGGGGGATTTTCTGATACACTGAGAAGGGCTGAGAATGTTCCAGATCCGATGTGTGCTCCCTGAAGATGTCTTTTAAATTAATTCCAGTAATATTTAGATTAGTATCTTCTGCTGTGCAACTAACAGCTTTGGGAGAGAAAATAGAAGAATGCTTAAAAATGCTGGGCAGGCAGCCACTTTGGCTCATTGTTCAGCTGGGAACAGATTAGCTCAAGAGCCACTGGTGGATGAATCCTAAATATTTCCTTCCATCCCTATTGGAATGAAGACGCTGTTGAAACCCAAACCTTGGTTTAGCTCACCCTGAAGCAGCAGAGTCATAGAATCATAGAATGGTAAGGTTGGAAGGGACCTCAAGGATCATCTAGTTCCAAACCCCTGCCATAGGCAGGGACACCTCCCACTAGTACAGCTCACTCAAGGCCTCCTCCAACCTGGCCTTGGACACCTCCAGGGAGGGAGCAGCCACAACCTCCCTGCGCAGTTTGTGCCAGTGTCTCACCACCCTCACTGCAAACAACTTCCTCCTAACATCCAATTTCGATCTCCCCTCTGCCACTTCAAACCCATTGCCCTTATCCTGTCATTACAAGACCTTGTCAATAGTCCCTCCCCAGCCTTCCTGTAGCCCACTTCAGATCCTGCAAGGCTACTCTAAGGTCTCCTGGAAGCCTTCTCTTCTCCAGGCTGCAAAGCCCCAACTGTCTCAGTCTGTCCTCACAGCAGAGCTGCTGCAGCCCTCTGAGCATCTTAGTGGCCTCCTCTGGACTGGCTCCAACACTTCCATGTCCTTCCTGTGCTGGGGGCTCCAGAACTGCACACAGGACTCCAGATGGCGTCTGAGGAGAGCAGAACAAAGGGGCACAATCCCCTCCCTTGCCCTGCTGCCGACACTGCTCTTGCTGCAGCCCAGGACTTAGTTGGCTGTCTGGGCTGCGCCTGCAATTTCTCTGGTGAAAATCCAGACTCTTGGAAACTCAATCCTGAATCTAATGGAGTCAGTAGGGCCAGCATTTCACCTCCTCTGTGTTAAACCTCTTCTTGTGATGAAAGTTCCTTGACAGAAAGTGAAGGCTGTCATCTGTGACACACCTGAGCTCAGGCACTGTGGGGAGCGGGGATGAGCTGGCATCAGCTTGGCACAAGCACAGCATCCAAGCTGTGTGCATTTGAGTGTGGGGTGGGAGAACAACGTCAAAGCAGTCTCAAATGAAGCCTTGTGCATTGGTGATGATGTACACAGAAATAGCTTCTGTATTGTGGACATCTGTCAGAAATTTCAGCCTTGCAGTAGTGTCTCAGAAGAGCTTTGCCAGAATTTCAAACAATTTAGAGACCTTCTGATGAGTCTTGGCCACAAACACGAGCCAAAATTACATGCAAATCATGTGCTATCTGAAGAGGCTGAGGGGAGTGGGGTTTCACCTGACATGTTTTGCCATCTTCTTCTAGAAATTGCTCCCAGATACCTCAAATGGCAATCAATCATTTAGAATTCCAGACAAACATTAAAGGAAAGTTTAAAATGCAAGTGTAGTTTTACCACATCTATGAATCAGAGTCACATTCTGAGGGGAAGAGGTGAAAGTGTAGTCAATGTGATTAGTGATGTGGGAGTAAAGTGGATTTGAAACCTGAACCTGGGGTTCCATTGCTCTGCCATGGGCAGGGACACCTTCCACTAGAGCAGGCTGCTCAAGACCCCATCCAACCTGGCCTTGAACACCTCCAGGGAGGTTGTGGAGCACAGAATCACCCAACGTGATCAAAGATCACGTTGGGTGATTCTGTGCTCCACAACCTCCCTGACCAACTTGCTCCAGAGTCTCACCAACCTCACTGGAAAGAATTTCTTCCTAATCTCCAGTCTCAATCTGCCCTCTTCCAGCTCAAAGCCATTCCCTCTCATCCTATCACTACAAACCCTTGTCAAAAGTCCCTCTCCAGCTTTCTTGTAGGTCACTTTCAGGTACTGGAAGGCTTCTCTAAGGTCTCCTTGGAGCCTTCTCTTCTCCAGGCTGAACACCTCCAAAGCTTTATTATCTTCAGCAATGCTATGATGTCAAGAGACTCTTCTTGACTTACAGACTCTTGAGTTAGTTAGTTCTGATGCCTGTCTTGGAAGGCTCTAATTGCTGCTTGGATTTTAAATATACAACAGAAATAATGCACCAGGGCTTGAGCTGAGGAAAGAAGAAATTGTCTCGAGTGAGGCAGGTTAACTCCCTTAGACAAATTCCTAATGGTAATAATGTATTTGAAAACATCCAACCCCTTAAAAATAACTCTGTGGAATGTTTTCTGAGAAACTTCTTTGTTTTCATCTTCCTCTTTAGAAAGAGATCACTAAAAAATGGGGAAAAAAAGGGCAAACTTCTCTTAAATGTACACATTTCTTCATTGCTAAGCATTTTATTTTTCCCCTTTCCATGACAGTTTGGTTTCTTTTTTCCCCAAAGAAAAAAAGAGAGAGAGAAAGAGAAAAGAGGAAGGAGGGAAAGGAAAGGGCGAAGGGGAGGGAAGGAGGGGAAGGAAAGGGCGAAGGGGAGGGAAGGAGGGGAAGGAAAGGGCGAAGGGGAGGGAAGGAGGGGAAGGAAAGGGCGAAGGGGAGGGAAGGAGGGGAAGGAAAGGGCGAAGGGGAGGGAAGGAGGGGAAGGAAAGGGCGAAGGGGAGGGAAGGAGGGGAAGGAAAGGGCGAAGGGGAGGGAAGGAGGGGAAGGAAAGGGCGAAGGGGAGGGAAGGAGGGGAAGGAAAGGGCGAAGGGGAGGGAAGGAGGGGAAGGAAAGGGCGAAGGGGAGGGAAGGAGGGGAAGGAAAGGGCGAAGGGGAGGGAAGGAGGGGAAGGAAAGGGCGAAGGGGAGGGAAGGAGGGGAAGGAAAGGGCGAAGGGGAGGGAAGGAGGGGAAGGAAAGGGCGAAGGGGAGGGAAGGAGGGGAAGGAAAGGGCGAAGGGGAGGGAAGGAGGGGAAGGAAAGGGCGAAGGGGAGGGAAGGAGGGGAAGGAAAGGGCGAAGGGGAGGGAAGGAGGGGAAGGAAAGGGCGAAGGGGAGGGAAGGAGGGGAAGGAAAGGGCGAAGGGGAGGGAAGGAGGGGAAGGAAAGGGCGAAGGGGAGGGAAGGAGGGGAAGGAAAGGGCGAAGGGGAGGGAAGGAGGGGAAGGAAAGGGCGAAGGGGAGGGAAGGAGGGGAAGGAAAGGGCGAAGGGGAGGGAAGGAGGGGAAGGAAAGGGCGAAGGGGAGGGAAGGAGGGGAAGGAAAGGGCGAAGGGGAGGGAAGGAGGGGAAGGAAAGGGCGAAGGGGAGGGAAGGAGGGGAAGGAAAGGGCGAAGGGGAGGGAAGGAGGGGAAGGAAAGGGCGAAGGGGAGGGAAGGAGGGGAAGGAAAGGGCGAAGGGGAGGGAAGGAGGGGAAGGAAATGAGAAAAATGATTTGTTGTTGGTTTCCTTTCTAGCTTGATTTTCCTTCAGTCTGATGGAAAAGTTTTTAAAAGCATTTAAAAAAAAATTTATTTTCTCTTAAGGGTTTTTTTTTTTACAATGATTACAACTTCAAACTTAATAAAGTATTTTTTTCATGGGGAATAAAACTTGAACCTATCCCTGCATTTTGCTGCTAATTCTCCACATTTGTGACCATCTGAACCAATTCTCTGGATCTGATCTCTCCTCTTTCTACCTCTTTTTCTCATTGTGTCTTCTCTTGTTTGTTTTAAAACCTGTTTCAAAGTACAAAACTTCAGAGGCTACATCCAGAAGCTTGCAACATCCTGGGATGTTGGAACATCATTGTTTGGAAAGGTTTTCTATTCATCATATGACCTTTCAACATCATAGTAGTAAGCAGCAAGGCATCAACCAAACTGTTGCAATTCTGTTAGGCTTCAAGGGAATCTGTGAACTCTTCTAGTAGGGGATGTAGTGTCATTGGCTACTGGCACAGGTATTTCCATGGAATTCAGAGTAACTGAGCAGATATAAGCTGTCTCTTCACAGATTCACAGAATGTGAGGGGTTGGAAGGGACCTCCAAAGATCATCAGGTCCAACTCCCCTGCCAGAAAAGCATCACCTAGAGTAGATCACACAGGAGTACATCCAGGTGGGTTTGGAATGTCTCCAGAGAAACTCCACAACCTATGAAGAGAGGCTGAGGGAGCTGGGATTGTTTGGCCTGGAGAAGAGGAGGATCAGGGGGGACCTTCTTGCTGTCTACAACTACCTGAAAGGTGGTTGTAGCCAGGAGGAGGTTGCTTTCTTCTCTCAGGTAACCAGCACCAGAACAAGAGGACACAGTCTCAAGCTGTGCCAGGGGAAGTTTAGGCTGGAGGTGAGGAGAAAGTTCTTGCCTGAGAGAGTCATTGACTGTTGGAATGGACTGCCCAGGGAGGTGGTGGAGTCACCGTCCCTGGAGGTGTTCAAGGCAGGTGGCACTTGGTGCCATGGTCTAGTCTTGAGGGCTGTGGTATTGGGTTGGACTTGATGAGCTTTGAGGTCTCTTCCAACCTTGGTGATGTTGTGATACTGTGATACAACCTCTCTGGGCAGCCTGCTCCAGGCCTCTGACACCCTCACAGTGAAAAACTTTCTCCTGTTCCTGTGGAACCTCCTCTGCTCCAGCTTGCACCCATTGCCCCTTGTCCTGTCATTGGGCATCCCTGAGCAGAGCCTGGCTCTGTCCTCCTAGCACTGCCCTGCACATCTTGATAGCCATGACTGAGGTCTCCCTCAGGCTGCTCTGCTCCCAGCTACAGAGCCCCAGCTCCCTCAGCCTGTGCTCAGCAGGGAGATGTTCCACTGCCTTCAGCATCTTTGTGCCTCTGTGCTGAACTGTCTCAAGCAGTTCCCTGAGGTCTTCTTGAACACTTATTGATATGTGATGTGTTCTTTGAATTTGTTGTGGATAGTTCATTATTCTAGACATTCCTCTGCTCTTCTCAAGATGTTCTTTTTTAAAGTTATGCCAAACACTTTCCACATAGATGGTTTCACTTGCAGCTTTTCTTCCCTGCCAATTAAAGCTTATGCAGAGAGATGCTTTGTGACTCATATCTCACAATAATAGAGAAGACAAAAGCAAGCTCTCATCCAGATAACCCAGAGCCAACTACAGAATCATAGAATTGGTTTGGTTGCAGAAGACCTCTGAGATCATTGAGCCATCTTCAGAAGAGCTTTGAGTCTGCAAAATGTACACTCTTGTTTTCAGCCTAAGTACTTTTAATTGCATTACAGGCAAATCAGTGCCCTGAAATGTTCTTTGCCTTGCTGTGCATCAAATTAAGATGGCAGAGCACAGCATCACCACTGCTCTTTCCCTTGGAACAGGCCTTCTGTGCATCTTCATGCTTTAGGACACAGTGATCCTAAGCAAAGCCTTGTGAAAAGAAATAGTTAACTGCTAGCTATACAAAACAAACACCCAGGCTCTACCCAGCTACTGAGCTGCAGCTTTCTTATTGCTCTTTACTCTGCTCTGGTGAGATCTCACCTGAACTACCATTTCCAGCTCTGGAACCCTCAACACAGGAAGGACATGGACTTGGTGGAGAGGATCCAGAGGAGGCCACCAAGATGACTAAGGGGCTGGAGTCCAACTCCCTTGCAGTCAACAGGGACATCCTCCACTAGATCAGTTTGCTTACAGTCATGTTCAGCCTGGTCTTTGTATTGTTTTCATAGAGCCTGGTTTCACTTAAAACTGTGTGCAGTTCTGGAGCTCTCAGCACAGGAAGGACATGGAAGTGTTGGAGTGGGTCCACAGGAGGCCACCAAGATGCTCAGAGGGCTGCAGCAGCTCTGTTGTGAGGACAGGCTGAGAGAGTTGGGGCTCTGCAACCTGGAGAAGAGAAGGCTTCCAGGAGACCTTAAAGTAGCCTTCCAGGATCTGAAGGGGGCTCCAGGAAGGCTGGGGAGGGACTATTGACAAGGTCTTGCAATGACAGGACAAGGGGCAATGGGTTTGAAGTGGCAGAGGGGAGATTTAGACTGGATGTTAGAGGAAGTTGTTTGCAGTGAGGGTGGTGAGACACTGGCACAGGTTGCCCAGGCAGGTTGNTGTCTGAAGTGATTTACCTAGAGACTCAGCTGCCCCAGGGGTGCTTATTCCAGAGCTTTGTGGCCCGTGCCCCTTTCTACCTTTTGTTCTTTGTGCTCTTCTTTTGCAGTGGGAGGCATTTACACTGTGATCCAGACAAAAGCCAAAACTACCGCAGATGAATGGGGTGAAAACTACTTTCTGATTGGTCCCTACTTCGAGCACAATGTGAAGACTCAGGTGGAAGTATGCGAGCCTCCAAACCCTGCCGTTAAGAAGGCGATGGACACCATGCAAAGCCAAGGGTGTCAGGTAAATCAGATGTGTTACTGCTTCCCAGGGCAACAAAGGTGACTCTGAGGAGATTACAGGTTTGGTTAATGCTCTTGCCAGTGTGATTCCGCTTGACACAGCAAACCTGGTCAATGTCACAACGGGAAAGGCTCAGCGTCCACTGTTGGAACAGCAGAGTCAATTCATTAAAGGTTATTTTTGAGGAAGAACTGGTTTATCCAATTACAGGTTTTAACAGCCATTTATCTGCAAGTCTGCTTAATTGGATTAATGACTTCTTTATCTAGTCTCTAAATACAGTGAGATTTTAGTAGATATAATATGACCTTACTTTGAATGAACTCTTACATTTGGTGTGTTTGTGACAGAGAGAGATGAGTGCTCCACTAGCTCTTTTTTTCTTTTTTTTTTTTTTTTTGGATGTAGCTTCATACTGAATTGAAAGCCAGAAAGGGACAAGAGACAGGGAGAAAGGATCTGCTTGAGAGGTGTGTGCAACCAGCTGTCTGTTTTCTGGGAAGAGAGGATAAACCACAGCACAAGCAGTGAATGAATCAGTTTCCTAGAAAACTTTAAACCAGTGTTTTCTGGGTCAAACTTGATAGACTTGTAGTTGGCTCAGTTTCTCCATCAAAGGTGAGCTGCTGAAAGGAATAGAATCTGCTGTGTCGGTAGACAAACCTACTAAGCTCCAAACAGTTTCAGCCTTGAGGACAACTGATTACCAGAAAATGGATGGAAGGTAAACACAGGCTAAATCTGACCTCCCTGGAAAGTTCTCATCAGAGATAGAGAATTCAGCCTCACTCGTTCAGCACTGAGCCCCTCAGAGATGCTAATTTGCAGAAGGAAGAATTATCTGCTTACAGTGTGTGCTGAACAGATGTGAAAAGCATTGAGAGGTAGCAGCAAGGAAGCATTTGAACTAGGTTCTGTTACTGAGGGGTGAGATACTGCGTGCAGTTCTGGAGCCTCCAGCACAAGAAGGACATGGAAGTGTTGGAGCAGGTCCAGAGGAGGCCATGAGGATGCTCAGAGGGCTGCAGCAGCTCTGTTGTGAGGACAGGCTGAGAGAGTTGGGGCTCTGCAGCCTGGAGAAGAGAAGGCTTCCAGGAGACCTTAGAGCAAACTTCCAATGTCTGAAGGGGGCCTACAGGAAGGCTGGGGAGGGATTATTGACAAGGTCTTGTAGTGACAGGACAAGGGGCAATGGGTTTGAACTGGCAGAGGGGAGATTGAAACTGGATGTTAGGAAGAAGTTGTTTGCAGTGAGGGTGGTGAGACACTGGCACAGGTTGCCCAGGGAGGTTGTGGCTGCTCCCTCCCTGGAGGTGTTCAAGGGCAGGTTGGAGGAGGCCTTGAGTGACCTGTACTAGTGGGAGGTGTCCCTGCCTATGGCAGGGGTTTGGAATTAGATGATCTTTGAGGTCCCTTCCAACTTTACCATTCTATGATTCTATGGCATTCCAAGGTGCACTGGTTTAAAGGGAACCACTGTGATGCAGAAGCAAGACCCAGACATACATGTTAATAGGATAAGCACAGCTCCTGGGCAGTGGAGTGTCATTATTGAAGGTCAAATCTAGGCTTTGACCTAGGTCCTGAGGTCCCAGGGTTGGTGAATGAAAAGCAATTGAACAGTCACAGAAAAGATTGCTCTGTGTAGGGTGTAAACTGCCCTAGCTTGCCTACAGTACCTTGCTTTTCCTGGTTAAGGGATCTCTGCTGCTGTAGCCATGTTGATGGTAGGACTGCTGGAATAATGTGAAATAATTTGTGCAGGCTGGAATACCCTCTAGTGTTGTCCCAACTGTGTTCTGTTGCCTTATGGCACTTCAGCCAACTCTCTTGGTTGAGCAACTAAGTTACAGCAGGGAAGGTCTAAATACTCGCAGAGATGTTCACTGTACTGATGCACATAAGGCACTAAAGCTGTATTTTTTTGGTCAATATGATTTTAAGTATTATTATACATTCTGATAGATCCTTCCACTCTGACAAATCATAGAATGTTAGAGGTTATCTAGAGTAGGTCACACAGGAGCACATCCAGGTGGGTTTGGAATGTCTCCAGAGAAGGAGACTCCACAAACTCTCTGGGCAGCCTGCTCCAGGGCTCTGCCAACCTCACAGTGAAAGGTTTCTCCTTCTGTCCCCATGGAACCTCCTCTGCTCCAGCTTGCACCCATTGCCCCTTGTCCTGTCATTGGGCATCCCTGAGCAGAGCCTGGCTCTGTCCTCCTAGCACTGCCCTGCACATCTTGATAGCCAGGACTGAGGTCACTCCTCAGGCTGCTCTGCTCCCAGCTACAGAGCCCCAGCTCCCTCAGCCTGGCCTTCCAGCCTCCTGATCATCTTTGTGGCCCTACTCTGGACCCTTTCCATCAAGTCCATGTCCTTCCTGTATTGGGGGCTCCAGAGCTGGATGCAGCCCTGCAGGTGAGGTCTCACCAGAGCAGAGCAGAAGGGCCTGGGCTGATATCTAATATTGCCCTGACCTAGGTGCAGGACCTTGTGCTTTGCCTTAGTGAACCTCTTGAGTTTCTCCTCAGCCCACTTGTCCAGCTCCCTCTGGATGGCATCACATCACATCCTTCAGAATTATCAACTGTACCATGCAGCACTCAAAATGTCCCTAAAGATTGCAGTTTCTTTTAATAGAATCATAGAATGGAAAGGTTGGAAGGGACCTCAAAGATCATCTAGTTCCAACCTCTTGCCATAGGCAGGGACACCTCCCACTAGTACAGATCACTCAAGGCCTCATCCCTGGTTTTGGTCCAGGCTTACTCCGTGCATTTTGCAGGGGAAACCACCAGTTTTATGTCTGTAGGGCTACGATCACAGGGTGCTCATGGCAAACACTTAGTGTCTGATGGATGGAAACAGTTCTGCTAACTGCCTTTTACATTCACTTGGGTATTTTCTGCTTTCTTCTTCTTTCCCACAGGTCTTTTTTGGAAGATGGTTGATAGAGGGCAGCCCATATGTCTTACTGTTCGACATAGGATCAGCAGCTTGGAATCTGGACAGGTGGAAAGGTGAATTTTGGGATGCCAGCAACATAGGGATCCCTTTTCATGACCGTGAAGCCAACGATGCTGTGATTTTTGGATCATTGACAGCCTGGTTTTTAAAAGAGGTACAGATTTTTCAATCTAGAAATTTGATCTACATCAACCTCTTTATACACAGAGCTTTCCAACGAGAGAATAGGAGCAACATCCCAAAGCTTTTTTGCCCTGCTGACAAGGCTGAGGTCTAAAAAGTCCTGCAGAATTATCTGTACATCATAGGTGCTCCCATTTTTCTTACTCAAATGGGTTTCCACAGCAGAAGAATCATGGAATCATAAAATGGTAAGATTGGAAGGGACCCCAAGGATCATCTAGTTCCAACCCCCTGACATAGGCAGGGACACCTCCCACTAGCACAGCTCACTCAAGGCCTCCTCCAACCTGGCCTTGAACCCCTCCAGGGAGGGAGCAGCCACAACCTCCCTGGGCAACCTGTGCCAGTGTCTCACCACCCTCACTGCAAACAACTTTCTCCTAACATCCAGTCCAAATGTCCCCTCTGCCAGTTCAAACCCATTGCCCCTTGTCCTGGCATTGCAAGACCTTGTCAAGAGTCCATCCCCAGCCTTCCTGGAACCCCCTTCAGATCCTGGAAGGCTACTCTAAGGTCTCCTGGAAACCTTCTCTTCTCCAGGCTGCAGAGCCCAAACTCTCTCAGCCTGTCCTCACAGCAGAGCTGCTGCAGCCCTCTGAGCATCCTCACGGCCTTCTCCGGACCCACTCCAACACTTCCATGTCCTTCAAAACCCTTCCAACATTTCCATGTCCTTCAAGAGCAAGTTAAAAGACAGAAGAGTGGCAGAGCTTCCCACCAATCCAGGATGGATACTGTTCTGAGGCAGTAGTGAGACTCACACAGCTCTTGGGCTAAAGATGAGAGCTGGTAGGAATCAAGTCAGATGAGCGCTGAAAACGCTGTACCACTTCGCCATGTGAAAGCAAGCAAGCATGCAGGGGCCAGCATGAGAAACAGTTTTCTGGGGCTGGGATGATTGGCAGGATAATGCCTATTTCATGTGTGTTCTTTCTGATTGTTTTCAGCTTTCCTGTCAGTTTGATGACAAGCCCAACATAATTGCCCACTTCCATGAGTGGCAGGCAGGAGTGGGCTTAATACTGTCTCGATCTCAGAAGCTTCCTGTCGCCACCATTTTTACTACCCATGCCACTCTGCTTGGGAGATACTTATGTGCAGCCAGTATAGATTTTTACAACAACCTTGACCAGGTAAGAGAGATTTTTCTCATTCCTTCTTGGGTTGGTTTTATTTTTTTTCCAGCTAGTCAGCTCCTGGGTCCTCTTCTGTTTATTGGGCCACACTATGTGTTGTATTTTCTGTCTCGTGTGATCAGACCCACAGCTGACTGAAAGGTTGTCAGTTCCAGAGAACAAGAAATTACATTTGTAAGATCATGAGATCTTACACAGGAATGAGTGCCTTTATGTCATCTGACAGGTCTTAAAGCTCAGTGGAATCTAGAATTACTTGCAGTACCTTCAGTGAGATTTCTTGTACCACATTCACACTGCAGAGTACCGAAACTCATACAGCCTCCAGCCAAGTCAGTGCCTTAATCCAGTCCTCTAATATTGCAGCAGTATGGGATTGCCAACAGAGATTCCTAACCACCTTCTCAATGGCTTGGGGTACTGCTCAACAGCAAGGGGAGAGTTACAGGCCCAGACATCATAGAATGGTAAGGTTGGAAGGGACCTCAAGGATCATCTAGTTCCAACCCCCTGACATAAGCAGGGACACCTCCCACTAGTACAGCTCACTCAAGGCCTCCTCCAACCTGCCCTTGAACACCTCCAGGGAGGGAGCAGCCACAACCTCCCTGGGCAACCTGTGCCAGTGTCTCACCACCCTCACTACAAACAACTTTCTCCTAACATCCAGTCTAAATCTCCCCTCTGCTAGTTCAAACCCATTGCCCCTTGTCCTGGCATTGCAAGCCCTTGTCAATAGTCCCTCCCCAGCCTTCCTGGAGCCCCCTTCAGATACTGCAAGGCTACTCCAAGGTCTCCTGGAAGTCTTCTCTTCTCCAGGCTGCAGAGCCCCAACTCTCTCAGCCTGTCCTCACAACAGAGCTGCTGCAGCCCTTTGATCATCCTCATGGCTTGCTCTGGACCCGCTCCAACACTTCCATGTCCTTCCTGTGCTGA
>VWZE01017695.1:95309-111141 GCA_013396675.1 Eubucco bourcierii
AATTTAGATTGGATGTTAGAACAAGTTCTGCACCATGAGGGTGCTGCAACAGATTGCTCAGGGAAGGAGTTGAGGCCCCATCCTTGGAGACATTCAGAATCAGACTCAATGTGGCTCTGGACAGCCTGATCTAGTTGGAGGTGTCCCTGTTGTGACTGTAGGGGGGTTGGACAAGATGACCTTCGAGGGTCCNGAGGAGGGGCAATGGTTTGAAATTAGAGAAGGGGAAATTTAGATTGGATGTTAGAACAAGTTCTGCACCATGAGGGTGCTGCAACAGATTGCTCAGGGAAGGAGTTGAGGCCCCATCCTTGGAGACATTCAGAATCAGACTCAATGTGGCTCTGGACAGCCTGATCTAGTTGGAGGTGTCCCTGTTGTGACTGTAGGGGGGTTGGACAAGATGACCTTCGAGGGTCCCTTTCAACCTGATGTTACCTGTGAAATGTATCCTGAATGCCTTCTGCCACACAAGACAAACTGCTATGATTAAAAATGAGCAATCAAGGGCATTTTGATTTCTCCTGTTGTTCCTCCATGCAATTACACAGATTAGAAACGGCACTGAAAGTGCCTGGAGCTCCAGAACCAAAATTCATTCCTCTGTTCCTTCAGCTGTGTTTCTTTGTGTCCAGGAGGAGCAACACTGCAGTGTCAGTTACATTAATTAATTAGCAATGTCATGAGAAAGATCAGAGGAAAGCAACATTAAAAGATGAAGAGCATGACTAAGGCTAAAGGTTAAAATAATAAACCATCATTGCTTGGAATCATGTGGCTGCAGAGGGCTTCCTAGTAAGACCACTGAACTACATCAGTAATGTTAAAAATATCCTTATCAGCATGGAATGATCATTAATTTGTCTGTAATTCCAGTTCTGCAGTTAAAAAAAACAGGCCAACAACAAAGCCCAACAGTGATGCACTTCACATCGTGTGCCTGTTGTCTTGCAGGGCTCAGATCTGTGGCTAGCACACCACACCAGCTCCAACAGCACTGTGCCTCCTGACAGCAGCAGTTACTGTAGGCCATTGTCATTCATGAGGCCCTGCTCAGCTAAGTCCTATCCCCAGGTGATCTTTAACTGGTGGAATTTGCTTAGCAGGGCTGTTCAGAGTTTAAAATCATAGAATGGTTTGGGTTGGAAGGAACCTCCAAAGGGCATCCAGTCCAAACCCCCTGCAGGCAGCAGGGACATCCTCCACTAGAGCAGCTTGCTCACAGCCTTCTCCAGCCTTACCTTGAATGTCTCCAGGGATGGGGCCTCACCCACCTCCCTCGGCAACCTGTTGCAGTGTTGCAGCACCCTCGTGGTGCAGAACTTGTTCCTAACAGCCAATCTAAATCTGCTCTCCTCTCATTTCAAACCATTGTCCCTCGTCCTGTCCCTGCAGGCCTTTGCAAACAGTCCCCCTGCAGCCTTCTTGCAGCCCCTTTCAGGTTCTGGCAGGTTGCTCTAAGGTCTGCCTGGAGCTTTCTTTTCTCCAGGCTGAACATCCCCAGGTCCCTCAGCCTGCCCTCATAGCAGAGCTGCTCCAGTCCCCTGATCATCTTCATGGCCCTCCTGTGGACCCTCTCCATCAGGTCCATGTCCTTCCTGTGCTGAGGGCTCCAAAGCTGGATGCAGCACTGCAGGTGAGTTCTCCCCAGAGCAGAGCAGAGAGGCAGAATCAGCTCTCTCCATCTCTGGCCATGCTGCTTTGGATGCAGCCCAGGCTGCCATTGGCCTCCTGAGCTGCAAGTGCACACATGTTGACTCATGTCCAGCTTCTCATCCACCAGTATCCCCAAGCCCTTTTTCACAAGGCTGTTCCCTATCACCTCATCCCCAGATGATAATGAGGATTGTTCTGACCCCAGTGTGGGATCCTGCACTTGGTCTTGTTGAACCTGATGAGGTTCACCTGGGCCCACCTCTGCAGCTTGTCCAGGTAAGTGAGTAACTGGAGCAGCAATGAGGTGTGACTCAGTGGTGCTGCCTGTTCTCTGTGGTGACAGATAAAAAATCATCACTGTCTTTGCAGTCAAAGGTAGCTGCACTGCTTTTATATCTCACTGACTCCACTGATCATCAGCAACATCCATGAGGTGGTGAAGAAATTTGCCTTCATCAGAAATCAAAAGGCTTCAATGCACAGCTGAGGAGAAGGTGGTAAAAAGTTTCCCAAGGACCACTGAAAAAACTGATTTCAATGAAGTTGTTTATCTTTTAAAAGATAATTTTAATCATCTTTTCAGGTAAGATGGTACAGCGTGGTTGAAGTTTTGGGTAGGACACAGGAAATGGTCTTGAACAAAGCAGGAACTTAAATACTTCCCTTATCTGAATCAGTAACTGTTAATCATTCTAATAACTCTGAAGCACTGGTAGTTTTGGGAGGCCTATATACAGCACCCCTTGGGAAGTGGAGTGAGGATGGAGGAAATACACAAGGCATGATCTCAGGCCGGTACAAACGTTAAAGACCCTTGAGGTATTTCACCAGTTTGACAGCTTATCTGTCAAGTAGCCTGGGTGATCGCCGGTTTCCTCTTCAGCTGTTAAGACACAAAGGGGAAACGTGAGCTGTAGATAAAGGAAAGGTCAGGCAGCTGAAGCTTTGAGCAGAGGTGTGGCTCACACACAGGCCTAGGGCAACGCGACTGCCTAGCTGAGAGCTGCAGGTGTCTGCAGAAATAATCATAGTTGTTCTCATCTTAAGTGTAGGCTTTCCCCTGCTCTGAGGAGGAGAGGAGAAGCGCAGCAGGGTGAGGGAGCTGGGGAACTCAGGGCTTCTCATTTAAGGGGGTGCAAGATGTGTAAAGGAAGTGAGCCAACGCAGGTTATGTAAGGCTTCAGTGGCTGGGGTTTGCAGGGGGTGTTGCGAGGCTCTGAAATGAGAAGTGGAAGCTGTAGCAGGCGGGGAGCAAGCAGGTAGTGAGGAGGGAGGTGGGAAGGTTAGACAAGGTCACTGGAGGGCTGGGGACACGTGAATGAATGAAGGGATTTTGGAGGCTGTTTCAGGACTCTGCCTTTAAATGTCATTTGGACCCTTTGTCAGCCATGCAGGTGACAGAGCTCTCAGGAGCCAGATGTGGCTCCCATAGTTCCTCTTCTGGGGCTTTTTAGGATTCTTTTAAGCCTTAAAGTCATAAAGGCAACAGAGGAACTAAAATCTCACAAGCAAACAATATTCTGTAGAAAAAGGAGCCCCAGTAGAGTTTGGGGGTTGCAAATTGCACTCAAAATAGCCATTCCTTTGAATCTAAACCAAATTAAAATAAACAACAGAAAACCAAACTAAAAGCAGAATGTACAAAAGTTCACCTACTACCATTCACCTCCTTTTTCTGTTCTACTCTGTATACCCTAATGCATGCACTCTGTGGAATGATACCTTTTGCAAACAAGGACATTCAGATCAATTTACTCCATGGTTTAGTAAAGGAAACACTGATAAACTCGTTTTAAAAACCTCAGGGTAAGACAAAACATGCATTTACCTCCTTCTTGTGTTTTCCATAAGGAGCTAAGCAGGAGTGCTGCAACTTCAGAAAGAGACAAAGGATTTGTGTTTTGGCTGCGTGTTTCTAGAAGCAGAAAATCAGAGGTGTAGGGTTTGTTACTGGCATTTGTTTATTTCTCTAACTGGAGACCCAGAGAGAAAAGAATCTTAGTATCCTTTTCTCTTCCTAACATTATCTACCCAAACCAGCCTGATAAAAGATCTAATGCAGAAGAAGTACAGCCCATCTGGAGTCCTGTGTGCAGCTCTGGAGCCCCCAGCACAGGAAGGACATGGAACTGTTGGAGCAGGTCCAGAGGAGGCCACCGAGATGCTCAGAGGGCTGCAGCAGCTCTGCTATGAGGACAGGCTGAGAGAGTTGGGGCTGTGCAGCCTGGAGAAGAGAAGGCTTCCAGGAGACCTTAGAGTAGCCTTCCAGGATCTGTAGTGGGCTACAGGGAGGCTGGGGAGGGACTATTGACAAGGTCTTGCAATGACAGGACAAGGGGCAAAGGGTTTGAACTGGCAGAGGGGATATTGAAAGTGGATGTTAGGAGGAAGTTGTTTGCAGTGAGGGTGGTGAGACACTGGCACAGGTTGCCCAGGGAGGTTGTGGAGTACAGAATCACCCAATGTGATCTTTGATCTTTGATCACATTGGGTGCTTCTGTGCTCCACAACCTCTCTGGAGGTGTTCAAGGGCAGGTTGGAAGAGGCCTTGAGTGACCTGCACTAGTGGGAGGTGTCTCTGCCTATGGCAAGGGGCTGGAACTGGATGATCCTTGAGGTCCCTTCCAACCTTACCATTCTAAGAGACTGGCAATCTGAACATAATTACAGAAAACCAAATCACCTCCAGTCTCCACATATTTCTGCCACAAAGTGAGGACAGTTTGCTGTGTTCTGCCCACCCATGCACATGAACTCACCAAGCTGCATCCTCTCGTACAGATTCTTTTGCTGGTTCTCATCTGAGATGAATCGACGTCCCTCTACAAAAGCAGTGCACAAGAGGTGAAAACAACCTCCCAAACCTCTTGGAATTCCTCCTTTACAATCCTCTACTTCTCAAAACACAGAATTGAAGCAATACTTTTATAGACTTTAAAAAAACAAACAAAAAAAAGATGGAAGGCATCAATCCAGCCCAGGGTCTTTCCAAATAGGCAACAGCCACTCCTGAGCCCAAACACACAAGCCACACTTTATCCCCCTCAACTGGTGCTGCACCACTTTCCATTTGTATTGACCTGCTGTAGGAACTGTACAGGGGGAAGTTTTTTCTTGACTGCTGCATGGTTAAAAGCCTTCAATCTCTTTGCTGGGTTGTTAAGTCTTACTTACAACTGTGTGCAGTTGTAGAGCCCTCAGCACAGGAAGGACATGGAAGTGTTGGAGCGGGTCCAGAGGAGGCCACCAAGATGCTCAGAGGGCTGCAGCAGCTCTACTGTGAGGACAGGCTGAGAGAGTTGGGGCTCTTCAGCCTGGAGAAGAGAAGGCTTCCAGGAGACCTTAGAGTAGCCTTCCAGTATTTAAAGGGGGTTACAGGAAGGCTGGGGAAGGATTATTTACAAGGTCCTGCAACGACAGGACAAGGGGCAATGGGTTTGAACTGGCAGAGGGGAGATTTAGACTGGATGTTAGGAGGAAGTTCTTTGCAGTGAGGGTGGTGAGACACTGGCACAGGTTGCCCAGGGAGGTTGTGGCTGCTCTCTCCCTGGAGGTGTTCAAGGCCAGGTTGGAGGAGGCCTTGAGTGAGCTGTACTAGTGGGAGGTGTCCCTGCCTATGGCAGGGGGTTGGAACTGGATGATCCTTGAGGTCCCTTCCAACCTTACCATTCTATGATTCTATGATTTTAAAGGGATATTTCTATTTGGTAGAAAAAAATAAACAAAAAACACCCAAGCAACTAAGAAATCACATTGTATTACTTCCTATGCATCCAAAGATCAGTACAGAAGTGCCACGGGGCATTATTTAGTTTGATGCCTTAAATAAACAAAGAAAGGCAAATTCTTTGCTCATGTAAATAGAAATATTTTTTATTAATGTCATCAGAACTGCTTTCAATTATACTTAAGAGCTATTTAGAGCCAGGGTAGGGTTGTTTTTTTGTTGGGGTTTTTTTTTTTCCCAATTACAGTTAAGAGCTATTTGGAGCCAGGGTGGCTTTTAATTTATTTTTTTTCTCAATTACACTTAAGAGTTACTTGGAGCCAGGGTGGTGGTTTTTTTTTTTTTTTTTTTCAATGGTGTTAACTCTCTTTGGCTCTGAATTTTACTTTTGCATTTCATACTTCTTTAGCTCTTGGCTAACAATAAAAATTCAACAGGTCATTTGCATCTCTCTTTGGCTCTGAATTTTAACTTTGCATTTCATACTTCTTCAGCTCTGGGCTAACAATAGAAACTCAACAGGTCGTTTGTACAACCTTAACACCAGAAAAGTGACAACACTGATGTCTAAGCTGTCCTTAGAAGAGGATGCTGAATGCCATCTCTAAGGTAAGATGCTTTGAATAGGAATTTGCGTTTTCCTCGTTCAAAAAATGTTTTCATAAAGGCTGAGCATGAGTAAGGAGCAACTTACAGAATCATAGAATGGTAAGGTTGGAAGGGACCTCAAGGATCATCCAGTTCCAACCCCCTGACATAGGTAGGGACACCTCCCACTAGTACAGGTCACTCAAGGCCTCATCCAGCCTGGCCTTGAACACCTCCAGACAGGGAGCAGCCACAACCTCCCTGGGCAGCCTGTGCCAGTGTCTCACCACCCTCACTGCAAACAACTTCCTCCTAACATCCAGTCTCAATCTCCCCTCTACCACTTCAAACCCATTGCCCCTTGTCCTGTCATTGCAAGACCTTGTCAATAGTCCCTCCCCAGCCTTCCTGGAGCCCCCTTCAGATCCTGGAAGGTTACTCTAAGGTCTCCTGGAAGCCTTCTCTTCTCCAGGCTGCAGAGCCCAAACCCTCTCAGCCTGTCCTCACAGCAAAACTGCTGCAGCCCTCTGAGCATCCTCCTGGCCTCCTCTGGACCTGCCCCAACAGTTCCATGTCCTTCCTGTGCTGGGGGCTCCAGAACTGCACACAGGACTCCAGTGTGCTTCATCCAGTGTGCTTTAAACTCCCTTTAAGATTATTTGAGACAAGAAAAGTTATCTTCCAGTTGGTTTTACAGTCAGCCTTCAAACTCTAGGAATTTGCTGTACTTTGGTTTGCTTTTCTTCTTCCTACACTTGCTCTCTTTGATTTCTTATAACCAAACAAACAACTAGCTAATTAAATACAGTAATGTCACTGCTCCAGAGACAAGAAGAAATAATAAGCACAGTCCTGCAGGCCTGAGCACTTACAGCTCCACAGCATTCTTGAAGAAGGGGGCTACAGGAAGGCTGGAGAGGGACTATTGACAAGGTCTTGCAATGACAGGACAAGGGACAATGGGTTTAAACTGGCAGAGGGAAGATTTAGACTGGATGTTAGGAGGAAGTTCTTTGCAGTGAGGGTGGTGAGACACTGGCACAGGTTGCCCAGGGAGGTTGTGGCTGCTCCCTCCCTGGAGGTGTTCAAGGCCAGGTTGGAGAAGGCCTTGAGTGAGCTGTACTAGTGGGAGGTGTCCCTGCCTATGGCAAGGGGTTGGAACTAGATGATCCTTGAGATCACTTCCAACCTTATCACTCTATGATTCTATGATGTACTGCTTGTGTGGAGCCAAGCAGATCAGGAGCAGTCCAGTGGTAAAAAAAGTTAGCTCCTCAAAACAGAAGGAGTTTGGACTTACGTGCACCCTTCAAATAGAGCATGGCCTGAGGAGTCCAGTTCCTCCTTTGGAAATGAGCCTTTATGGCAGAGAAGAGGAAAGATGCCTGTCAGTGTTGTGTGCCATTGCTAACTGGTACAACCCTTAAATCCCAGCACCCTGTGACATTGACATGTGCTGAGCTTTCAGCCTCAGGGAGCAGTTTACCTGAGGTGCACTCCAGGAGGAAGATATGAAGGAGAGTGCAAGGAACAGAGCCACTGCAGATGCTGCCACTTTGCGCAGGCCCTGTGCAAAACACAAAACACAAAACACCAAGGCACAGGAAAAGCATTACAGATTTGCAGATTACCTCAACTGCAGATCTAAATGTCAGGGTATTTGCAGTACCTCTGTTCTCCCTGCCTTGCTGGTGTCCTGTGAACAGTTCTGAAGCCCCCAGCACAGGGAGGACATGGAACTGTTGGAGTGGGTCCAGAGGAGGCCATGAGGATGCTGAGAGGACTGCAGCAGCTCTGCTGTGAGGACAGGCTGAGAGAGTTGGGGCTGTGCAGCCTGGAGAAGAGAAGGCTTCCAGGAGACCTTAGAGTAGCCTTCCAGGATCTGAAGGGGGCTCCAGGAAGGCTGGGGAGGGACTATTGACAAGGTCTTGTAATGACAGGACAAGGGGCAATGGGTTTGAACTGGCAGAGGGGAGATTGAAACTGGATGTCAGGAGGAAGTTGTTTGCAGTGAGGGTGGTGAGACACTGGCACAGGTTGCCCAGGGAGGTTGTGGCTGCTCCCTCCCTGGAGGTGTTCAAGGGCAGGTTGGATGAGACCTTGAGTAACCTGTACTAGTGGGAGGTGCCCCTGCCTATGTCAGGGGGTTGGGACTGGATGATCCTTGAGGTCCCTTCCAACCTTACCATTCTATGATTCTATGAAACCTCTTCTTGGTCAATAGCTATTTCAGCTCCAATAGAGTGATCTGTTGGGAGGATGAATGTTAAATCAGGCAGACTTGATTCTCTCCACTCATGTTCATCATAAAGAATGCTGCTGAGAACTGCTATCACAGATTCATAGGCCCCTAGAATGATTGAGGTTGGGAAGAACTTTGAAGACCACCTTTTTACCACCCTCTGCCATGGGCAGGGACACCTTCCACTACACCAGGTTGCTCAAGGCATCATCCAGCCTGGCCTTGAACACCTTCATGCAGTCACAATCTCCCTGGGCAACCTGTTCCAGTGTCTCACCACCCTCACTGCAAAGAATTTCTTCCTAGTACCCAGTCTGAATCTACACTCCTCAAGGTTATGATCATTGCCTCTCATCCTGTCATTATAAGCCATTGTAAAAAACTCCCTCCCCAGCTTTCTTGCTGGCACACTTCAGGTACTAGAAGGCTGCTCTAAAGGCTCCCTAGAGCCTTCTGTTCTCCAGGCTGAACAGCCCCAACTCTCAGCCTGTCCCCACAGGGGAGGTTCTCCCTCTGATCTTTGTAGTGTACTTTGGACCCCAGTCCAGCAGCATCACGTCCCATCAGCTTATCGAGGTAAACAACTTTCCTGCTCCTGTTTCCAAAGCCATTATATCCTTTAGAAATGAGAATAATGAAGAAACTAAGAGAGGGAAATGATACAAAGAGTATCTTGACTTTATCAAACCTTAAACCAGAGTTTAGACAAGGAAACACAAGGGACTTGCGATTCCAAACAAGCAAACAGCCCAGCGGGAGAGTGGATCACTACTTCCTCAAGACAAGCAAAGTTCTTAAACTCAGCATCCTACTTGCACCAACCATGACTACAGACATCACCAGACAGGTTTTTTTGGATTGCTGGAGTTGCTCAGTGCTGTTGCAGATGCAAAAGAAGGCAAGGAGCACGATTCCTCTGCTAACAAGCTGTATCTCTGCTCACTCCCACAGCCCATGTTGCTGTTCACCTATTGATAGCAGAGGTGGGCAACAGAAAACCTCTGTGATTCACAGGGCTTTATTTCACCCTGGGTTTGAGAGCAATGTTCTGCTAGTCCTGTTGTTTCAAACACTGGCTGTACACTGGCTGTGTCTGCTTCTCACAGGTCATTGCTGAGTTAAATTTACTAAGCAACCCCACTCTACCCTTCCTAAATATTCTACTCACATGAGAAAGCATAAATTACAAACTAAGTATTTCTCACGCACCAAAAGAGTCTCACTCACCTTCATACTTAGTTCAGTGGCAAACCTTTAGTCTTCCTTTCTCTGGGTAATGTGTCACAATATCTCCTACAGGTTTGGGGGGGGTCCCTTTTTAAACCTTCGGAGCGCAGGTACCCTCCCCTCTGTGCCGAGGCAGATCTCTTGTCAGGCCTGTAAATGGAGAAGTGGAAGGTTCTGATGACTCCTGAGGGAACCATGTAGTCTTGTAGGAAGTCAGAGAAATGATTGAAAGATGGACACGCTTGGAGGTGCAGCCATTAGCCAGGTGAATACCTTCTGAATGCATCAGCAGCAGCCCTGCGCATCGGCAATGCGTCGCCTTCCAGCTCGGCGATCGATAGGCATGGCCAGAACAGGCCATTGCTATGCAGGGTCTGCCCTAGGACAATGGAACATGCATCAGCTTGCTGTCCACTCTCAGAGCTGGGCAGCTTAGCAGAGCACTCTGCAGTCAGGTTAGGCCAACCTCATGAAATTCAACAAGGCCAAGTGTAAGGTCCTGCACCTGGGCAGGCACAATCCCAAGCACAACTCCAGGCTGGGTGGGGAATGGCTGAGAGCAGCCCTAAGGAAAGGGACCTTGGAGTCTGGGTTGATGAAAAGCTCAACATGAGGCTGCAGTGTGCACATGCAGCCCAGACAGCAACTGAGTCCTAGGCTGCATCACTTAGTCTTGGGGTGGGGGAAAATTCAAGGGGGTTCACTATGGATTTTGTATCTGCCTTTTAAGTTCTGTCTGCATCTCTCTCTCTCCAAATATAACCCTGTTTTTCTCCAATTCCTTTGAGAGCTTCATTCTGTCAGCTCTCTAAAACCCATGACAGAAGGGCAGATTGAGACTGGAATTTAGGAAAAAGCTCTTTGCAGCGAGGCTGGTGAAACACTGCCACAGGTGGCCCAGGGAGGTTGTGGAGCACAGAATCACTGATTTTTTATCACATTGGGTGATTTTGTGCTCCACAGCCTCCCTGGGCAACCTGTGCCAGTGTCTCACCACCCTCACTGCAAACAGCTTCCTCCTAACATCCAGTTTCAATCTCCCCTCNACAACCTCCTCCTAACATCCAGTTTCAATCTCCCCTCTACCAGTTTAAACCCATTGCCCCTCGTCCTGTCATTGCAAGACCTTGTCAAGAGTTTCTCCCCAGCCATCTGAGCATCCTCCAACAGTTCATATCATATTTGCCTGACAGCTACACACAACAGACAGCTGCACCTTTCACTCAAGAGCAAGCAACAGATCACCTGTAGTCCTGTGTGCAGTTCTGAAGCCCCCAGCACAGGAAGGAGATGGAACTGTTGGAGCGGGTCCAGAGAAGGCCTCCAAGATGCTCAGAGGGCTGCAGCAGCTCTGCTGTGAGGACAGGCTGAGAGAGTTGGGACTCTGCAGCATGGAGAAGAGAAGGCTTCCAGGAGATCTTGGAGTAGCCTTCCAGGATCTGAAGGGGGCTCCAGGAAGGCTGGGGAGGGACTATTGACAAGGTCTTGTAATGACAGGACAAGGGGCAATGGATTTGAAGTGGCAGAGGGGAGATTTAGACTGGATGTTAGGAGGAAGTTGTTTGCAGTGAGGGTGGTGAGACACTGGCACAGGTTGCCCAGGGAGGTTGTGGCTGCTCCCTCCCTGGAGGTGTTCAAGGCCAGGTTGGAGGAGGCCTTGAGTGACCTGTACTAGTGGGAGGTGTCCCTGCCTACGGCAGGGGGTTGGAAGTGGATGATCCTTGAGGTCCCTTCCAACCTTACCATTCTATGATCCCTGCTGTCCTTACCAGCAATCTAAACCCATAAAGGCCAAATGCTGAGGGAAAGTTAGGGGCAAGGCACATGGTCCTCACACAAACCAGTGGTGTATGACCCCTGCGCAAAAACTTTTTCACCCAGCTCAGCACTGAACTTCAATCTCTGAAATTGGCTTTTCATCATTTACAGGATGGGGATAAGCAGTCCCTGCCCTTTAGCTCATCTTTATGAATAAGGATAGGTTATGTTCTTCCTAATAAAGGGGCCTGCTGCTACAGCAAGCTTCACTCCACTTCCCTCATTTAGGCTATTGATTACATGCCAAAGTCACTTCCTCTTTTATGTGAATCACTGAGAAGTGGCAGCACTGAAAAGATGTGCTCCAGGCACAGCTCATCAGCCTGCAGAGCTGTCATTTGGTAGTGTGTTATGATCCATAACCCACTTACAGACTGCTGCACTGGTCAAGGGTACGAGCTTGAGTAAGCCCACACACGTCCACGTGGGGTTTCAGTCAGCACAAACACTCTCAGTACCTGCCTCTCCTTCCCAAAGGCTTCCTTCCTGTTGTTCTTTGCATGTAAAATTGTCTCACATAGGATATCCTAGAAGTGTTTACACTTCTCAGAAGGAGATGATCACCTTTTCATGGCATCATATCAGCTAGGAAGGGAGAAGAGTCAAAAAGAGTCAAAGACCCTCTCTGAATCACTAAAGTAGAACTGAAAAACTTGGGAGTTCTTGGTTCTGCATGCAGACTTCTCACAGATATCCAGGGAGGTGAATCAGAGAATCACAGAATCACAGAATGATAGAATTACAGAATCACAGAATCACAGAATCACAGAATGATAGAATTACAGAATCACAGAATCACAGAATTACAGAATCATAGAATTACAGAATCACAGAATCATACAATCACAGAATCATAGAATTACAGAATCATAGACTCAAAGAATTACAGAACCATAGAACCAGTCAGGGTTGGAAGGGACCACAATGATTATCCAGTCCCAACCCCCCTGCCATGCCCTACCCATGACCCTACCCTAGGTCAGGCTGCCCACAGCCTCATCCAGCCTGGCCTTAAACACCTCCAGGCATGGGGCCTCAACCACCTCCCTGGGCAACCCATGCCAGGCTCTCACCACTCTCATGCTCAAGAACTTCCTCCTCACTTCCAGGCTCAATCTCCTCACCTCCACCTTTGCTCCATTCCCCCCAGTCCTGTCACTCCCTGACAGCCTAAAACGTCCCTTCCCAGCTTTTTTGTAGCCCCCTTCAGATCCTGGAAGGCCACAAGAAGGTCACCTGGGAGCCTCCTCTTCTCCAGACTGCACAGCCCCAACTCTTTCAGTCTGTCCTCACAGCAGAGCAGCTCCAGCCCTCTGAGCATCCTCGTGGCCCTTCTCTGGACACACTCCAGCACCTCCACATCCCTCTTGTCCCAGGGGCTCCAGAACTGGATGCAGTACTCCAGGTGGGGTCTCAGCAGAGCGGAGCAGAGGGGCAGAATCACCTCCCTCACCCTGCTGCCCACACTGCTCCTGCTGCAGCCCAGGCTCTGGTTGCTCTCTGGGCTGCAAGTGCACACTGCTGGCTCATGTTGAGCTTCTCCTCCACCAGCACCCCCAAGTCCCTCTCCTCAGGGCTGCTCTCCAGCCAGGCACTGCCCAGCCTGGATTGGTGCTTGGGTTTGCCTCAACCCAGCTGCAGGACCTTGCCTTTGGTCTTGTTGAACGTCCTGAGGTTGGCTTGTGCCCAGCTCTGCAGCCTGTCCAGGTCCCTGTGGATGCCATCCCTGCCCTCCAGCTGTCTGCTGCACCACACAGCTTGGTGTGCTCAGCAAACTTGCTGAGGCTGCACTCAATGCCTCTGTCCATGGCACCAACACAGATGTTGAACAAGACTGGTCCCATGGCTGCTCCCTGAGGGACTCTGCTTGGCACTGCCTCCACTGGGACATGGAGCCATTGGCAGCCACTCCTTGGGTGCAGCCATCAAGGCACTTCATTACTCATCTGATGCTCCACCCATCACACCCATGTCTCACCGGCTTGGGAACCAGGATGTGGTGCGGGATAGTGCCAAAGGCATTTTGTTTTAAATACCAGAGTTATTTAGAACTGCTGGTCACAGTAAAAATAAATTATTTCAGAGCTCTAAGTCACAAAGGCACAGAGAATTTAAAGGAAAAACAAAAACCTTCTGGAGAAAAAACAAAAGGCAAAACAAACACCTCAAAGATTATGTAAATGCAGTTTGAGGTCTGGCTTGTTTTCATCTGCTGTCTGTGTAAAATGCTGTCTGAAGCCAGAGAGGAGACTCAGGCTGTGGCTCTCTTTAATTCCTGTTTCCTCTAACTCTGTAGGAGTCATTCAGCTTCTAACCAAAAGCAATTAGTGACAATTTAGGTGCTGTAAGGATCCTGTCTGCCCTTCAGCTACTTCTGCACAAGTCTTGGGTCTCTTGAGCTCATGGCCACTTGAGCCAACAATAAGCCAGTTGAGATTTTGACCTGCTCAGTTCAGCTCCTTGTAGCCCCCCCAGGCAGCCTCAAATAAGCACCAGTCTCTACCAGGAGTTGAGTGAGACCCAGGCAATACAGCCAGGTTTGGGAGACTCCAACAACAGCAACTCAGAACAGCTCAGACTTTGCAAAATGGTCAAAAATAAGAAAAGCTGAAGCTGTCTTTTGATAGTGTGTTACCAGCATGAATCCTCCCCTCTGCCTCCCATCCTCTTGCCCAACAGAAGGGTCTGAGCTGGTAGTGTTGAGAGTTTATTTTGCGTTAACGCACTGCAGCGGTCGGAGGACCAGAGCTTATTTTCAGCACCAAACAATGTTTTTTCCACCACAAGGAGAACCCTTGTGAAGAGAGCATACTTTACACTGGCCAGTACCAAAGGTGGAGGTGTAATTCTCACAGACTCAGTAGTGTGTTTGATTCAGGCTCTGACTTCGGACGTTGAGCCCATACATCGCACTCAGACTAGGGGGAACTTCGTGTCCCAGTTCTCTATTTGCCTTCTCAAAGCTGCTGACTGAGCAAACCTTACCTGCAATCCAGCATTTAATGTCAGCCTTTTTATGTTACACCAGCAGGTTTTTCAGTGATATTTATCACGACAGGCTCTAATTTTTACAACCACAGAACAGTTTGAGTTGGAAGGGAGCTTTAAAGGTCATCTAGTCTAACACTGGCCACTGGGAAGTCCTTCTCAATGCATCCACTCATAGGTCAGGCTTCCAAAAATCAATGCAAGAGGCTTCAGCTTTGATGCTATTGAATAAAGAAGCTTACATGCTTCTAAATGTGGAAACTTCTGACTTCACCCTCATCTTGGTTTCTCCCCAGAGCCTGGCCAGGGCCCAGGGAGAAACCAAGGGAGTGCTTTTATTTGTTTGGCTCTGATCACAGTCAGATATCTGACTGCATGGCCTTGACACTCTGCTTCTAACTAAGGCAAGCTGAATGCATTCTCGTGGCATTTCATAACTATATTTTGTCCAAGCTGAGTCCTTCACTAACAACCACATGTATTTCACTAATAACCAGATACTAGTGACCAGTCATAAGCAGCAATCAACTATTTTCATCACATCCTGTGAAAATAAAAAAAACCAAAACCAAAACCAAAACCAAACCAAACAACCAGGAGTGCTGTTGTAATGTGAGAAGTTTTCTCTTCCAATCAGTAAGATAAAGTCTTCCCATAGACATAAATCTCTCAGAGATAAAAGAAAAGAGATCATCATCCAGACCTGTTGTGATTTCAGAATTGTTACCTCTCTGTTATTAGCAACCTTGCTCCTGGAAGAAAAAGTGTCTAGCCAAAAATCCCCATCTGCTAATCAATCACAAGTGGCTGCATCAGCTCTGTGGTCTTTGGTAATGACAGCTGGGTGACAGTGCCAAGTTTTCACTTTTATCTGCCAGTCTTCCCACCAAACAGGAATGTCAGCAGCTCACTTCCACATGTGGGGGTTCAACCACAAAGCATCTGGACAGCACTTCTTTCTTTTTCTTTTTATTTTTGTTTCCAGGAGTGCTGTGGCAGGCTGGGAGGTGTCAGATCATCAAGTGTTTGGAGAAGTCTTTTTGGCTGTGCAGTTAGGAAGTATTCCTAACTGTATTCCCTCAACAATGTCACTGCCATCAGCCAGCAATGTGCCCTAGTGGCCAAGAACACCAAGGACATCCTGGAGAGGCTTATAAGAGGTGTGGTGAGTAGGTAGAGAGAGGTTTTCCTGCTCCTCCGCCCTGGTGAGGCCACATCTAGAATATCATGTCCAGGTCTGAGCCTCTCAGTTCAAGTACCTCAGGGAACTGCTTGAAACAGTCCAGCACAGAAGCACAAAGATGCTGAAGGCAGTGGAACATCTCCCTGCTGAGCACAAGCTGAGGGAGCTGGGGCTCTGCAGCTTGGAGGAGCCTGAGGGGTAACCTCAGTCATGTCTATCAAGATGTGCAGGGCAGTGCCAGGAGGACAGAGCCAGGCTCTGCTCAGGGATGCCCAATGACAAGGGGCAGTGGGTGCAAGCTGGAGCAGAGGAACTTAAGGAGAAACCCAGAGAGTGGTGATCAATGGCACAATGTCCACCTGCAGACCAGTGACAAGTGGTGTCCTTCAGGGGTCAGTGCTGG
>VWZE01017695.1:117523-140010 GCA_013396675.1 Eubucco bourcierii
CCCCCCCAAACAACTAAATAGGTATTTGGGTGTAGTTTTTATTCTGTGGAGTTTTTGTTTTGTAGGGTTTTTGTTGGGGTTTTTTTTTTTTTTGTTTTTTTTTTTGTTTGTTTGTTTTGTGTTTTTGTTTTTTGGTTTTTTTTCATTTAGGGGTTGTTTTCTTGCCTTAATCTGATCAGAATGGTTTCTCTGCCATGTATCTGAAAGGTAAAGGGAAGAAACAGCTGGCCTGCTGAAGTCATAGAATCACAGAATGGTAAGGTTGGAAGGGACCTCAAAGATCATCCAGTTCTAACCCCCTGCCATAGGCAGGGACACCTCCCACTAGTACAGCTCACTCAAGGCCTCCTCCAGCCTGGCCTTGAACACCTCCAGGGAGGTTATGGAGCACAGAATCACCCAATGTGATCAAAGATCACATTCTGTGCTTCTGTGCTCTGCAACCTCTGCCAGTGTCTCACCACCCTCACTGCAAACAACTTCCTCCTAACATCCAGTTTCAGTCTCCCCTCTGCCACTTCAAACCCATTGCCCCTTGTCCTGGCATTGCAAGACCTTGTCAATAGTCCCTCCCCAGCCTTCCTGCAGGCCACCTCCATGCAGAACAACAACCATAAATGCATGTGTAGAAGTAGATGCACAAACCAGTTCCCAGCACAGGGGCTCTGGCTGTGAACAGATCCTGGTGTTATGTAGCTGAAGGGAGGGAGCTGTTTGGTCTGCTTTAGGTTTTGGTTTTTTATCATCTTAGAAATAAAAGAAAACTTAAATGTCTTTCCAGCTATGGTGTGTGATGTGTGCTGTAATATTGTAGTTGGAAGCTACGGCAGGTACATGTGCTTGCTATGGGCTGTAACAAATTTCTCATCCATAGGATGGAAACATTCACTGATGTATGAGGCTGACAGCATGGACAATGTAAGCTTGATCTCTGAAGAAGACCTACTGACCACTATATTCTGTGCATGTGACACAGAGCGTACAGGTTTGTCAGTGGATTTTCATTGCCCTGTTTTATTCTTCCTCCCAACAGATTTTCAAAGCTGGGATCGTGTTATGATTCTTGAGATCTTCCAATCTGTGATGCACTGAGACTGACTAATTCCCTTAGTTAGGTGGCTGGAGCTGTGGCAGATGCAGGATGGATGTGTGTACCTCTCCTTAATTCTGTCATGCTTTCCTCAGTCAGAGAAGATAACTTTAGGAAACTTCAGAGGAATAGGCAATTCCTCTGAGTTCTGCCTCTGGACATAACTAGAAGTGGTGGAGAATCATAGAATCAGGGAATGGTAAAGTTGAAAGGGACCTCAAAGATCATCTAGTTCCAACCCCCTGCCATAGGCAGGGATACCTCCCACTAGTACAGGTAGAAAGGAATGATCTAGTCAGAGTTTTCCCAGTTTGGTGAGAGACTTGAAAGTTCCTTGTGTTGAGTTTTGGTTGTCTTAAACTGAGCTGAACTTCACCACACTAGTAAACTGGACTTTCACACTCTTGTATTAATAATGATTAAGCTCTAAACTATTCCTTGCTATGTAACTGTAGATCTGCAGGGGTCAATTGCTTGTTTACAGCTCTGCTGGCTTGAGGCTAATTGGAATATTTTAATGAAAAATAATAATAAGGAAAAGCAAACACTGGTGATGTCTGCTGCACTCATAGGCTTGCTGAGAGGTATAAAAAACAAGGACACAAACATAGATAGTCTCATGCTCTCTAGCTGGCATGTGTCTGCTGGCCTCTGCTGTGTAACCCAACTAACCACTGCTTCTAACCCCCCTTGCCCATCCTCCAAACACACCTTGCACATAATCCAATCACTAGGGTAAGGTAGAGGGGTGGGAAGAAGGTAAAAGGGTGGTTGGGAGCCCCTCCTGGGGACTCTTATTTCTGGGAGGGGGATTGTGTTTCTGTCTTACCTTCAACTTGTATAAGAGCTGTTGAAGGGAATTGCGTACACACTAGTGCAGATCAGCAGCATGCTCCCTTACAGCTGTGGTAATGGCCTGCAAGACTTCAGTCTGATGCATCCACACCTGTATCTGTTTCAGGAAAAGTAGCTGTTTCCAAGATAGTTGATTACTTGAGACACACAACCAGTCAGGGATTGGAAGACAATGGTATTGAAGAGTTGTTCAACATGCTTGACCCAGATAAGAAAGATGTCTCCATGGACCTGGGAACATTTCATGCTGTCATGAAGGAGTGGATTGAGGACTGCAAGAGAAAATGGTAACAGTTGCTTTTGTCAACCTATCTCTCCTAAGAGCTCCTGTGAAAGCAGAAGAGTAGAAAGTGCTCCTCTGGCTTCTGCCTTTCTTGACCCAAAACCACTATGGTATCAGGAAACTGTGGCCACATTGTGGGGTTTGGCTGAAAGCTTTTTAAGGTTCCAGTTGTCAGGTGATTCTGTGCCCTGCTGATTTTGTGACTCTTGATGCTTCCTTGTTTCAGGGAAGATAGTGCCACTGAGGGGCCAACAGCAAGCATGGAAGTGCACAAAACCACCTCTGAAGGTACAGACCTTTTTATTCTGGTTTTATTCTGGAAAAGTCCAGTTTCTTAACTGTATAACCAAGACCTCTTCCTCTTTCAGCGAAAGAGATGCTTGTGCAGATGAACTTTACGTCAGGAAGCTTGGAGGCCTTTGGGGGTGATGTGTCCAAAGGAGATGTGTAAGTCCTGAGCAATTCTTTCTCAGAATTTAGAACTCCTGGCTTTGAATTATTTGAGGGTGATTCCTAGAAATGCTGTTTAAGAAGATGGTCTTAACAAAGTTTTTAATGATGAACTCACTCTGCTTTAGCTCCTGATCATAGAATGGTTTGACTTGGAAGGGACCTCCAAAGGTCATCCAGTCCAACCTCCCTGCATTCCAGCAGGGACATCCTCCACTAGAGCAGCTTCCTCACAGCCTTCTCCAGCCTGACCTTGAAGATCTCCAGGGATGGGGCTTCAACTACCTCCTTGGGTAACCTGTTGGAGTGTTCCAGCACCTTCCTAACATCTAATCTGAATCTCACATTTCAAGCCATTGCCCCTCATCCCTGCAGGCCTTTGCAAACAGTCCCTCCTCAGCCTTCTTGTAGCCTCCTTCAGGTACTGGTGGGCTGCTGTTAGGTCACCCTTGAGTCTTCTCCAGGCTGAACAGTCCCAACTGCCTCAGCCTGTCCTTGTAGCAGAGGTGCTTCAGCCTCTTGATCATCTTTGTGGCTCTCCTCTGGACCCTCTCCATCAGTCCATGTCCTTCTCATGTGGAAGGGTCCAGAGCTGGACACAGCACTCCAGCTGAGACCTCACCATAACAGAGGGGCAAAATCAGCTGACCATGCTGCTTTTGATGCAGCCTGAGATGCCATCATACTGTTCTTCAGAGATTCATCTCAGACTTAAATATTGTTGTTTTTCCTACTGATATTTTGGTCCTCCTGTGTCCTGTTTAATTTCCTGTGATCACTTTTGCTGTGTGTTTCTTTCCCTTTTTAAACTGGTTCCTTTCCTCAGCCAAGTTCTTAAAGTGTATGACAACAGAAGAGTTTGTCCTGAAAATCTGATCCTTAGTTTTGTTTTTAATTGTTTGGTTTGTTTGTTTGTTGTTTTTTTTTTTTTTTTACCTCTTATAATCCTGACTCTGACTTGGATTTGATTAATAGCAAAGCAACTAGTAAACAGCAGAGGTGACAAAGCTAACTTCTGCTTTCTGATGCCTCTTTATTCTATCTCAGAATCTCAAAAGGGTGATCTTTGTTCCAAGTTTCACTTGAAAGCTTACATGGGGAATGGTTATGGGGAAAAGAAAGCATCCAAAAATCATGCAGTAAATACCAAAGTATTAGTGATGGCCTAAGAGGAAATTAGCAACAGGAGATCAGCATTACAAGCTCTCTGTGGGAAAGCTCAGCTCTTTAATTGGTGCAGCAGACTAAAAGGATATTTGGACATTTCTAAATTAGATCAGATCACCTTTGTCAATCCTTCCTGGTTTTGTTACTGGAACAGGGATGTTTCTGACCTGATAACCTGCGTTGCGGACCTGCAGTACAAGAATCAGAAGCTTCAGGAAGAGAACCACAAGCTGAAGCTCACACTGGAAGCTGTGGATGAGACTAACAATAAGCTGTTGGCAGATAATGAGGCTCTACATCAACAAACAAAAAGGTGGGAGACCCTGATTGCACTGAGTCTGCAAGCCCTGGGCAGACCTATTTATTTCTGAGCAGTCCCCCCACCTTGCTTTAGGCTTTTAAGCCTCACCAGTGCTTTGTGACAGCAGCTTCCTTGGCTTAATGCAGTATCTGTAAGGTTTAAGCTTCTTGTTCTGCTCTGTACCTCCTGGTTCTTGTAAAATCAGTCATTCTTCTTACAACCAGAGGTGCTGTGAGTGCACACAGACTAAATCTGAAGGTAAAGCAAAATCAAACTAAAATAATTCCAAGTAATTAAAAAAAAATATATTACCAAGAGAATGGCCAAGCAGTAGAAGGCTTCCAGTCCTAGACAACACACCTGGTGCTGTGCAGAGGGAAAATGAGCACATAAGAGCCTTTTTCCTACTCCCTTGAGGAAATCAAGTGTGTTTTCTCACCCACTTAGTATTGCTGCAGTTTGAGGACCCATAAATGCCCTGGGTATGAGCCTATTTTTGCAATGAGTTTGTAATGCTTACCAGACCCAACTCATTAAAATGGGATATACTCTTATCTACTGTCAGACCATCTCCTCAGAAGGTACTGGAGTTGAAGGTGAGAGTCCTGCAGTGTAGCTGTCATGGGATGTGTGCTCTCATGTTGAACCATGTGCTAGAGCCAGTCAGGAAAAGGGCCTTGCCCAGTTGGTTAGGATATCAGATCAGGATAAGAAAATGATGCAGACCTTATCCTTAAACTGCATTAACCACTAACAGTGACCTATTGTGAAGCCAGGTTTATGTGCTCAAATAGCCTGACCTATTTGACTGCAACAAATGAGACTGTTAGGTGGGTGCAAACACAAGCTTGTTATCTTGGGTGCTATGTTTCCTTGGGGTTTCATCCCTTACTGTGGGGTGGTGGGTGATAAATAGAAGGTGAATCCATGAGCTTTCACTTACTGGACAAAGATGATGGGTTTAAGCTTGATTGTTGCTCTTCTGTTGGGAATCTGTGCCAATAAGTAAGTCCCTGGTGGCTTCTAAAAATACTGTTCTTGGTATTTCAAGTCTTATCTAATGACCAAGAGTAAACTCACTCAAACTTCTCTGGATTTATTTCCACCTATGCAGCATCCAGCATTCTGTGCTGCAGGCCAAGTCTCTGGAAGAAGAACTAGAAGAAGTAAAAACTAAGCTGAACCTGTCAGAAGAGAAGAGAGAGCAGATTCTCTGCCAAAATAAGCAACTAGTAGGTGCTCTGATTTCTTAACTTACATTGCACAGCATTTCACACTGCTGTAACAGTGGCAGAACCAGGCAGGCTAAACATCAGCAGTCTGACCACCTCTGTACCAACAGGTAGTGAGGCTTTTTGAGGATGCTTGATATAGTCTGAGCTATATATATTGAGTCTGCTCAGCTCAAAGGAGAAAAGACATCACCTACAAGACCTTCCCATGCATACTCAGGAAGTACAACCCTACCTAGAGCTAATGAGTGCAACTATAAACTATGTACCTTACTTGCCTTGCTGACTTTGGCAGTTTCTTCCATATTCCCAGCAATAAGAATAGTCTGCTGCAGTTCTTTGAGCTGAAACAACTCCTTTGAGCTAGCAGTGAGCTCAGGTGGCCAAGAGGGCAAACAGGATCCTGGCTTGTATCAGCAACAGTGTGGCCAGCAGGAGTAGGGAAGTGACCGTGCCCTGTACTAGGCACTGGTGAGGCTGCAGCTCGAATGCTGGGTTCAGTTTTTTTGGGCCACTCACTCTAAGAAGGACATTGAGGTGTTGAAGCGTGTCCAGAGAAGGGCAACAAAACTGGTGAAGGGTCTGGAGAACAGATCTGGTGAGAAGCAGCTGAGGGAACTGGGGTTGTTCAGTCTAAAGAAGAGGCGGCTGAGGTGAGACCTCATTGCTCTCTGCAAATCCCTGAAAGGATACTGGAGTGAGCTGGGAGTTGATCTCTTCTCCTTAGGTGATAGAATGAGAGGAAATGGCTTGAAATTGTCCCAGGGGAGGTTTAGGTTAGTTATCAGGAAAAAATATTTCCTGAAAGTAGTGGTCAGGCATTGGAACAGGCTGCCCAGGGAGGTGGTGGAGTCACCATCCCTGGAGGCATTCATAAAACAAATAGACATGCCACTTTGAGATGGAGTTTAGGGGCCATAGTAGTCATGGGCTGATGGTTGGACTTGATCTTAAAGGTGTTTTCCAACTGAAACAGTTCTATAATTTTACAGTTCTGTGTGTGATTTGTTAATGTTATGAAAACATTGTGAAGGTTTTGCATGGAAGTGTCTTTAAACAGTTGTTAGTTACAGTGGAGATGACAAAAGGTCTTGGCTCACATCCAGCTACCCTTAAGGACAAGAGATCTCATGGTGCCATTCTGGAACTCTGTCTGTTTTGGTGGTGGTGGTGTTCTACAAGAAATTCACACTCTTCTAGAGCAAACAAGGACAGGAGATGCAGTTCAGATGTCTACAGGAGTAATTGTCCAAAGCTCCCTTAGGTTATTTTCAGTGCCTTGCATGGACTGGCACATGATGATAAAGGCCTATGAAAAACCTGTCCAGTCTGGACTGATGGCTGGAAGCCAGGCAGCACATCTTTGTGAGTCTTAAAGGGCATGAGCTGCCTTCATGAGAGCACCTGAACTGCACCCCAGATGCCTAAGTAGCAAAGCCTTTGGCTGTAGTGTGTAAAGCAGCCTGGTAATGAGGTTAATGTGGCTGTAGCTTTCAAAGGTGTTGCCAGCCAGCAGAGTACAGGTTCTCTGGAGAATGTACATTTGCATCACTGCCATGCATGTTGTTTGCATCTCTAAGGCTTGCTGTGTGGGTGTAGCTGTGAATAGTTGTTCCATAGCTCTGGGTGCTGCTGCTGGTGGGCATTTAGAAATCCAAAGTCTTCCCTCCCAAAGAAGAACACAAGCATTTTTCTGGTGCTGTCCTGTTGCAGTGTGTGTACATTCTTGTTTTGGTATATTTTTCAGATTACAGGCAGAATTCTCCATGTGAGAAGGAGAAATGTTATTAGTTGTGTTTGGAAGACCCTTAGTCTCAGATCTGTCTGAGCTCAAGCATGAGTGCTATAGGTTTATTTGTTCTGGCCTTGAACACCACCTTCTATCATCTGGTGATCTGAGTTGTGCTCTGATGTGAAATGCCTGTCAAGCACTCGGTGCTCCCCTTTTGGCTGTGCTCTCTGAAGCAGAGGAAGACAACATTACAACTTCATACTGGGTCCTGGATATGTTTGGGCTCTGTTACTTTTTGGCTTAGTTTGGTTTTGAATGTGGAACTTGATGTGCTGAAACCAACTACTTTGATTTCTCTCTTGTTTCTTTTCATTTTTACTTAATCCTGATCAGGAAAAAGAAAATCAGTCTCTCATCATCAAAATCACTTCTCTCCAGGAAGAGGTAATACATAGAATCATAGAATGGTAAGGTTGGAAGGGACCTCAAGGATCATCTAGTTCCAACCCCCTGCCATAGGCAGGGGACACCTCCCACTAGTACAGCTCACTCAAGTCATGACTTGGAAAGTACATATCCTTGTCTAGCTAAAAGATCACCATTAATTAGCCAAACATGGTCAGGCTTTGAAGCCTGGCATGCTAATTAGGTTATCTTATCACAAGTCTTTTGTCTTGAAGTTGTACTGTAACAGAATTTCCATTTGCTGGCTAAAGATAAGAGGGTTAGGAAAGCATGGGGGACAGGCAGCTTTTATTTCTTGTAATTTTTAAAGCTTCATAGACAACTTCCAAACATTTCTAGATAACACAGCTATAAAAATACTAACTCTTGCTGTTCAGAGGGGATTTATTCTTACTGGCCCTTCGTTCATTAAAGCATTTTATAAACTGTAGTTTGTTCAGTTTATAAACTATAGTTTTTAATCAGGTGAAAAAAATATTTAATACTTACACCCTTTATTTTAGACTACTTAAGATGAAATAGACAAACAGGTAACAAACCCCCACCCCTGCACTCAGGAATCTCTTACCTAAGTGTTCTGCATCTTGTTCAGAATATTAGGAACAGCATGGAGACTGATGGACTTCAAAAGAAGATTTTGGAGCTGTCCAAAGATGCAGCAGAACTTGAGGTAAGTATTTCAACTCTAGGTAGAACAGAAGGACAGCCTGTAGTTTACAGAGGTCTAGTGCAGGGAATTGCTGCCTCTGGAAGGTAGACAGTCCTGAACCTGTCAGTATTGAAGAACTGCACTGCAGTCCCAGCTTAGCGCGACGGCGTTGGCCGAAGGTTGCCGCCGGCACGACAGAAGTTGGGATTATAGAAACAAATTGCAGTTTCATTCTTTTAATTTTCCTTGCTCTCTGAGAAGGTGGATTAGAAGGTGCTTTGGCTGATGTTGCTGAAACACGCTCATGCCTGTAGTGACAGGACGAGGGGCAGTGGTTTCAAACTGGAGCAGGGTAGGTGGGCATCAGGAAGAAGTTTATTTTACAATGGGAGTGGTGAAGTACTGGAACAGGCTACCCAGGTGGAGGCCCCATCCCTGGTGACATTCACAATCAAACTTGAAAGGGTCCTGAACAACCAGAGGTGTTCGGGAGTTGGAGGTGTCCCTGCTGACTGCAGGGAGGTTGGACAAGATGACCTTTAAGGGTCCCTTCCAACCCAATACAATCTGTGATATAGTAAACTAACAGCCTGGACAGGCAAGAGGAAACAAAGGTGCCTGAGGCAGATGAGAACACCACCTCTCTTAACTAGGTACAAGAATTGAACCTTAAAATCTACCATGAAAGGTGTTCAAGGAAGAACTTGATTCTAAGCAAGGAGTGTTGATCCCCTTTTTGTTTTTCATAGAGGAGACAAGGACACATTTGTATTGGAGCATACTGATGCCTGGAATGATTTCCAATCTTTTCATTCTTTAGGTCCAAGCACATATCTATGAGAGTACTGTGGTGAACAAAGAGGCAAGTTTGGTGCAGGTTAGTTGCTTTTGTTTCATGATTGTCTTGCCTGAAAACACTGACTGTGAAAGGATATGTACAAAGGCAAAGCAATTATCTTCCCTGTGGCACTTCTATTTCTACTGTTCTCACGTTACAGAACCTGAGCCTATAAATGGCTTCAAAGTAGGCGAGATCTGCTTCAGGACCTGGTTATGAGTCAGTGCAATTAAAGGTTTCAGGATCTGCTCTTATTTTAAAGAAAGATTTATTTAAAAAAAAAAAAAAAATCACAACCTATTGAAACAAAATGAATCAAACTTGCACAGGAGCTTCCAAAGGCTGCTTCCTTTCAACAGCTGGTGGAAGAGCGTGCCTGCAAAAGATCCTTTCCTTCATGCCTTTTTTTACTGAAATGACTTAATTTTTGTGTCTAACTGGAAATGGTGATTCCTGGAATGGAAAAGTAGACTTGTCCTTTCTCATTAGAGAGGTGGAATTGTCTAGGATTTGCTCCTATCTATATGCTTAATCATGAAAACTAAGAGTAGTAACCTCAGAATGTTGCAGCTTGCTCTAAGGGTCAGTTGTGATTACAACTTGTTGTGATTGAAACTTGTGCCAGGCATCATATGGTCCAGGTTCTCAGTGTGCTTCTGTCTGGTTTAATCTGCTACTGCGACTACAGGAACCAGGGAAGTAATAAAATAAAACCCTACACCTGGAGAAGAGGTTTTCTGTCTTCTTATTTCAGGCATTACATAGGAAAGGTATTTTGCTAGCCAAGGTGCAGGGTAACTGGCTGCATGCTTTTAAATTTACAACTGTTTTTCTTACATAATTGGGTTGTTGCTCAAACATAAATTGAACAGCTTACTCAAGCCTGCAGTGCAGTCTTATTTTGGTTACAAGGACTCTGCCTTATTGAACCTCATGAATACTCATGAAGGGTATTTTTAAGACTTATAAGTGCAAGGTCCTGCAGCTAGGTCAGGGCAACCCTAGATATCAGTCCAGACTGAGGGATGATGAGAGAGAGAGCAGCTCTGCAGAAAAAGACTTTGGGGTGCTGCTGGATGAGAAGCTGAGTGTAAGCCAGCAATGGGCACTTGCAGCCCACAGTGCCAATGGCAGCCTGGGCTGCATCAAAAGCAGCATGGCCAGAGACGGAGAGAGGAGATTCTGCTTCTCGACCCTGGTGAGACCTCACTTAGAGGTGAGCTGTGTCCAGCTCTGGAGCCCTCAGCACAGGAAGGACATAGGGGTTTGACTAGATGATCTTTTGAGGTCACTTCCAACACCTAACAACTTGTGGTTCAGTGTGGCCTGATGGTGCAGATCCAGAGGAGGCCACAAAGATGATCAAGGAACTGGAGCAGCTCTGCTACGAGGACAGGCTGAGGGAGCTGGGGGTGTTCAACCTGCAGAACAGAAGGCTCTAGGTAGATCTATTAGCAGCCTACCAGGACCTGAAGAGCGCTACAAGAAGGCTGCAGAGGGACTGTTTGCAGAGGCCTGCAGGGACAGGATGAAGAACAATAGTTTGAAATGAGAGCAGAGCAGATTTAGATTGGATGTTAGGAACAAGTTCTGCACCATGAGGATGCTGCGACACTCTGCAACAGGTTGCCCAGGGAGGTGGTTGAGGCCCCATCTCTGGAAATATTCAAAATCAGGCTGGCTAAGGCTGTGAGCAAGCTGCTCTAGTGGAGAATGTCCCTGCTGACTGCAGGGGGGTTAGACTGGCTCACCTTTGGAGGTCCCTTCCAACCCAACCTGTGCTTCTATGGATGTGTTAGCTGTCAGATGGTAAACTTTAAATGCACGTTTGTATACTTGTTAATTTCATTTCTCCACAATCTCTGCAGAAGGAGCAGGCCATCAAAGAACTGAAGTTGGCAGTTGTGGAATGTTCCTCAATAATAGAGGTATGGGACCTAAGTCTGATTGTTGACACTGTGAGGGGAAAGCAGTGCTCATCCTGTGGTTACTGTGTGCGACAGCCTAATGCTGCTCTGTGCTGTGTTGTAGACGCTGCGGGCGGAGAAGAAAAAGCTGCTGGAGAGCATGCAACACATGCAGCAGGAGTTGATCTTGTGAGTGCTGTGGACAGGTCCTAGGAAAGGCAGTTCCTTCAAAGTAAAAAAAGGGCTGATGTCTGGGGTTTGTTTTCTGCTTCTCTTAGAAATGGTTTGAGTCTCCCACTGTTGTGTAAATGGAACAGCAGTATTCCCGAAGGGATGAATTCGCTGCACTCTGAACTGGAACTTGCTCAGTCTTCTGAGGTATGACTCAAATCTTTATTGATTCTCATCCCAGTTATCTTGCACCAGTAAGGGAAAACCAAACCTCATACCCTGTAGACCATTAGTAATTCTGGATCTGGAAGACCTACTCCTGGCATGCAAGTATAGACTGTGAAGATTACGATATTGTCCTATGTACATAGGAGAGAGTTTAAGGAAAAGCAAATAGAACCTTTAGACATAAAAAATGAGATCCACAAAGAAATTGGCAACAGCTAATGCCATCCATTTAGCTGGCTGAAGAACAAACTAGTAGGAGGAGTTAAGCATCTTCATAGACGTGAATTTCATGTACATGTGCTAAAGAAACAGTCTGTTTCATCTTGTACTCTCTACACAGGACACAAGCAATGACTTTTTTCATTGCAGGAGGGAAAACTTCTCTTTTTTTCCCATTAAATCTAATGTATTGAAAATGGAAATTAAGCACCAGTATGTAGGCATCTTTTAAGTTGTGGAGTCTTAATCTAATTTATTATTTAAACTCAGTTAAGCACTGTAAGCATCATTTAAGCATCTGTAGATACTATTTCCTTGCCCCTGAGCAGGGACAATGGAGAACAAGCTTTAGAAGTCGTGTTCAGCTCCTTTTTTCTCAGGCCTTTGGACTATGAGGAGGACAGGGGAGAGGCATCCTTCTGTTGAGTCAGACATAGGCTGACAAAATCAGTTGAGCATCTTCTTTTGAAGTTGTAGTGCCCTAGAATCATAGAATGGTAAGGTTGGAAGTGACCTCAAGGATCATCCAGTTCCAACCCCCTGCTGTAGGCAGGGACAGTCCAGTATCTCACCAGCTCCTGTCCCCCATGTCCTGTGCAGAATACCTGGCAGGTGATTTGGTGATTTTTGGGGAACTACATTTTTCATCAGATGCTCTTCATAACCCTGGAAATGTGGTCTCTAATTTACTGTTCTCAGAGCTATCCAGCATTAGGAGGAAGTTGTTTGCAGTGAGGGTGGTGAGATGCTGGCACAGGTTGCCCAGGAAGGTTGTGGCTGCTCCCTCCCTGGTAGTGTTCAAGGCCAGGCTGGAGGAGACCTTGAGTGACCTGTACTAGTGGGAGGTTTCCCTTCCTATGGCAGGGAACTAGATGATTCTTGAGGTCACTTCCAACCTTACCATTCTATGATTCCAGTGCAGAAAAAAATGGGGAAAAAAAAAACCCCAACAACCTACACCACATTTTGTGTGTACATCACAGTTTTGATTCAAGTTTTTATCTGAGCTGTTCTATGCCTGTTTCCCAAAAGACATTCCATGGAGTTGCAGAATCACAGAATGTTAGGGGTTAGAAGGGACCTTCAGAGATCATCCAGTCCAACCCCCCTGCCACAGCAGGATCACCTAGAGTAGGTCACACAAGAACACATCCAGGTGGGTTTGGAATGCCTCCAGGGAAAGAGACTCCATAACCTCTCTGGGCAGCCTACTCCAGGGCTCTACCACCCTCACAGTGGTATTCCTGTTGCCTCCTGCTGATGTGCAGATTTACACTGGGTCTCAGCAGCTTGGCTGACTTGCTGCTTTTTAAAGTCCTGTGACATGATGGTTTTGAAAAGCTTTTACAAGCTTCAGGTTTCACTAGCTCTGACCTTCCAGTAAATCATATAGAAAAGTTTAAATGTCACTAATGCTGCTTTGCAACAAGGAGATGTCAAAATATGTTAGCTGGCTCTTCCATCTCTTCAAAGATCACCAAGACTGAGTGGATGTCCCTGGATGAAACCCTGGACCGTGAAGTGCTGTTTTTACTTCAGGGACCTGAATATGCAGGAGAAAACTTCAAGGCTGTTGTGCAAAACCTGGTCAGTAGCAGAGCTGCTGTGAGTAAATAAATGTTCTTCTGTCAGCCTTTTAACGAGGAGTTCTCCAAGGACTGATTGTCAGATCATGTTTACTCCTTTTCAGAAAGTGAGAACAGCTTCTTTGGGGGTGGGGGCCCACTTTAATCCTTGGCACCTACCCTTAACAGTGTCACTGACAAACCCAAGTAATTCTGGGCAGCACTGTGTCAGACTAGGACTAGAAATGTCACTGTTTGATTTGCTTTTTTTGGTGTGGTTTTATTTGTTAACAATTACTTCTCAGCTCGAGGAAGCCTCTGAAGCAGAGGAGCTTGTCATGTCTTCTTTAGGCTGGGTGAAAGACCTTGATGGCAACATGCAACAGGCATGGGAAAGAAAACTTGGGGTATGTAATTGTTTCTTTGAAGCTGTTGAATGAAATAGTGGGGCTGTGTGAAAACTTTAGCTGTATGCTATGCTTGTTAATTACTTGAGATTACAGCAGTCCACTCGGAGGTCAGGGATGGCTGTTTGGAGAGAAGGATCTCCTGTAATTGTGTGGGGTATTTTTTGAGGAGGAAGGGGATTATTGCTTTTCACATAAGTGGTGGTTGTGTTTTGCCTGGCTTGTCTTCTGCAGGATTGCCTCTTTGTTAGAACTGTTTGAAGGAAAGGGCAGGTAAAACCAGTGGATTTAAAGAGGAAAATGAGCTCAGGTGGCAACACGGTGCTGTGTGAACTGTGGAGACTGATTTTATACATGTGTGCCTCAAGCACCCATTTCCCCCTATGTCTTGAATGTGACTGCAGTAGTGGATGGTTTCTCCATCAAGAGGAGGAGAGATATGACTACATGAGCATATTTCCAAATCAAAACCTTCACAAGGTTTATTTCCGTGTGAAGGGCAAAGTGCTTGCACACACCTTCCATGAGAAAAGGTCCTACAAAACCATTATTTTACAACTTAACCTTGCATAATGATTTTCTGATGCTTTTAGTGAGGTTTGGAAGTAAAGAATTTTGCTTAACTGGCAAAAAAAAAATGCCTTCCCCACATGGTAACAGCAGTTTGTGGGCATGGCTCAGCTCTTGTTCCCTCCTCCCTATCCCAGCCAAACCCTGGACACCATATACCAGCAGAGCTGCTGAAAAGTTCATCTTGCTGGATGTAGGTTTTTCAATAATCAGTTGTTAGCAGTGCTACAGGAAACTCCACCCATCTGGGCATTAATGCTAGATGCCAAACCCTCTATTTCTCCCATTTAAGTAGGAGCAGGTGGCACCACAGTGTGTACTGCTTTAAGTTGTTATCATTTTAAGCAGAAGGCTGCTCTTCATTTCCTCTAGTGCTGCAGAATGTAGCTGGCCCTGTTAGAGAGCAATAGAATGGTCTGGCTTGGAAGGGACCTCCTAAGGTCATTATTTCAAGCTTCTCTGCAGTAAGCAAGGGGGATCTGCCAATAGATCAGCTTGCTCACAGCCTGACCTTGAGTATCTCCAGAGATGGAGCCTCAACTCCCTCCCTGGGCAACCTGTTGCAGTGTTGCAGCACCCTCATGATGCAGAACTTGTTCCTAACATCCAATCTGAATCTGCTCTTCTCTCATTCCAAACCATTGTCCCTCGTCCTGTCCCTGCAGGCCTTTGCAAACAGTCCCTCTGCAGCCTGCTTGTAGCCCCCTTCAGGTCCTGGCAGACTGCTCTTAGGTCTGCCTGGAGCCTTCTCTTCTGCAGGCTGAACACCCTCAGCTCCCTCAGCCTGTCCTCATAGCAGAGCTGCTCCAGCCTCTGATCATTTCCATGGCTCACCTCTGGACCTGCTCCATCAGGTCTATGTCCTTCCTGTGTTGAGGGCTTCAGAGCAGGATGCAGTACTCCAGGTAGGGTCTCACCAGAGCAGAGCAAAGTGGCAGAGTCATCTCTCTCAATCTGCTGACCACGCTTCNGTCACAGCTGAAAGATGATTTTTAATTTACCATTCCCATTGGGATCAAATTGCTGTTAAACATGTGAAGCTACAAACTTTTGGTGTGGGGGTTGGAGTTGAGTGTGCCAAATGAATCCTACTCTAGCTGCTAGAGAGTGATGCATCTGGAAACTGAGCTAACAGGAGCAAGGAAGAAGATGATTCTTTAAAAATGGAAGGTCCTGTTCTTCATGGACCTTTGGGGAGGGGCAGTGACTTCATGCCAAACAAAACTATCTTCACCTAGCTAGAAAATGCCAGAGAATGTCAAAGTGATCTTATTTCTAAGAACAAGTGCTGCCTGCCTTGCCTGAGAAGCTCTTCAGGATGTGGGCTTTTTCACATAGTCACATCCCATGTCATCCTGCTGACATTATCTCTAGTAAAACTGCTCAGACTCTCTGTTGTTGTGTTTTTGGGGTGGTTTGGTATATTTTTGGGGGGTGCTGTAGCATGATACTTTGTGCTAAGTGTGTTTTGTTTGAAGCTCGTGAGGCATCAATGAGCTATGTGGCCAAGAAGGTCAATGGTATCCTGGGATGCAATAAGGAGAGTGTGGCCAGCAGGTGAAGGGAGGGTCTCCTACTCATCTACTCTGCCCTAATGAGGCCCCATTTGGAATATTGTGGTCAGTTCTGGGCTCCCCAGTTGAAGAGGTTCAGGGAAATGTGAGAGAGACCAATGGAGGCTATGAGGATGATGAAGGCACTGGAGCATCTGTTTGATGAGGAAAGGCTGAGAGACCTGAGGCTGTTAAATTTGGAAAAGAGAAGACTGGGAGGAGATCTCATTAGTGCTTACAAATACCTGAAGGGTGAGTGTCAAGGAGAAGAGACCAGGCTCTCTTCAGTGGTGTCCTGTAATAGGACAAAAGGCAATGGACACAAACTGAAACACAGAAAGTTGCACTTCAACATGAGGAAGAACTTCTTCACTGTAAGGCCCTGGAGCAGGCTACCCAGAGAGGTTGTGGAGTCCCTTGCTCTGGAGACATTCCAAACCCACCAGGATGTGTTCCTGTGTGACCTGCCCTAGGTGATCCTTCTTTGGCATGGGAGTTGGAGTGGAAGATAATCTGGAGGTCCCTTCCAAGCCCTAACATTCTATGATTCATGAACAGCTTTAGGCTTTAACTCATAAGTAGGTAACAGTATTGGTAGGGTTGATGTCTTCCCAGATCAAAATCCCACAAATGCCAACCTGATTTGTAGCTCTGACTCTCATTGAGCATTCCCTAAAAGCCAGAGACTGTTTTGTATGTTCAGTCAAATGAGACCATAGAAAGAGGACTGCATTGCTCAGAGAAAGAGTTTCCTACTGCAAGTCACAGCTCGGAGAAAGAATGAGGATACAGCACTACTTAATGCTTCATTTTTACCTTCTTTCCCTTTTCCTTCCTACAAATCACAGCTAAAGCTTTAAAGTCTTTGTCACAAGATCCTCCCTGGGGTAGCTTTCATCTAGAGGTGTATGATAAACTGAAATATGGGTTTATGGGGCTTTGGCCTTTGTTTTTCTTTTGCTATATCACAGATGCAAATTGCTGCCAATGGGCTTAGTTGTACTTTGAAGAAAGGGTGAGAGAAGTATAAATTACTAGTTTTAGGCCTTCCTGCAGGATCATAGAATCATAGAATGGTAAGGTTGGAAGGGACCTCAAAGATCATCCAGTTCCAACCCCCTGCCATAGCCAGGGACACCTCCCACTAGCACAGCTCACTCAAGGCCTCATCCAACCTGGCCTTGAACACCTCCAGGCAGGGAGCAGCCACAACCTCCCTGGGCAACCTGTGCCAGTGTCTCACCACCCTCATTGCAAACAACTTCCTCCTAACATCCAGTTTCAATCTTCCCTCTGCCAGTTCAAACCTATTGCCCCTTGTCCTGGCATTACAAGACCTTGTAAATAGTCCCTCCCCAGCCTTCCTGTAGGCCCCTTCAGATACTGGAAGGCTACTCTAAGGTCTCCTGGAAGCCTTCTCTTCTCCAGGCTGAAGAACCCCAGTGCTTCCTCTTATGAAATTGCACTTTTACTGCTGTGTCAGGGGATGGAGGTTGGTTGGGGTAGGTTGAAGAGGCTTCCTTGTGCACTGTGTAATCTCCTGTCACGCTCAGCATAAACACTCCTTTACTTGTATACTGAAAAGGGCTACCTCTGTCCTCTAGATCTGCCCAGAAAGAAGGGCTGAGAGTGACTTTTGATGTACAAGTGTCCTTTTGGAAAATAGTGGGAGCTATTGGGAGCCATTCACCAAACTCAACTGTCTTATATTTTATTTTGCAAACTCTTATGGATTGCTCCACCTTAAAATAAGTCTCAAATTACTGATACTGGACAGGAGTCCAGGCTGTCAGTCCCCACATCCCATCACACTGAAGAGTTGGAAGGCACTCATTTGAAGTTTAAGTAGCTTTGTTAACCTACTAAACTGCACAAAATACTGTTTAGTGTGAAATGAAAGTCTGTTTGTCCTTTATAAGCTCTTCCATGTTAAAATGTAGTTTTATTTCTCCCTCACTCTTTCCTCCTTCAACCAGTAGGCTACAAAGTATTATCCACCTCTCTTTCTGATGGTGTTGGATGTAATTGATGATCCTAAGTGGTTGAGGTAGGGTAAAAAATACTCCCCAAAAACATAATCACCAGACTACCTCAGAAGCTTTGGAAACAAATGAAGTTATATATTTACAGCAAGCTAAAATCTAAAAGCATCAAGTACAATGAATATGTCCAAGATCTATTTACAACTCAAAAATAACAGAGAGATGCCCACCCGGGACAAATCCAGAGGGAGCTAACAGCTGCCACCTTCTGGCCCTACCCAGATAGAGAACCAGGCCCCCACTGTTACCTGCTCAGCCAAGGTGAGTGTAGCCATGCAAGATCAGTCAGTGCAGGGAAGAGAAGAGGAGGAGGAAGGAAGCCAAGGTGAGTGTAGCCATGCAAGATCAGTCAGTGCAGGGAAGAGAAGAGGAGGAGGAAGGAAGCAGGGAGAGAGGAACAGTTTGTGCAAGGAATTATGTCCTAGTCCAACAAATGAATTAAATTATATAGACTTTTCTATATTATTTATATATTTTACATTGTTATATGTAACAATATATAAGTAATATTTATAATATATGCAACATATGATTATATGTAGTGTGTGTGTGATCTTATTTTTCTTCTATATGCAGTCCTCTGTTTTCTTTACTTTCTACTCCAAAATCTCCAGAAAGTTCCTGTTTCTTGTTTATAATTTAGGATTTGGCTAAAGTAGTTCAGAGCTAACAGTACAGTGGTGGAGCAGGGAAGTGAACTCTCATCAACTGTGGCTCTGGTTTACTCTCTGACTCTGCTTCTCATCTAACCATATGGCCACTCGGTTTAAAAATTCCACAGGTTCTCAAACAAGAGCTAGGAGAAAAAAAACACCTTTGGATCCAGAAACTTAATCTCTTGGAAAAATACAAAGAAGCCCTGGAGAGGGATTTCGTTCGAATGGCAGGCAATCTGAGGAGAGCCAAGACAGAGGAGTTCCACCTAAGGAAAGAGCTCTCTGCCAGGTACCCTTGGTCTGTTGTTTATTTGTTTGCTTTGGGTCTTTTGTGGAACAAAGTTTAACTGAATTGTGCAGGCTTTTACTTTCACAGAGGGCATTATCTGCGGGTTTGGAGAGTGGTTTTAGCATAAGGTTTGCACCCTGGGAGTGAAGTGTGTGTGAAGTAACATCTTGGAGATGAATGTGAAAGCACCAAGGAGACCACACACTGAGCAGTTAGAGCAAAAGGGCTCTGCCTAGCTAGCAGGTGTAACCCTTAAATAAACTGCCGCTGGTTTTGTGTGAAGCACCTGTAAAACGTTCCTGCAAGCCTCATTGCTCTGGAAGACAGTTGTTAATACCAGACAATGCCTCAGTTTCTCTGTGCTCTAGCTTCAAGGAGTTAGCTTGTTAAGCATGAAAACGTTCTTTGAATTCCAGTTTATTGGTTCCTGCTAGGTGAGTTTGGATGTTACAAATATAGCAGCAAAACCCAGCAGGTGTAAACCTCTGCTCAGACATTCAGGAAAGCAGCCAGTCCAGTTTGTAGAGTGTGTTTTCCAGAGCAAATGATCTGAGTTTGTTGTTTTTGTGGAACCCAGACTCACTAACTCTGTCAGCCTTCTGGTGAGCATTTTTGCAAGCCAGCCTTTATCTAGGTTTGGAGTGGAAGCAACTTCCTAGGGCTTTGCATCCCTGAGATCTAGTGTGGGGCAGTCATACTGCCTGACTTACCTTACACTCAGTGTTGTTAAAGTAGAGCTCCCAACAGGATGTACTCGTAGAATCATAGAATGGCAAGGTTGGAAGGGACCTCAAGGATCATCCAGTTCCAACTCCCTGCCATAGGCAGGGACACCTCCCACTAGTACAGCTCACTCAAGGCCTCCTCCAACCTGGCCTTGAACACCTCCAGGGAGGGAGCAGCCACAACCTCCCTGGGCAACCTGTGCCAGTGTCTCACCACTCTCACTGCAAACAACTTTCTCCTGACATCTAGTCTAAATCTCTCTCTGCCAGTTCAAACCCATTGTTCCTTGTCCTGTCATTCCAAGACCTTGTCAATAGTCCCTCCCCAGCCTTCCTGGAGCCCCCTTCAGATACTGGAAGGCTACTGAAGTCATCACCTTTAGCACTGATTCTGATGGCATCTGCTTGCTGTCAAATGAAATACCCTCTGAAATACTGGGAAATGAATCTGAGAAGCTGTGTGCCTGCAGTACTAGCTCCAGAATATCTGTTCTAGAATGATTTGCTCTGTATCCTTTTACTGTTTCTCCCAGACTGAGACAATGCAATCTGTTGAGCAAATTGCAGAAGTTTGCACCATGTGCTGGTTTGAGGCTAATTGGAATATTTTAATAGAGAAAATTACACTCTAGGCTGTGAAAGGAAAACATCATCATGTCTACTTCACTCATAGGCTTGCTAAGAAATTGNTTCTGGGAGGGGAGTTGTGTTGCTGTATTACCTTTTACTTGTATATTTCTGTGAATATTGTGTATATAGTGTAAATATCTGCTGTACATTGTGCAAAGCTGTAAATAGAGCTTCATCACTTAACTTCCAGCTGAGTGAGTTCTAGTCTGGGTCATTTTACAAAGTGTGGGGGGGTGGGGAACTCCCAAACCTTCACACACCATTAAACTCTTGCTCCTGGAGTGTTCTCTGGATATTCCAGAGTCTTCCACTCTGATACTCAGCTGACTGGGACTGGCACAGCCATTGCACTGGTCAGCTGAGTAGAAACTGGGCAGACTTCTATCCCTGTCTACATGCTGGTTTATATTGTGCTTAGCAAAAACTAACTCCCTGGTGCTGGATGCTGGGGAGCTGCAGTACACAGCAGCTCAGCGCGGTTCTCGATACATGTCTCAGCTAGAATGTGTCATCTCTGCCTGCCATGGCTGCTCTAAAACGTCAGTAGCACCACTGTGGTTTCTGCTGTCTCACCCTGCAGGCAACACGAGATAAAAACTGTCAAACAGTTACAAGCAGAAACGGCTGGCCAGGCAGAAGCCCTTGGTTTAGAGCTGCAAAAAGCTACAAAGCAGCTCGATGATGCCTGCAGGCAGGTAAGGGGCAACCCTAGTTTCTTCTGGGCATGAAGCAAGGAAGCAGATGGAGGAAAAATAAAAAAAAAGGCTGTGTACAATGCATTGCTGCTCTTGGGAAAGGAAATTGCATGTTCAGAAGAGAGCACCTCATTTCAAAAGTGGAACTGGCAAAGGAAGTAAAATTTGAGGGGGTGGTGACAACAGTTTGCTGATGAAAGAGGCAGCATTGCATATTTGTGGTGGCTTAAAAAAAAAAAAGAGAGAGAGAGGAAAAAAAAGCCCAAAATAGCTTCCATACACAGTCCACCCCAATGTAAAAATGCAGAAGTTCAGAGGGAGCTTTATCACTTCCTGAGAAAGAGCAGATGCAGTTTGGTTTCGTGTATGTGAACTGCAGAGGCTCCTTCTGTTAGCCTCTACAGCTTTTTTTTTTTTTTATTATTTTTCTTCTTCTTTTCCCTCCTTTGTTGAATGTTGTTTTGTGCTTAGGTGGAGGATCAAGCTGAAGCCTTTTGCTCTGCTCGTGAGGAAGCTGCATCCTTGAAATGCAAGTTAGAGGAAGCCACTTCTGAGCAGCAAGAACTCAGGGATGTAAATGCAGCTTTAACAAGCACTTGTCAGTTGCTGCAGGAAAAGGTGAACAACCTGAAAAGTGAGTAACTGCTGCAGTGTGCTCTTGCATGGGCAAACCTTTCATACTTTAGTTATGGCAGGGAGTAATGGGACTAAACTGCAGGTTAGCTGGTAGAATGATTAAAATGTCTGTGGACTCCTCTCTCTCTCTCTTTTTTTCTTTTTTTTTCCCCTCTTCTTCCTCCTTATTTTAAGAAATCTGCAACTGTGACAGGAGAGAAAGCTCCAGGGAGACCTAATAGCAGCCTGACAGTACCTGAGATAGAAAAAGACTGCAGAAGGACTGTTTACAGAGCTCTGTAGTGATAGGATGAGGGGAAATGGTTTGAAATGAGAAGAGCAGATTCAGATTGGATGTTAGGAACAAGTTCTGCACCATGAGGGTGCTGCAACAGGTTGCCCAGGGAGGGAGTTGAGGCCTCATCCCTGCAGACACTCAAAGTCAGGCTGGGCAAGTCTGTGAGCAAGCTGCTGTAATGGAGGATGTCCCTGCTGACTGCAGGGACTGGAGTGGATGACTTTTGGAGGTCCTTTCAGCCCAAAGTATTCTATGGTACCTCAGGTGGGATCCTATTGAGTTGGTGTTGGGCTGGATCAAAGCAGCAAAACCACCTAACAATGTCCAGTCCTGGGAGGAAAGGGTTAGTAACACCCTGGGTGCCAGGGGCACTCCTTTACCAAAGCTGCTGTTCCCATACCTGATAGCCCATCTTAGTCCTAACAGTCAAAGTCATTCCTCTCCCTTAAGCTTCCTGCACCAGATAGCTCTGATTTCTATAAACTTCTTTTTTTTTTTTTCTTGTAGTCTGCAGCCTGCTTGTTTGCTTTGTGTTTGACTAACTGCATGGTAGTAGGGCTGCTCTCTTGAGTAGAAAGCACTTCTCATTGCATCTTACACCTGCAGCTTTTGCTACCAAAATAGGGAAACTTCATGCTACCTCTTGCTTGCTTGCACCTCAAAAACCTGGAATATCAAGGAGTGCAGTGGCTTGATTCCTGGATGTGTGGCGTTTGCATTCCAAACTCTGGAGTGCACAGCGCTTGCTGATAGCAAAAACACTTGAACAGAAACCCTCTGCATGCTTGGCCTCAGACATGTATTTCCCAGCTGGGCTCTGAGAATCACCTGAGAGCAGCCTTGAGGAACAGGACC
>VWZE01017695.1:146817-157762 GCA_013396675.1 Eubucco bourcierii
CCTCTGCCAGTTCAAACCCATTGCCCCTTGTCCTGGCATTGCAAGACCTTGTCAATAGTCCCTCCCCAACCTTCCTGTAGCCCCCTTCAGATGCTGCAAGGCTACTCTAAGGTCTCCTGGAAACCTCTCTCCAGGCTGAAGAGTCCTTTTGGAAAGCCACAGCCTTGCAAAGTTGTCTGAAGTGCCTGTGCTTCATTGCTTTGGAGCTTTCTGTAACTCCAGTGGGACCCAGAAAGGTCAATTTCCATATTTTTTTGCCTTTTTCTTAGTAATATAGAAACTTTCCATGTGAATATTCTAGAGGAGAGGAAATGAAAATTTTAAAGCTTGCCCCCCCAGCAAAGGCAAACTGTGTCCAGCATCTCTTTTTTTAAACACTGTGACGTGGAGAAAAATTTGAATAGGCTTGTTGAATAGGAAAAGTTTCTCTGGTGGAGTTGGTTGTTACACTGTGGCTGCAGATGTTTGAGCAGCTCAAGCCATTCAGCATGTAAGTATCTCAGATTATTTTATCAAAATGGCATCAGTGCTCTAAACTCTAGGATTTTAGGAGCTGTTTACTGAGGGACTTCTTGTGGGAGCCAGATGAAGCTTGGGCTATTTCCACTTGTTTTGATTTATAAGTGTGAGAGTCATCTCTCTCACAGTCTAAATCAGGTGTTAAACCTTCCAAATGTTTCTGCTTGCTTGGCAGGAGTTATGCAAGACTGTGGTCAGAATTTGTTGTGATAGAGGATCCTTGGTTTGTTATGCTAGGGAGAATAGAAGGGGTGAAAAGCCCCTAAGAATGTACTGCAGGATCAGATGCAAACATTTTTTTATTAGGAAGAAGAACCATGCAAAGAAATTTTACCAGGAAATCTAGAAGAAAGTGTGTGTGTAAGGGGGGGTGTGTGTGTTTCTCATTGCTCTTTGGGTACCCTGTGCAATCTGTGGGAGCTCACAAGCCTAACAGCATGGGGCTTTAGAAACAGGGTTGAGGGTTTGCCTTTGTAAACAAAAGGCACGCAGCACATGGGTAGCTGGGCAGGGAGAAAGTGTGGGGAACAATCATCAAATGGTTTGGGTTGGAAGGGACCTCCAAAGGGCATCCAGTCCAACCCCCCTGCAGTCAGCAGGGACATCCTCCACTAAAGCAACTTGCTCACAGCCTTCTCCAACCTCACCTTGAATGTCTCCAGGGATGGGGCCTCAACCACCTCCCTGGGCAACCTGTTGCAGTGCTGCAACACCCTTATGGTGCAGAACTTGTTCCTAACATCCAATCTCTAAACCTGCTCTGCGACCTGTTGCAGTGCTGCAACACCCTCATGGTGCAGAAGTTGTTCCTAACAGCCAATCTAAATCTGTTCTGCTTTCATTCCAAACTTTTGTCTCTCATCCTGTTGCTGCAAGCCTTTGCAAACAGTCCCCTCTGCAGCCTTGTAGCCTCCTTCATGTGCTCTATAACGTATTGCTTCCCTCACATCACCTGGGATTGAGTAGTGGTTTGGGTTTGTTTGGGTGATGTGGTATTGGGTGTTTGTTTTTAAAAGCCACATAGATGTCTTCTGTTTTCACTCCAACATGTTGATTTGTTTTTCACTGCCTCCTTCCTCACTATTCCTCTAGACCTAATGGCCTGAACAAGGCAAATGCAGTGCTGGAACTTCCTGAAGCTGAACAGGGAATTCAAATAAGAATAAAAATAACCTGGATTTGTATTAGAGGAAACATCCAGCAAGGCTCTGAGAGTGTAGTGGAGCTCCAGAGGGTGGGCAAGCAGAGAGAAAAAAGAGAAAGGCACTCACTGATGCTGGGAGCAGTCAGTTGCTCCTGGAGGTGACTGGATTGCCTTGGCCTCTTCCTTTTATGGGTCCTCTGAGGACACTGGTGTGGGGAGGGAAGATATCAGAAGATAGGCAATCTCTCACTGAGACATGTTTTCTGTGGTTGGCCCTGCTTCAGTAGTGCTTTCGGTCACTTGACGAGTAGGGAGCTACCCAAAGCTGGCTAGCCTCATACTTCCTCTGCTTAGAGAGAGCTTTGGTTTCTGGTTTGGGTTTTTCTTTCTTTAGGTTTTTTTTGCTTGAGGTTGGGTGTGGTTTGATCCTTTTTCTCCTCTTCAGCAGTAGGTGGAATTCACCACAAATGATTACTGACTGAACCCTTTAAACCTGTTTCTCCCTGTGTGTTTCACTCGTAAAGAGGGACCAGTCTGTCAATTGAATGAGCAAGCTGATGTTAAGCAGGGTGAAATAAGGAAGAGGGACATTTTCCATTCAGTATCTCCCTTGCCATATTAAAAAGCTTAAGAGGATGTTGGTTTTGTATGTGATGTGATAAACTCTGGGTCTAGAACCGCACTGTAGCAGCTAAAGGAAGACAGCAAAGCTACTTACCAGCATTGAGCTGCTGAATCCCTCTCTGCTGTTTGCCTAGAAAGGAGAAGGGCTGAAGTCTTCTCAGGTAGCTAGGTAATTGTCACACACAATCCTGAAGTCCTGTGTCCTAAAAAGACAGGCACTAAAAGCTGTAACACAATGTGCAAGCTTCCTGCATCCTGATCATCATCTTGGTTGAGCTTTTGTTTACCTGAACGAGTCTGAGAACTACAGCAGAGTGAAGGTCTCTGCACTGCACCTCACTCGTAGGGTTTGAGGTCAGGCCCTTGCAAATGGGTGCATCATGATGCACAGCATTAGCACACCACTGCTCTATCTTAATGTGTACATTGGTCTCCTGCAGGTGTGTTTTAGAAGCAAAACTTTAAGTCACCAAGGAAAACACACCTCTAAGGATCACAGGATGTTAGGGGTTGGAAGGGTCCTCTGAAGATCTGAGTCCAACACCCCTGCTAAAGCAGGACCATACAATCTAGCACAGGTCACACAGGAACACATCCAGACAGGTCTGGAAAGTCTCCAAAGTAGGAGACTCCACAACCTCTCTGGGGAGTCTGTTCCAGTGCTCTGGGACCCTTACAGTAAAGAAGTTCTGCCTCATGTTGAGATATTGTGCTGTAATTAACATCATTGCTCCTTGTCCTATCATAGGGCACAAGTGAACAGAGGCTGTCCTTGCCCCTTCCTTCCTGACACTCAGCCCTCAGATATTTATAGACATTTATTAGATCCCCTCTCAGTCTTTTCCTGTGCAGACTAAACAGCCCCAGATCTCTCAGCCTTTCCTCATCAGGCAGTGCTCCAGGGTCTTCATCATCCTTGCAGCCTTGCCTTGGACTCTGTCAAGTAGATCCTTGTCCCTCATGAACTGGTGAGCCCAGAACTGAGTGCAGTATTCCAGGTGGGACCTCACTAGGGCAGGGTAGAGGGGGAAGAGAACCTCCCTCCATCTGCTGGACACTCCTGTTAAAGCATCCCAGGATCCTATTGGTCCTCTTGGCCACAAGGGCACATTGCTGTCCCTCGTTCAGCTGCTGCTGTTCCTAAGGTAAGGTTCCCAGTTAGCACTGCAAGTGATGGTGAAATGCTGACCTGCCCTCTGTACGTAGGGATGGCTTCAGCAGCAGCTGAATCTGCATGCAGTGCACTTCACCATCTAGCTCCTCACTGCTCAGATCACTTGAGCACAGCTGGGGCAATCACTTCAAACTTTAACATACAACATTTCCTACTCTGCTCTTGTCAGACCTGGAGTCCTGTGTGCAGATCTGGAACCTCCAGCACAGGAAGGACATGGAAGTGTGGAGCAGGTCCAGAGGAGGCCACCAAGATGCTCAGAGGGCTGCAGCAGCTCTCCTATGAGGACAGGTTGAGAGAGTTGGGGCTCTGCATCCTGAAGAAGAGAAGGCTTCCAGGAGACCTTAGAGTAGCCTTCCAGGATTTGAAGGGGGCTCCAGGAAGGCTGGGGAGGGACTATTGACAAGGCCTTGCAATGACAGGACAAGGGGCAATGGGTTTGAACTGGCAGAGAGGAGATTGAAACTGGATGTTAGGCAGAAGTTGTTTGCAGTGAGGGTGGTGAGACACTGGCACAGGTTGCCCAGGGAGGTTGTGGCTGCTTCCTCCCTGGAGGTGTTCAAGGCCAGGTTGGAGGAGGCCTTGAGTGAGCTGTACTAGTGGGAGGTGTCCCTGCCTATGGCAGGGGATTGGAACTAGATGATCTTTGAGGTCCCTTCCAACCTTACCATTCTATGATTCTATACTCCCATAGCAGCACTCCCTGATGCTAACTCTTCTTTTTCTATTAAGATTGACTGTGAAGAGCCAACAGTACCAGCCACTCTGCTCCCATCCAGGTCAGGTCTTGTGCAAGCCTTTATAAGCTTTTATTAAGACTGTGTTAACACAGATGAGCTCTGAAAGAATTCTGTTTTGACAGTGATCACTTAGCTTCATCCCAAGAAGTTCTTACAGCCTCTCTGGAAAACACTGCAGCAGTAACAGGTAAGCCCTTAGTTAAGGACACAGAGGTGTGATCTTTTTGCACTGAAAGCTTTGGAAACAGGCTCAGTTCTGGGCATTCACTGACCTGAGAGCTCTGTCTTCTGTCTCCTGATACTATTATAGGCACCCTTGCTGCTGGGGAAAACTCACTGAAGTGCTCCCATGGGAAAGCTGCTGATGTGGTAGCTTCTCCAGCCATGGACAAGAGCAATGATAAGGATCCAGCTGCTCCTCTATCAGGTACAGCAATGTCTGCAGGGCACTGAGACTCGTACAAAGATGACCAGAGGGCTGGAGAACCGTCCCTGTGAGGACAGGCTGAGAGAGTTGGGGTTGTTCAACCTGAAGAGAAGACTCTGGAGAGACCTCAGAGCTGCCTTTAAGGATCTGAAAGGGTCTACAGGAAAGCTGGGAAGAGACTTTTGACAAGGGCTTGTAGTGACAGGATGAGAGAGAATGGGTTGAAGGTTGAGCAGGTCAGACTGAGACTGCAGATTAGGAAGAAGTTCTTTCCAGTGAGGGTGATGAGAGACTGAAATAGGTTGCCCAGGAGGTCATGAATTTCCCCTCCCTAGAGGTGTTCAAGGCCAGGTTGGATGAGGCCTTGAGCAGTTTGGTCTCATGGAAAGTATCCCAGCTCCTGGCAAGGGGGTTGGAACTGGCAGATCTTTAAGGTCCCTTCCAACCTAAACCATTCTGTGAATCTCTGAACAAGCACATGTCTGAAACGAGGAAACTGAGTGAGAAAAGTAAGTTAATGGCAACTTGTGATGTTCTGCTGAGCAGGCTTTTGCCTGTGTGTGCTCTCCTCATTCCTTCTCAGTTTAGGGGAGAGTGGCTTTACCCTCTGACAGGAACCTGGAAACCTACAGCACTGCAACTTGTAAAGGTGAAATAACTTCCTGAAATCTTGATGTGCACTCAGCTGGCAAAACGTTTGTGGGTACTGAAACCCAGGCAGTTTTGTGAGGAGAGGGACTGTTTTCATGGCTTAAGAAAGGTTAGTGACAGCTACAGAAATGCTTTTCTCTCTCTCATTCTCTGATTCTTGGCACCCAAGAAGCTGGGATGGGTCAAGAGAGATAAGAATAGAAGCCTGTTCACAGAATCACAGAATGTTAGGGGTTAGAAGGGACCTTCAGAGATCATCCAGTCCAAACCCTCTGCCAGAGCAGGGTCACCTAGAGCAGGTCACACAGGAACACATGCAGGTGGGTTTGGAGTGTCTCCAGAGAAGGAGACTCCACAACCTCTCTGGGGCAGCCTGCTCCAGGGCTCTGCCACCCTCACAATGGAAAAAAGTTTATCCTTATGTTCCTGTGGAAGCTCCTCTGCTCCAGCTTGCACTCACTGCCCCTTGTCCTGTCATTGGGCATCCCTGAGCAGAGCCTGGCTCTGTCCTCCTGGTACTGCCCTGCACATCTTGACAGACATGACTGAGGTCACCCCTCAGACTGCTCTGCTCCCAGCTACAGAGCTCCAGCTCCCTCAGCCTGACCTCAGCAGGGAGATGTTCCTCTGCCTTCAGCATCTTTTTGGCTTTGTGCTGGATTCTCTCAAGCAGTTCCCTGAGGTCCTCCTTAAACTGAAGGACCCAGAACTGGACACAATATTCCAGATGTGGCCTCACCAGGGTAGAGAAGATGGGGAGGAGAACCTCTCTGGAGCTACTCCCTACATCCCTTCTAATAGCCCATGCTGCTTTTGTGTGTGGTTCACTCTTTTGCTATAGCCATAAACACCCAAAGAAATAGTTCTTACCAGCTCTTATGGTAGTGCTTTCACTTAAACACTAAAAGCAAAACAAACCTGGAGTAACTGTGCACAGTCTCTACTATATTTTTAGCAAAACTCACCTGAAGAAGCAGCACAGGATGTGTGCAGCCCTGTTTGCAGCCATTCTTTACCTTTGTAGCTAAATTGAAACCTTTTGTCATTGCTGTTCTTTTGACTTTGTTTCTTTAGTGCCATCTTCCTGAAATCCAGTTCAGTCCCCTCAATAAGAGTACTTTTTTGCTCATTTGCTTCTACTGCTCATCTTCCTGTGTTGCCTTTGGACTCTGCTTTGCATATCCCTTCCCTCATTGCCAAACAGCAACCTGCTGCCCTTTGTACATCTCTGCCTAGAACAGAGGCCCTGATGCCTCTCTCCTTGTGGCTTTTGCTAATACCTGACCCCTGTCTTCTAAAGGTGCTTGGGAGCCTGACAGGTCAGATGCAAAGGGCTGCTGCAAAAATCAGTAGGGACAAAAGTACCAGCAGTGGTGTGACCAACAGGAGTAGGGAGGGGATTGTCACCCAGCACCCAGCAATGGTGAGGCCACACCTTGAGACTGTGTTCACTTTTGAGCACCTCCATACAAGAAGGACATTGAAGGGCTGGAATGGGTGCAAAGAAGAGCAACTGAGCTGGTGAAGGGCCTAGAGAGTAAGTGTGAGGAAGGCTGAGGGAACTGGGAGTGGTTAGTTTGAGGAAGAGGAGGTTGAGGGGAGGTCTTCTCTTCTCCAGGCTGAACAGCCCAAATTCTTTCAACCTGTTTTCATAGCAGACGTGTTCCAGGCCCCCAGTCATCTTCATGCCCCTCTTCTGGACCCTCTCCACCAGGTCCATGTTTTCCTTGTGCTGAGAGCTCCAGAGCTGGACACAGCACTGCAACTGAGGTCTCCCCAGAGCAGAGAAGAGAGGCAGAATCTCCTCTCTCCATCTCTGGCCATGTTGCTTTTGATGCAGCCCAGGCTGCCACTGGCCTTCTGGGCTGCAAGTGCCCATTGCTGGCTTGTATCCAGCAGCTCCCTGAAGTCCTTTTCTGCAGGGCTGCTCTCACTCTCATCATCCCTCAGCTTGGATTGATACCTAGGATTGTCCTGACCTAGGTACAGGACCTTGCCCTTTGCATTATTGAAACTCATGAGGTTTTCCTCAGCCTGCAGTCTGCAGCTTGTCCAGGTCCCTCTGGATGCTATCTCATCCTTCAATCTTATCAGCCACACTAATTAGCTCAGTGTCATCTGCAAGCTTGCTGAGGGTGCTTCAATCTCTGTTGCTATCATCAATGATGTTCAACAGCACTGGTCCCAATACAGGCCCTTGAGGGACACCACTTCTCACTTGTCTCCATCTGGATGTCAATCTGTTGACCACTACCCTCTGGATGTGACCATCCAACCAATTCCTTATCCACCAGGCATTCCACCATCAAATCCACATGGCTCCAGCTTAGAAGGATGTTGTGGGGGACTCTGTCCAAGGCCCTGTTGGCCCATGGCTGGCACACTGGGTGTTGGGGACTTGCTGTATTTTTATTGCTGCATTTGAGTTTGGAAATGTTTCTCCCCAGGAGCAAATCTGGCCAAGGAAGAGGAATTGTGCCCTGTCATGGAAGAACACAAACCTACAATCCAAAATGCTTTAAAGCAAGACCTGGTAAGAGCCCTGCAGCCAGTGATACAGAACTGGCTTGGCTGAGCAGTGACAGAATGAAATCCTGCAGGAGGGAACAGACCTCTGTAACTACTACTACTCTTTGACATGTCTGCAGGAAGGGGACCAAGAAAAGAAAAACACTGAAGAGCAGGGCAAGGACACAGCAGCTGTGGTTTCCAGCAGGAAAGGTAAGAGGGTTTTGTTTCACACATCTGTGTGACTCACTGGAGCACAGAGCTTGGCCCCCTGGGTCAAGAACTGTGTCTACAGGTGCAGGTGGCTGCCTGCCCCACACCAGTTGTTGTGAGATAGTTTTGGTTTAAGGAGTAGAAGCTGCAAGTAGTACTCAAAATGGGTTAGTGGTGGAGAGAATGAAAATGTGACTGTGAGACAGCAACAAATGTGCTACAAAGGCCAAGGGTGTCCTGGGATGGACTAGAAGGGGAGTGGTGAGTAGGTCAAGAGAGGTTCCCCTGCCCCTCTACTCTGTCCTGGTGAGGCCACATCTGGAATATTGTTTCCAGTTCTGGGCCCCCTGTAAAGCAGCATCCTCTGTGCTAGCAGGGGCTTGGGGCAACAGAGATGAGCAGGATGTTTCTGCTGACCCATGCCTAGGCATCCCTGCTCTTCTGCTTGCCTCCCCTTTTGCCTTTGGAGCTCATTAAAAGCTATGCTACAGTCATAGAATCATAGAATGGTAAGGTTGGAAGGGACCTCAAGGATCTTCCAACCCACCTCCCACTAGCATAGCTCACTCAAGGCCTCATCCANCTGTAAAGCAGCATCCTCTGTGCTAGCAGGGGCTTGGGGCAACAGAGATGAGCAGGATGTTTCTGCTGACCCATGCCTAGGCATCCCTGCTCTTCTGCTTGCCTCCCCTTTTGCCTTTGGAGCTCATTAAAAGCTATGCTACAGTCATAGAATCATAGAATGGTAAGGTTGGAAGGGACCTCAAGGATCTTCCAACCCACCTCCCACTAGCATAGCTCACTCAAGGCCTCATCCAACCTGGCCTTGAACACCTCCAGGCAGGGAGCAGCCACAACCTCCCTGGGCAACCTGTTCCAGAGTCTCACCACTCTCACTGCAAACAACTTCCTCCTAGCATCCAGGTTCAGTCTCCCCTCTGCCACTTCAAACCCATTGCCCCTTGTCCTGGCATTGCAAGACCTTGTCAGTAGTCCCTCCCCAGCCTTCCTGGAGCCTCCTTCAGACACTGGAAGGCTACTCTAAGGTCTCCTGGAAGCCTTCTCTTCTCCAGGCTGCACAGCCCCAACTCTCTCAGCCTGTGCTCAGAGCAGAGCTTCTGCAGCCCTTTGATCATCCTCATGGCCTCCTCTGGACCCACTCCAACACTTCCATGTCCTTCCTGTGCTGGGGGCTCCAGAACTGCACACAGGACTGCAGGTGGGGTCTGAGGAGAGCAGAGCAAAGGGGCACAATCCCCTCCCTTGCCCTGCTGCCCACACTGCTCTTGCTGCAGCCCAGCACACAGTTGCTGTCTGGGCTGCACTCACACTGCAGCCTCATGTTGAGCTTTGCATCACCCCAGACCCCCAGGTCCTGTTCCTCAGGGCTGCTCTCAACCATTCCCCCCCCAGCCTGCTTGGGATTGTGCCTACCCAGGTGCAGGACCTTACACTTGGCCTTGTTGAATGTCATGAGGTTGGCCTGGGCACACCTGTCCATGTCCCTCTGGATGGATCCCTGCCCTCTAGCAAGTCGACTGTGCCACACAACTTGTCATGTCAGTCATGTAACATCCTGAGGCTGTCTAGCTGACATGTAACATCCTGTACTCCCTGTCTAGCTGAAGTGGAGTGAGTGCTGCCTTTGGGGGCTTTTTACAATGCTAGGCTCTTACTGGCACTCTGAAGTACACAGGTTTGATTGGTAAGACTGGACCATTGTCAGTCTTTAACACTGGCTTCCATTGGAGCTTAAAAGACTTGGAGAAGCTGGTTTTGGAGGGCTGCTTTTCTATTCTGGTCTGAGAACTTTGTCCTCTCTCCTCAGGAAGTTCACCCATCGCAGGTGGCATTAAAGGAGATAGAACAAAGCCAAATGAGCCGTAAGTGTTTCCACTTCCAGTGCTCACCTGCAGGTGTGAAGTTAAAGCTGCAGGATGTTACATGTTTGCTGATTCTTTTCCTACAGTGACTCCCCTAATGAGAAAGAAGTGGAGGTAAGTCTCAGCTGCTTGTATCTAAGTATCTCTGACGACAGAAAGGTCTTGTAGGTAAGCTCTGATTCATATCTTTGTGCTGGTTTGAGGCTAATTGGAATATTTTAATGGAGAAAAGGATAGGCTGTGAAAAGAAAAACACTGGTGATGTCTGCTGCACTCATAGGCTTGCTGAGGTGGATAAGACTAAGAACACAAAACATAGATAAGACAGAGTCTCACAGGCTTGATCTCTCTCTGGGAACCAGTGGGTCCTCTCCTCTCTGCTGACTAACTCCCAAACCATCACAGTTTTGTCCTGTATAGAAAGAATGTTACTCAGCAACTTAAATTTGCTTTATTTCTCTAAACTGCCTTCTGAAATCTCTTTCTAAACCCTATGGCAACTTTTGAGCTACGAGATGGGGGAAAAGGTGGAAATCTGTAAAGCCAAACAAAAGATTTCTTACTACTGAAACATTCCTTTGCAAGCTTGAAGGGGCACAGCTGTCACCTCCTCACAGGCAAAATGTGCCCCTGGCACACTGCATCCTGCCAGGAGATCTCACCTCTTCTGGCTCTAGATGGTTGCCCCCCATCACTGCTGATGCCACTTGCCCAAAACCAGTGCCCATATGTTTGCTTTCTTTTTTTTATCACACTCTGGGGGATATAGTCTTAAGCACTGTGCCCACATCTACTTCAAAAGCTTCTGCATCACTTGGATTATTATGAAATCTTTTCCTCTTCCACAACAGGCAGAATTTCTGAGGTTGTCTTTAGGTTTCAAGTGTGACTTGTTTACATTGGACAAGAGAGTAAGGCTTGAAGAAAGGTCCCGAGACTTGGCTGAGGAAAATCTGAAAAAGGAGATCACAAATGCTCTGAAGATGCTAGAGGTTGGTATGGCCAGGGCTGCTGGGGTGGGTGGGATGTTAGAGGTTGGTATTGGCCAGGGCTGCTGGGGTG
>VWZE01017695.1:160476-170683 GCA_013396675.1 Eubucco bourcierii
TGCTCTCCAGCCTGTAGAGATGAGAGGGTGTTGCATTGTGGTGATAGGAGATGAAAGCAGATGGTTAAGGGGCGGGGTGGGAGAGGAAATCAAACTCCCAGGATGATGCAGTTGCTCTTGTCCCCCTGCTGCCACACCTCCCCTTAGGAAAGCCGTGTCAGCAAGGCTGTGGAAGTCATGATCCAGCACGTGGAGAACCTGAAGCGCATGTACGCCAAGGAGCACGCCGAGCTGGAGGAGCTCAAACAGGTCCTGCTCCAGAACGAGAGGTCTTTCACTGCTCTTGGAGATAGAGGTAACTAGAATCTGCCAGACCTGGGGGGGTTCTATGACTGCTCTATTTCCTGTCCTAAGAATAGAAGGGAGGGGGGAGAAATACCAATTTCCTAGCGTTAGTAGAACCCAGTCTCTGAAGGCAGTCTCAAAATGCAGACCGTTGTGACTCTTAGGGCAGGAGGGAGTCACTGCCAGTACACAGCAATGTGCTGGGCTCCAGAAAGTGCTGCTGATAATCTTATTCCTTTTGAGCTGCAACTTGGGGTGCTCACTGACACTGGAGCACTCCCAGATGCTATTTGTAGGTAGCTGAGGTTTGACTGCTCACTATAGATGTTTCCTGCTCTTTTCTAAAGGAAGGTTATAGGCTCCTTAAGTGCAGGTGCTCTGAATTTCCCCTTCTAAGCAGACACTAGAGTGGCCAGGGTTTCAGATGGTGCTGTGCACTTGTGGCTTGGCCAGAGAAGCATGACATTCTTCTGAAAAATAGAGCCTGTGGTTCAAACCAGCAGAGGCAACCTTGCAGACTGGTAAAAGCCTCACAGGAGCCTATCACAGAATAGTAAGGTTGGAAGGGACCTCAAGGATCATCTAGTTCCAACCCCCTGACATGGGCAGAGACACCTCCCACTAGTACAGCTCACTCAAGGCCTCATCCAACAGCCACAACCTCCCTGGGCAACCTGTGCCGGTGTCTCACCACCCTCACTGCAAACAATTTCCTCCTAACATCCAGTTTCAATCTCCCCTCTGCCACTTCAAACCCATTGCCCCTTGTCCTGGCATTGCAAGACCTTGTAAATAGTCCCTCCCCAGCCTTTCTGTAGCCCCCTTCAGATACTGGAAGGCTACTATCAGGTCTTCTGGAAGCCTTCTCTTCTCCAGGCTGCAGAGCCCCAACTCTCTCAGCCTGTCCTCACAGCACAGCTGCTGCAGCCCTCTCAGCATCTTGGTGGTCTCCTCTGGACCCACTCCAACACTTCCATGTCCCTCCTATGCTGGGGGCTCCAGAACTGTACACCACAGGACTCCAGATCACAGAATCACAGGCTACTTCTTCCTGACTGCTGAAGATTGTCTTGTTACAGGGCACTGCCTTAACAGAAGATTGCATTTCATGATAGCAACAGCAACTGGTGCTTGTAGAGGATGTGTAATGTGTGAATATTATCAATGTAGCCAGTTCAGTAGAAATCTTAGTCCTGCTTTTTGGAAGTACCTTGATACCCTCTTTGCTTTAACCAGTACTGCCAAAGTCAGACCTTTGGTTTCAAATGAAGCTTACTGCATTGCTGTGAACTTTTCTCATATCTGATCTCTTCACAGATGAAGCTACAAATAAAAAGCTACCAAATCCTTTTAACTTTAAGGTAATGTCCCTTGCAGCCTAACACCAAATTTCAAGTGTCTCTTTATGTGTTTTTCTTTGCTCTGTCCTGTGCTGGTGCTCTGCTACGTGCTTGGATGAGAGGTTTTCTGTCTCAGACATGGGCTGATGTCATCAAACATGAGGATGTAGTTTTCTTTCACCCCTGCCTCCCATCACCTCCCCAGGGAAACTGCATGTGGTCCCACTTAGAAGATAGAAGTATTCACAGACCCTGAAATGACCATGCTGTCAGCAGTGGTTAAGAAATATTCATAGAATCATAGAATATTGATCATGTGTGGCTCACAGATTGCATAGGGTTGGAAAGGACCATCAAAGGTCATCTTGTTCAAACCCCCTGCACTCAGCAGGGACACCTCCACCTGCATCAGGCTGCCCAGGGTCACATCCAGTCTTGAGTGTCTCCAGGGGCAGGGTTGATCTTGAATGTCTTTAGGGACAAGGTCTCAACCGTATCCCTGGGCAGCCTGTTGCAGTATTTCACCACTCTCACTGCAAAGAACTTCTTCCTGGTGTCCAACCTAAACCTGCCCTGCTCCAGTGTCAAACTCTCCCCTCTCATCCTATCACCACAAACCCTCCTGAGCAGTCCCTCTCCAGCCTTCTCATAGGGGTTACAGAAGGGAAAGGCCATGGAAAGATGAAAAAAATAAACGGGAGCAATTCAAGCTGAGCGTAAGAATGCCTGTGAGCACCACTGGGGGAGTTCAGACACCTTGAGTTTGGGTGTCTTGCCAGGAACTGTATAGTCAGCCTCACCTCTGATCCTCAGAGGGGAGTGGCAATCAGTTGGTGTGGAAAGTGCTGCTTTAAAGAACATGGTTTGTGCTGTGCTGCTGATTCCACTTTCTTGTACAGTTTGTCTAAAACCAGAAGTGTTTTCTGTGGTCAGTGTGTCATGCAGTCATTCCTTGATAGAGTTGGTAATGCCTCTTCTCTGTACAGCCACCAGCATCCCTGAGAAGAGTTAGCATTGCAGCATTGCCCAGGAGTGCTGCAAATGCAGGCATTGGGTTGCAGCTGGTAAGTGAGGGGATCCCAGGTGGGATTTCACTCCTCAAAACTGGCTTGGCTGAAGCATGGCAATGTCAGTTCACTGTCAAACATCTCCTCTTAGGCCCAGCTCCGTGAGCCTGATGGAGATGAACACAGTGATAAGTTCCACAGAAGATCAAGCAGCTGGTAAAGTTCCTTGGGCTTGTCTTAGAGTAGGGCTCAACTCCCAGCTCAAACTGTGCCTGTATTCAGCAGCTTATGGAGCATCTTGATGTATACTAAATAACAGTCATAGAATGGTTTAGGTTGGAAGGGACCTTTAGATCATCCAGTTCCAACCCCCTGTCGTGGGCAGGGACACCTCCTGGTAGAACAGGTTGCTCAAGACCTCATCCAACCTGGCCTTGAACATTTCTAGGGAGGTTGTGGAGCACAGAAGACCTCCAGGGAGGTTGTGGAGCACAGAATCACCCAACGTGATCAAAGATCACGTTGGGTGATTCTGTGCTCCACAACCTCCCTGGGCAACCTGTGCCAGTGTCTCACCAGCCTCCCTGCAAAGGATGGTGAGACACAAAAAAGAATTTTTTCCTAGTCTCCAGCCTGCCCTCATCTCAACTCCCCATGCCTCAGTAGATAAAGGAGCCTATGTCATTAAGTGCTACAGCAAGTGTGGGGTTTAATTCCTTTGGCTGCCTTGCATCAGAACTAGAATATAAAAAGCAGGCAGCCAGCATTGAAAGCTTTGTGGCTTGTATTATAAAACCCCCAAAACCTAATGTTTCTTAATTTCAGGCAACTGTTTTTGACACTCACTTGTTGAAGGCCTGCTCACATGAGCAAGCTGCTGCAGAAATTTTTTTTTTCTTTCATGCTGTGTATCTGCTGGAGAAATAAAGGCAAATTCTGTTGAAAACGTGACAGGGGGAGGCTGGGAGCAAAGCAAGCGGAGAAGCGTCCCTCGCTGCAGCGCTTCATGAGCACCTACTCCTGGGCAGAGTATGAAGAGGAACATCCTGACACAAAGTAAGGTCATCAGCACCCCCTTCCAGCTTGGCTTGGGTTGTCTTTTAACGAGCTTTCAACCATCCACCACCTGCAGATGAAGTGAAGCTTGTGGGAGCTCTGTCAGCTCTGGTGCTCGGTGGAACTGCAGAGCTTTAGAGTGAAGCTTGTGGGTGCTCTGTCAGCTCTGGTGCTGCATGGAACTGCAGAGCTTTAGAGTGAAGCTTGTGGGTGCTCTGTCAGCTCTGGTGCTGCATGGAACTGCAGAGCTTTAGAGTGAAGCTTGTGGGTGCTCTGTCAGCTCTGGTGCTGCATGGAACTGCAGAGCTTTAGAGTGAAGCTTGTGGGTGCTCTGTCAGCTCTGGTGCTGCATGGAACTGCAGAGCTTTAGAGTGAAGCTTGTGGGTGCTCTGTCAGCTCTGGTGCTGCATGGAACTGCAGAGCTTTAGAGTGAAGCTTGTGGGTGCTCTGTCAGCTCTGGTGCTGCATGGAACTGCAGAGCTTTAGAGTGAAGCTTGTGGGTGCTCTGTCAGCTCTGGTGCTGCATGGAACTGCAGAGCTTTAGAGTGAAGCTTGTGGGTGCTCTGTCAGCTCTGGTGCTGCATGGAACTGCAGAGCTTTAGAGTGAAGCTTGTGGGTGCTCTGTCAGCTCTGGTGCTGCATGGAACTGCAGAGCTTTAGAGTGAAGCTTGTGGGTGCTCTGTCAGCTCTGGTGCTGCATGGAACTGCAGAGCTTTAGAGTGAAGCTTGTGGGTGCTCTGTCAGCTCTGGTGCTGCATGGAACTGCAGAGCTTTAGAGTGAAGCTTGTGGGTGCTCTGTCAGCTCTGGTGCTGCATGGAACTGCAGAGCTTTAGAGTGAAGCTTGTGGGTGCTCTGTCAGCTCTGGTGCTGCATGGAACTGCAGAGCTTTAGAGTGAAGCTTGTGGGTGCTCTGTCAGCTCTGGTGCTGCATGGAACTGCAGAGCTTTAGAGTGAAGCTTGTGGGTGCTCTGTCAGCTCTGGTGCTGCATGGAACTGCAGAGCTTTAGAGTGAAGCTTGTGGGTGCTCTGTCAGCTCTGGTGCTGCATGGAACTGCAGAGCTTTAGAGTGAAGCTTGTGGGTGCTCTGTCAGCTCTGGTGCTGCATGGAACTGCAGAGCTTTAGAGTGAAGCTTGTGGGTGCTCTGTCAGCTCTGGTGCTGCATGGAACTGCAGAGCTTTAGAGTGAAGCTTGTGGGTGCTCTGTCAGCTCTGGTGCTGCATGGAACTGCAGAGCTTTAGAGTGAAGCTTGTGGGTGCTCTGTCAGCTCTGGTGCTGCATGGAACTGCAGAGCTTTAGAGTGAAGCTTGTGGGAGCTCTGTCAGCTCTGGTGCTGCATGGAACTGTTGTTGCTTCCTTACAGACAGGAGCAGTCAGAGTCACCTGCTGAGGCCCAAGAAGAACCATCCAAGGAGGAAAGTGTCTCTGAAAGAAGGAAACAGTCCTCCAGGTGGAACCTGGAGGCAGCGTAAGTGTGCTCTCATCCTCGGGGAGGTCAGGCAGTGTTTGGGTTCCGCTTCCTCTTTTGGAAGAGGCAACAAAGCTGCAGCTTTGGTTTGCTTGTTACTGACCACTTCTTAAGCCATCTGGGAATGAGGGATATTAAGGGCCAGACTCACCTCACCAGGGTGAGGTAAGTCTGAACCATGAGTTAATAAAGAGGAGCTTCTGAGGGCTGGGATCTCACCTCTTGTGCTGTCTCTGTGACAAGCTCTTGTAGCTAGGCCAATAGATGAGGTTTGGAGGCCTGTGCAAAACTGTGCAGCAGTTTTGGCACAGACTTACACGCAGGTAGTCATCACTCTAGGCTGTTCTGGCTAACTTCTCCAAGTACCTCACCTCAAGGAGAGTGTTTCCCTTGGAAGCACCTTACAGGAGAGGTCTGCTGCTTGTGCTGAGAATGTCTATTCTGTGAATATCCACTGGGGGGATTCTGGAGCAGGGAAGAGACAAGACAGTTGTGCTGGTGTGTGAAACTGAGAAGACAGCAAGAACAAATGTACACTCTTAACTGGTAACAGATGGAGGTACCCAATAGCATGAGAGGTCTGGGGCTGGGACAGTCAAGGAGGGCAGGATTTCTCCCTGACCTCAAGGAAGGCACCAAAGCCCTAGGAAACAAACCCTGAGGCAAATGCTTTCACTGGTTTCTACAAACAAGAGTTCTTGATCTACAAGGCAGCTTTTGTCGAACCCTTTTAGAAACTGGGTGGGTGCAGGGGTGGACTCCCAAGCTGGGTCAGTCTCCCAGATGGCTTAGGAAGACCTTGCCTGGTGCAGTTTGTTTAACCCCAGAACAAGCCACCACTATACACTGCTCCTGCTACAGTAACAACCTTGCCACTTTTGATAGTTAAGGGATTGGCTGTTTGCTTGGGAGGGAGGTGGGGGGAGAAACCTTGCAAGCTCTGAAGCAAAACTGGTCCCATCTCTGACTTCTTCTGTGCAGGTGCAAGTTCATGTCATCCTGGGTCTCCCATTTCAAGGCTTCCTTCTCCAATGCCAACAAAACTTTCTGGTTCTCAGTTTCCATCCTGGTGCTGCTTGCAGCTCTCACAAGTTTTCTCACTGGGCTGTCTCTTCAAAGGCCAGCAGATGCAGCCCCTGTAGGAACTGGGGACTCCTGGACTCTACTACAGCAACTCTTGTGGCCATATGTAGGACTTCAACACTATGGGCCACCCCCAATATAACACAGGTTCTGAACTTGTGTAGTTACACTTCCAAGCTGTGGGTGACAGTGTGAGAACCTGAGAGTAGTGTATTTAAGCTTACATGTTTTGGGTTTGTTTTGTTGGGTTGTGGGTGGATTACTGGGGACATTGGGTTCTGAGGGGTTTTGGTTTTTTCCTTTTACTGAAGCATGACTTGAAATCTGACATTTATTTTTCTTCCCCATTTTTGACAAAAGTCATCTTTGTAAGTACCTCAAAGGGTGTCACTTCCATCCAGGTTTGCAATCAAACAGTTCTTTGGGACATAGCTAACAATGGCTATGGTTAAGTGATCTGGTCAGAAAAGAATAAAGAACTTCTTTTACTTCAACCAGAATGTTGGCATTTCAGTCAGAGAAGCTGTTCTCATTATTTGGACAGGAAACTGATTCAAGGCTTGAAGTGTAACTTTATGGAAAGCTTTTGACAGTAAAACCTTGAATGGGAAGCATGCAGCATTTAAGAGTATGTTAAAACTCTTGTAGCAAGGAGTAGCTGATACACAGCATCAATAAACAGGAAGCTGGCTCTTGCCACTTGCTCAATTGCTTCTCTGCTTGCAAAGTCCTTAAGCATGTGGTAGAGTGTGGAGTGAAATTCAGAATCTTCTTCCAGCTCTTCTGAGAAGGCTTCACTGCTTTCAGTGATCTTCAGCTTCTGTGCTCTCTGACCATTGAACAGGTACAGAGACCAGGCTTGGGCTGAATCTGGTTGAAGATGCTCTCTTGCCTAGTGTGGGAAGAGAAAGGTGCTGTCAGCTGGAGTTGCCCTGACACTGTCAGGGCAAATTCTAGTCCTGCAGCCTAAATTTTGGCCTCGGGAGTGCAATACAAGAGCAAAACCAAGATGCTGCTTTGAGCCACTGAAACAGTGCCAAAGAGATGCTGTAACAGGTACTGTATCCACACCACAACCTCCCATCTAGTTAGCCTCTCTAAAAGGCAAAGCTTGGCCATTCCTGCTGCTGCCTCTGCCTCCTGGTGGCACAGCAGGCAGCACTTGGTTTAGTTCTTGCTCCTGGAGTTAAGCATTAAGCTTAATGGTTTGTATGTCACAGATGTAACTTGGGGGTGAGCCACTCAAAGAGCTCAGCAGCAGGGTGTGTCCCTAGGGTTGCCCAGGGAGGTTGTGGCTGCTCCCTCCCTGGAGGTGTTCAAGGCCAGGTTGGAGGAGGCCTTGAGTGAGCTGTACTAGTGGGAGGTGTTCCTGCCTATGGCAGGGGGTTGGGACTGGAGGATCCTTGAGGTCCCTTCCAACCTTACCATTCTATGACCTACAGCCACATCTGGGAGTATTTTTCTGTCTGGGAAAAGCTTTAACCATGTGAGTTTTAGTTCACAGATGGAAAAACAACCAATGTTTAATTGTTGCTTATTTTCCCTCTTTACAGTAAGGGAACAAATGAAACCCCATGTGGACAAAAGACTTTGAGGTAGTAACTAAACTTGCAGAGCAGATTTCTCTTCAGACAGCTGCTCCTTCATGAAAGCAGCATGGACTAAAGCCTTAGAAGCTGGTCTCACAGAATTACAGAATGTCAGAGGGGTGGGAGGGACCTTCCAGAGATAATCCAGTCCAAGCCCCCTGCCACAGCAACATCACCTAGGGGGGTGACAAAGGAACATCTTCAGGCAGGAGCCTGGCTCTGTCCTCCTGACACTGCCCTTCACATCTGCTAAACATGAAGGAGGTCACCCCTCAGGCTCCTTCTCCAAGCTGGAGCTGTCCTAGCACAGTAGCAAGTGTCTCTGGGACACATCTGGGTAAGAGCTCAGAGCCCTGTGAGCTGTGAAGCAGCAGACAAGCAGGCTCTGCCTTTTTATGGACACACTGAGGCTAACTGCTTAGCAGCTTTCAGATATTAAAATTGCAACACTAAGGGCAGGGGCAGAGGCTGAGCACAGTGTTTGAGTGTCACTTCCAGAAGTCAGAGTGACAGAAACCAACTGAGCAGTGCTGTGCTGCTTTACTTTAGAATCCACAAACCTTGAACACGACTTGCTCCGGGCCTGCTTCTAGGTTCCACTTGCTCCTGGCGAAAGCAAAAGCAGGTGCAAGCAGTGCCATCTGCTGATAGGCACCCACTTCTGCCAGGGGAGCCTGCAAGGCAAAAGCACCCACTCAGAAAACTTAGATCTGACCCATCTTACCTTTGTATAAGCCAAGAAAAAGCTTGCTGGAACCAGCACCCACTACCTGCCCTGCCAGGACTCCTGTACCTGCTTCCCCTCATTCTGCCCAGCCAAGAAAATGCTACCCAGGAAAAACAGCCCAGGCACACCACCCCCCTCCTGCACTCACCTTCTTCTTCACACAGACATAGTTGTGAGAAAACTCTCCTGGGAAAATATTCACACCAGCTTTTGTCAGAACTGCTCTCAGGCCAACTGGACTTAGCCATTTTCCTGTGAGGGGGGAAAGCAAATCCTCCTCTTCCATCACTAGTGAAGACAACATACACTGATCCTCCTGTTGTACAAACCAGAGAAAGCAACGGTCTTGAGAGCTGTTTTCTGCTGCAGCTTTGCTGTTCTGGATGTTGCATACATTACAGAATGGTTTGGGTTGGAAGGGAGCTCCAAAGGGCATCCAGTCCAACCCCCTGCAGTCAGCATGACCATCCTCCACTAAAGCAGCTTGCTCACAGCCTTGGCCAGACTCACCTTGATGGGGCCTCAACCACCTCCCTGGGCAACCTGTCGCAGTGCTGCAGCACCCTCATGGTGTAGAACTTGCTCCTACCACCCAATCTAAATCTGCTCTTCTCTCATTCCAAACCATTGTTCCTCGTCCTGTCCCTGCAGGCTTCTTGTAGTCCACTTCAGGTCCTGGCAGGCTGTTACCAGCCACTGTGGGCTGTAAACTTTAATTCCCACACCCTGAAGCAAGCCACTGCTCTGGAGGAGTTCAGAAGTGATGGCACAGGTCTACTGGCCAATGATAATGCTCATATTGACACTCCTGAAATCAGGTCTGCTGCTGAACTGATTGATACACAATGAGCACTTCAAGTGTAACTTAGTGCTGACTGCTCCTGCTAAAGCTTCAAGAGTAAGCTGAGTAAGTTTCACTTCACTTTGTACAAATCAGGAGAGAGAAACAATATTTAAGCCTCCAGCTGGTGCCAGAGTCTTCAATTCAGCAAGGTGGCCTCAGTACCTAAAACCCTTGGGAGGCCTTTTCACAACAAGCAGCTGGAAGCTTCCTTCTGACTACTTCACAGCCAGGACTGGTGAGGGGAAGGGAGGGCTCCTCTGTCATTTCCACCAGCAGAGAGTGAGATTCAAAGAGCTCCTGTGGAAGCATCCCAAGGTCTTAACCAAAGGATACAACTGCCCTCAGTTTTTAATTATTTCTTTTAAATCTGCAAATGCTCCTTTTAAAAACAAACAAACAAAAATAAAAGGTTCCTGACAGTACCTTAATTTGTATCTGGATGGTTGCAAAGCCTGTGGTAACTGCAAGGAGTGCTTCATCCACACCAGTAGGTTGCAGTTCCCATGCCTGATAGGGCATGTTGAGGTGAGCATCCTGGAGCAGGCCTACTGCAGAAAAAGTGCCCAGCTGGAAGGTGATTCTCTTCTCCTGCCTTTCATAGACCACATTGCTGATGCCATCAGTTCTCCACTGCTGCCCTTCACAAAAATACCAAAGTGCAGCTGTAAAGCTTCTGCTTGCAGCACCAGGCAGAATTCTTTAGCAGGGGATAAGTAGTAAGCACAGCCAGGGTTAATTAATATTCACAAGGAAGATAAAATTCTGACCACAAAGAAATTACCTAAAGCAAACACTTTCCCCCCCCCCCC
>VWZE01017696.1:6341-38290 GCA_013396675.1 Eubucco bourcierii
ATTTTTTATTCCTTGTTTTCATAACTGGGAAACTGAGGCCAAGGTCACCCAGTCAGGTGCTGGAGATGTGACTGGAGCTGATGGCTGAACTGGGAGAAGGTTTAGCAATGTTCCTGCCATGGGGAGAAGGTTTAGCAATGTTCCTGCCACAGGAAGCTTGCCCTGTCTGAAGCCAGATGCCCCAGACAGGCACAGCCCTCAGGCATCTCAGCCCTGCCTCAGCTCCAGGTCCTCTCTCAGAGCTGCCCGTCTGGATGCCAGTTTTGTCCTGCTTCCCTGCTGGCTGTTGCTGGGAAGTTGGATGCATTTTAAATGGGATTAGACTCTGCTGGTTCAAAGAGGCTGCAGTGCCAGACCAGGGCCTCATTGATGGTGCTCTGATGGAGCATCAGTGTGCTCCTTCCTCCTGCTTCCTGCTGTGGAATCGCCCTGGTGGCTTTGCCGAGGGATTTGCTCAAGGAACTCTTTAGGGTATCACTTAATGGATTTCCATGCAGCCAACAGAAAACTTCTCTTTGAGCCCTTGGCTGAGGCACCTTGGTGTCCCCAGGCAGTACAGCAGATCTGGAACTGGGCTGGGATGCACAGGATGAGCATGTCCTGCGGTGGTATAAAGGGTGGCAGGCTGGGCAGGTGACACAGGCACACCTGCTGGTGCAGCTGCTTCTGGGGAATAGCAACGTTGCATAGGCTCAGCAGGATTTATGCAGCTATGCTTTGTGCAGCAGCAGGCATGCTTTGTGCAGCTGCAGCTATGCTTTGTGGCCTTGTGTAGCTGCATCTATGCCTTGTGCAGCTGCAGCTATGCTTTGTGCAGCTGTAGGTATGCTTTGCGTAGCTGTAGGCGTGCTTTGTGCAGCTGCAGGTATGCTTTGTGGCCTTGTGCAGCTGCAGCTATGCCTTGTGCAGCTGCAGCTATGCCTTGTGCAGCTGCAGCTATGCTTTGTGTAGCTGCAGACATGCATTGTGGCCTTGTGCAGCTGCAGGCATGCTTTGTGGCCTTGTGCAGCAGCAGGTATGCTTTGTGCAGCAGCAGGTATGCTTTGTGCAGCTGCATGTATGCTGTGGCCAGACAGGAGACATTCCAGGTCTTGGCTGCCTGCTGGATTAGCTGATCCTTGGCACTGGCTGCAATAAAAAGCAGGAGAAATAGGGCTGGGAAGGGTAGGAGTGCTACAGGAGCTGCAGCCCTTACTGATCACCGGCAGATCAGGACAGATGGAAAACAGCTTTCAGCCACCTGGTGAACTGAAGTCTTTCTGAGGAAGAGCTGTTTGCAGTGCTTTCTCAGCTCAAAATACAGCTCAGACGAGCTCCCTTGGCTGGGGCTGCCTGGCCCAGCAGACTCAAAGAGACTACAGCCGGCTGAAGGGAGCAGCTCCATTAGCGCAGCGCTGCGGAGGGTGCTGCCAGCTCCCGCTCCGCTTTCCTCATTGCCCTTGAGAGCAGCAACCACAAAGCAGTGCGTTAAGCCGCGGCGAGTCGGATTGCCTGGCTGATGGCAAGGGAACAGCGCACACCCCCCGGGCAGTGCCTCCCCTCAGCCCTCTTTTCTCCAGGCTGTGCACCCCCAGCTCCCTCAGCTGCTCCTCCCCGGCCCTGTTCCCCAGACCCTTCCCCAGCTTTGTTGCCCTTCTCTGGCTCTGCTCCAGCCCCTCAATGTCCTCCATGGAGTGAGGGCCCCAAAACTAAATGCAGTACCCAGGGTGTGGCCTCACCAGTGCCAAGTGCAGGGCAGAACCACTTTCCTGGCCCTGCTGCTCACGCTGCTCTTGGTTTGGTATTTGAAGTAGAAGTAACAATTTTTTCCCCCCTATTTTTCTTGATTTATCAGAGCAGAAAAACTTCTTGGCCAGCAGCAAGCACATAAACTTAGCCAGAGATTATCATTGAGCCCCTTTCAAGTTCCTGCATTTGCCTTATTTGAGCGGTTCAGCTGCCTGCTTTGCACATCCGGGACAGTGACAGCCATGACAATGATTGGCAGGAATTTTGCAAACAAGAATTAAATCCACTGTGATTTCATCAGCACTCCCACTCTGTTAATATTTAAGTGTCCTTCAGTTGCACTTAATTTGCAGATCCATGATTTGTTGCTTTGATGGAGCAAGATACCAAACAGCAACAGAGAGCAGGCTGATTAGCATCAGTAGCAGCCATTTCTTCTTGGCTCATTAGATTCATTCACAGCTGCCTGATGTTCTCTGAACAGGAGTACTGGAGGAGCATTCATGCTCAAGTCAGGTTTGGGGAAAAAAAAAAAAATCAAATCAGTCTTTCCAGAGGAGTATAACCAATTGCAAGGGATGTGTGGCTGGATATAGCCACTGAGAGCACCCAGCAGGCTGAAGAGCTGGAGTGCCTGTGTGACCCTTTCACACTGATGACACCAAAGTGGACTAAACCAGCTCTGGTGGTATCAAAGTCAGGCAGAGTTCCTTACAAAGGGTCAGATTTGGGGCTGGGGATGGAAATGGTTTCTTAGAAACGAGGGGATACAGGAGTTGCATCTGAGGGCTTGGGAACCTTTCAGGCAAGCACCTCATGGCAGCTCAGACCTTCCCAAACTCTCCCTCCTCTCTCTCCTTTCTTCTTTCTCCTCTTTCTCCTCTCTCTCTTCTCTCATTTCTTCTCTCTCTCTTCTCCCTTCTCTCCTCTTCTCTATTTTCTCTCTTCTCTCTTTTCTCTATTTTTTTTCTATTTTCTCTCCTCTCTCTGCTCTTTTCTCTCTGCTCTCTCCTTATTTTCAGTCTGATTTCTCCTCTCTTCTCTCTCTGTTCTCTTCTCTTCTCTCTCCTCTGTTTTCTCTCTTCTGTCTAGAACTCCGGAGGACGTTAGCAGCCACCCTGTTCTGGAGTGCTGCATCTCTTCCCTCTCCTCAGCTGCTCTCTTGCTACCCCTGCTCTCTTTGGAGTCACTACAACATTTCCCCCTTTCCCTCCATACACCAAAGTAACAGATCCATCACTCACTCGTGCTCCTGTCACTCAGACTCAGTTTTGGGGGTTTTTTGGGTTGGTTTGTCTTGTTTTCAGGAATTCCTTCTTTCTTCAGTTGGCAACAATGCTTCTCAACTGTTCCTCAGCTGCTGCCCCTGCCTGGCTTGGCATCAGGCTCCCACGCAGAGCTTCCCAGGCCTTGCTTACAATGATAGGAAGCTTAAAGCCCATTAGCTGAAGACCATTAATGTGAAAAGACCTTTTGAGGTTTCCTCAGAGAAAAGGCCATGGAATGCTTTGTTGGCAGACAGCTGCCTTTAGCCAGAGTTCTCACCCCATTCCAGTTTAACTATTAAAATTGCCTTTCTAACTTTCATCTCTTTGATTACAAAACAGAAATACTTCTTTTGAAAGCCTTACAAAATATTTTCGCTTTCCTCTAGGGCAAGTGCCAGCCCACCATGAAGTGTGGAGCTTGCTCTGCTACACCTGCAGCTGCTGGCCAGGTGAGACCGACGTGGCTGTGGTCTGGGGACCCTCACCGGGGTGGGAGGTACCAAGGTGATAAAACTGGGGCCTGGCTCCGGAGCACTCAGACTGCTCTTAGACACCCTGTCTAAGCTCTTGGGGAAATCCTTTCAAAGCACTGCCTCGCAGATGCCATGGCTTCATGTGCCTTTGGCTTATGTCACTTGACAAAAAGAGGGGGTGAAAACTGTTAACTGGCCTCTGCCCAGCTTCCAGGTGCTGCATAACTCCCCCATCGATGCCTGCCTGTCTGCCTGGGGTGAGGTCTTTCCAGATCATTAACTCCTTTCGTCTGAAGTTTGAGTATGAACAGATTGAGTCTGCAGCTCCCTGAAGGGACATTGTGGAGAGGCTGCTGCTGGACTCTGCTCACAGGTAGCTGGAGACAGAAGAAGAGGGAATTGCCTCAAGCTGAGGCTGGGGAGGTTTAGATTGGACATTAGGGAAAAGTTTTTCCTGGAGAGAGTGGTCAGGGCCTGGAATGAGCTGCCCAGGGAAGTGATGGAATCACCAAGCTCAGGGTGGTTTGGATGTGATGCTTGGGGCTGTGGTTTAAGGTAAATCTTGTAGAGTAGGGTTCCAGAATCACAGCATTAACCATGTTGGAGAAGACCTCTTGGATCACCGAGTCCAACCTATCACCTAACCCTTCTAATTAACTAACCCCTGGCACCAAGTGCCTCATCCAGCCTCCTCTTAAACACCTCCAGGCATGGAGCACCTCCCCGGGCAGCCCGTTCCAATGGGAAATAGGTCGGACTTGGAATCCTGAGTGGCTTTTCCACGCTGGATGTGTCTCTGATTCTGCAGGACATGCTGAAACCACCCCGAGGACAAAACTGCCCTCGCAGAGCTGCGGGGAGCTGCCCGGAGCCGTCGGAGCCGCGCACGCCGCGGCACTGCCCGCGCCCGCCGGCAGATGGCAGCAGGGAGTCGCGGATGGGCCCTGCCGGCGGCGCTGCCTTGCCCCAGAGCCCACAGCTCGGCGCCGCTCTGGGGGCAGCCTGCTGCGGGCATCTTCACAGCGCCGCAGGGCACACGATAGGTAAAGGCTGTGGATGCTCCCTCCCTGGAGGTGTTCAAGGCCAGGTCGGACAAGGCCTTGATTGACCTGTTATAATGGGAGGTGTCCCTGCCTATGGCAGAGGTTTGGACCTGGCTAAGCTTTGAGGTCGCTTTCAATCTAAACCATTCTATGATTTCTAAAGTTCCCTTCCAGCCCAACCCATTCTAATAACAGGTTCCCCAGGGAGGTGGTTGTGGCTCCATCCCTGGAGATGTTCAAGATGAGGCTGGACAGGGCTGTGGACAGCCTGATCTAGTTAAGGATGTCACTGCTTTGGAGGTCCCTTCCAGCGCAGCTCATCCTGTGATTCTCTGTGCTACTGGCACAGTTAGGAGCTTGCTTATTATGAAGGCTGTGAAGTTCATGGCCATGACTTCCAGCTACAGCAGCAGCCATAAAAAATAGAATCATAGAATGGTAAGGTTGGAAGGGACCTCAAAGATCATCTAGTTCCAACCCTCTGTATTGGCAGGGACACCTCCCACTAGCACAGGTCACTCAAGGCCTCATCCAGCCTGGCCTTGAACACCTCCAGGGAGGTGGTGGAGCACAGAAGCACAGAATGGGATCTTTGATCTTTGATCCCATTCTGTGCTTCTGTGCTCCACCACCTCCCTGGGCAACCTGTGCCAGTGTCTCACCACCCTCACTGCAAACAACTTCCTCCTAACATCCACTTTCAGTCTCCCCTCTGCCACTTCAAACCCATTCCCCTTGTCCTGGCATTCCAAGCCCTTGTCAATAGTCCCTTCCCAGCCTTCCTGGAGCCCCCTTCAGATACTGCAAGGCTCTCCTGGAAACCTTCTCTTCTCCAGGCTGCAGAACCCCAAATCTCTCAACCTGTCCTCACAGCAGAGCTGCTGCAGCCCTCTCAGCATCTTGGTGGCCTCCTCTGGACTGGCTCCAACACTTCCATGGCCTTCCTGTGCTGGGGACTCCAGAACTGCACCCAGGACTGCAGCTGGGGTCTGAGGAGAGCAGAATAAGGGGGCAGAATCACCACATAGCTGCATGTCCACCATAACAAAAGCAGTACCATGCCTACCCTGTAACCATGCCCACAGCCACCCGGTGCAGAGGGCAGAGCTGATGTGGCACAGCTCTAGGACAGAACATCAGCCTCTTACACCCAGATACAGAAGCAGCTTGTTTTTAAAAGATAGCTAAGTCTTTCCCCACGGCTTCACAAACATTCCTCCAGGTCTGGAAACACTGTGTTGTAACAGCATCCCACGGCCACCAGCACTGCAGAGCAAACAAACAGCACAGCCATGACGATGGGCACGAAGGAAGGCAGGAAGGCAAAGCCCCGGGGGGAGATTTGTTGGTGCTGCCCTTTTGGAGTGAAAACTCTCTGCAGGTTGGTGAGAAGGTTCAAAATATTGGCAGTCTCCTTTTGCTGGCTTTTGTTTCCAAGCCCTTCCACCCTCAGCTGCCCTGCAGGGTTTTCATACTCAAGTGTAGTTCCTCTCCAACAAACTCCTGTCTGTGACTGGTGGTGCTGGGGCTGGGCAGGGGCTGTTGGGAGTGGGGGGAATGGAACAAAGGGTCATGAGGGTGAGCAGAGGGCTGGAGCTGCTCCACTGTGGGGAGAGACTGAGGCAGCTGGGGCTGTGCAGGCTGGAGAGGAGAAGGCTCCCAGGTGACCTTCTGGTGGCCTTGCAGGATCTGAAGTGGGCTACAGGAAAGCTGGGGAGGGACTTTTTAGGCTGTCAGAGAGTGATAGGATATGGGGGTGTGGAACAAAGATAGAAATGGGGAGATTCAGACTGGAGGTGAGGGAGAAGTTGTTGAGCATGAGGGTGGTGAGAGCCTGGCAGGGGTTGCCCAGGGAGGTGGTGGAAGCCTCATCCCTGGAGGTGTTTAAGGCCAGGCTGGGTAAGGCTGTGGGCAGCCTGATCTAGTGTGAGGTGTCCCTGCCCATGGCAGGGGGGTTGGGACTGGCTACTTCTTGTGGTCCCTTCCAACCCTGACTGATTCTGTGATTGTGTTGTTAGGAAGAGAGAAGTGTCTAAGCCGTTCTGGAGAGCAGGAGGCAAACACTCTGTGTGTGGATGTCCTCTCCTGCAGCATCTCTACCTGCTTCCAACCCTGACTGACTCTATGGCTCTGTGGCTCTGTGACTCCCTCTGTGGCTCTGTGACTCTCTATTTACAAAGCCATGTAGCCACAGGATGAGGAGGAGTGACTTTGGAGAAGGGTAGATTTAGGTTAAACATTAGTAAGAAGTTCTTCACTGTGAGGGAGGTAGAAACTGAAGCAGGTTGCTCAGAGAGGCCCCATCGCTGGAGATGGGTTTGATGGGGCTCTGAGCGTCCTGACCTAGCTGGGGATATCCCTGCTCACTGCAGGGGGGTTGGGCTAGATGACCTTTAAAGGTCTGTTCCAACACAAACCACTCTGTCATTCTATGATCTTAAAGGTCTTCTCCAACCAAAGAGATTCTCTGATTCTAATCCTGCTCTAACTAAGAAAGAAACTCAAATGTGAGAAAGGCAGCAATGACCAGAGAGTGCCACAAGCCACTTGTCACCAGCACTGACTCAGGAGAAATGTGCTGCAGTTTTTGCCTTCCAGGTGCCTGCTTTTGATGTCTGAGGAGATTCTGACAGTCAATGAGAGTAGTCTCAATAGCTGACTCTAGCCAAGGCTCTGGTCAGCAAGAGCCACCCACCCCCCAGTCCATGTCATGTTCTTATTAATGCTAATTAACTTAGAATGCAAAACTTCATCAGGAATGTGGTGCTCTCTTGGTGACAGAAGGCTGATGCTGAAGCAAGGTTGGCTCCTTTACTCCTTCCTGTCTACCACTTATAAGCAGCTGTGTTTGGTTGCTCTGAGGAGGGTTGGAGGAGTCTCCTGTGGCCCTGTGCTCCTCTGGAGGTGCTGACCCTGGGCTGCATCAGTGGCAGGCAAATATGGCACAGAAGCTTTGTTCAGAAGGACCCAAGATCTGTGTGCCCAGCTGTACCTTCCTGTGCATCACCCAAGCCTTGCTCTGCAGAGGCTGCCATTTCTGCCAGGCACTGAAGGTGTCAGCTCCCAGCTGCACTCAATCCTTCCCTTCCCAAGCCAGACTCTCCAGTTTTGAAGTCAAGTTTGCAGCAGAACCAGAAGCACATGGCTGTTCCTCCCAGCTTGCTCCTCTGCAAAGATGCTTTTCTGACTCCTGAGGTAACTCATTCTGACATTGGCTTTCCCACTGGAAAACCAGGACCTCTGCCCTGCACCAGCTGTCACCACAGACACCTGTGCCCATTGGGCTCCTCCATTCCAGCTGACTCCTTGCCATGCACACTTTCTCTGGCAAGGCTTTCTGCCTTCTGGCTTGAGACAGCTCGCTCAGAAACTCTGCTGGCTCAGGCTGGGATGAGTTCCCTGCTTTCTCCCTCTCCAGGCAGTGCTGGATAGAGTCTACAGGCTCCTAGTGTTCCATGTGGCCCAGGGCAGCCTGCTCTAGCTGCAGGTGTCCCTGCTTGCTGCAGGGGAGTTCACAGGCTTGGGTCTGTAGCACTGCAAAGGCCATGGAGACTTCCCCAGGTGTACACAAGTTTGTTGCTGTCTCTGCAGCACATCCTCTCTGAGGTTGTTGGGCTTTGGCTCTTCGGTGCCTGGGGGGATGGACAGTGTCTGCTGGGAGGTCCTTGCCAACTTGGAGCTGCTGTCTCACCTGCTTTACTGTAGACAATCTACTGCAGCCTCTTCTCTTTCAGCTGCCTCCTTAGCTGGATTTCTGCAGTGGATCACTTGGGTAAGTGCTAGGCTGGGGTTCAATGCCAGCCTCTCACCTTCAAGAAAGGGTCTCCAGTGCCAGGGATTTGTAATTTCTGCTGTCTCAGTGAGAAACTCTCTGCTTGTAGGACTTGTAGGACTAAGCTTGTAGGGTTCACAGGTGGCCTCATGTCATAATTCCCAGGATTTCTTTCTATCCTCTTGGCTTTGGCACTACAGACAGAGTTTCCCTGTTTCTCTGGCCTCTGGGAGCTGCCAGGAGGACACAGCTGAGCCAAGTGCCCCCAGGCTGCCTCAGAGAGCTTACACCCAACTGTATGGTGAGTGTGTGACAATATTCACCCACACTTGGCTTTTCCAGCAGCAGAACTCACTTTTCCAGGTAGCACAGCTGCAAATGGTGGTTTGGGGCTGATCCCTGGCATGGTAATGCAGAATAAATCATTGATACCAATCCCTTATTAATCAGCCTCCTTCTTGCAGCTTATTTGCATGTCCTGAATGTCACCCACTGAAAACAACTCTTTGGGGGATGCTCCTGGGGATAAATCCACCTGTCCAGGTTGGTCCAGCCTGTGGAGCAGTTCTGCTGTGCACTAACAGGTAAGGAAGTGAATGTAAGTGGGGAGAAATTGCTTCAATTCCAATTCAAGCTCTCTTTGTGATGCATTTTCCTGCATCAGGAGGAGGCTGAGGGTAGACCTCATTGCTCTCTGCAACTACCTGTAAGGAGGCTGGAGCGAGGCGGGGGTTGGGTCTTCTCCCACCTTACTCACAATAGGGTGAGAGGAAATGGCCTCGTGCTGTGCCAGGGCAGCTTCAGTTTGGATGTTAGGAGAAATGCCTTTGCTGCAAGCGTGGCCAGAGACTGGAAGGGGCTGCCCAGGGAGGTGGTGGAGGTGTTGAGAAGACTGTAGAGATGGCACTTTGGGGGATGGTGCAGTGGGCATGGTGTTACTGGGCTGGCAGCTGGGCTTGTTGAGGTCTTTTCCAACCTTAATCATTCTGTAAGTCTATGAACATCAAGACCTGGTTACTCTGCAGTAACCATTCCAAAGTGCACCCTTCATTTTCACCTTGGAGTGTTCATCTAGAACCCCAGCAGTCTGATTTATTTCTTGAGGTCCATTTGCCCAAGCAGCCCCACAAAGGAAAGTTGTTGAGCAGGAAATTACCCTCGGGCCCCAAATTAGATCTTGCTGGAACATGAATTGCTTTTAAAAAAAAAATAAAAATGTGAGAGCTCTTAAAATGTGTGGGAGAGAGAGTAGTGATGTGCACTGAGATAACTCAAACCATTTTCTTGCTCTTCACAGGGTGAAATTAATTGGTCCTGAGCACAGCTTTCACCCTGAGAGATGAAAGCAGCAGGTAGCTACCCTACAGGAGCAAGCTCCCCTGCATCTTGCTGTGGCATCACTGTCTCGCTTTGTGCTCCCGGCCACCTGACCCTGGCTCTGCAACAGGAGGCAAGATCTCTTAATTACTCATAAGCAATTAGGGACACAGCAATGCTCTTTTAAAATTAATCCTCCATTAGCACTCTGGGAAAGCAAAAAGGGAGAGAAACGGCGCTGAGCTGAGCTGAGCTGCTGCTGCTGCTAAGTCTGTCTGGTCCCACAAGCAGCTTCTGTGAGACGTTTGGTGAATATCAACTTAGCCTGATGAACAGATCTGCCTCAGGGAGGAGGCACTTCCCAGAGGGGGCAGTTGGTATTTGTAGTAATTGAAGGACCATCAAGACATCACAAAGCAATGTGTGGGGGAGGCTAAACTGGTTTTAGCCACATTCCTGAATTGGAAGAGTAAGGCCAGAGAGACACTGCAGTGAAGTTACTGAAAAGGTGCTGGAGTCCATTGCCTTGGAGTGGGCACAGAGAAGGGCAACAAAGCTGGGAAAGGGTCTGGAGAGCAGGGCTGGGGAGCAGCAGCTGAGACACCTGGGGGTGCATAGCCTGGAGAAAAGAGGGCTGAGGAGAGACCTCATTGCTCTCTGCAAGTCCCCCAGAGGAGGTTGGAGTGAGGTGGCGTTGGGCTCTGCTCCTAATGAACAAGGGCTAGAAGGAGAAGAAATGGCCTCAAGCTGCAGCAGGGCAGGTTTAGGTTGGAGATTAGAATCATAGAATCAGGCAGGTTGGAAGAGAGCTCCAAGCTCAGCCAGCCCAACCTAGCACCCAGCCCCAGCCAATCAACCAGACCATGGCACTAAGTGCCCCAGCCAGGCTTTGCTTCAACACCTCCAGGCATGGGCACTCCACCACCTCCCTGGGCAGCTGAAAGGGTTCTCAAAGCCTGGCACAGGCTGCCCAGGGAGGTGATGGAATCCCATCGCTGGAGGTGTTTAACAAGACACCACAAGATGTGGTGCTGAGGGCCATGACTTAGCCCCAGCCTTGTTAGACAATGTTGGACTTGGTGACCTTAAAGGTTCTTTCCTAAATGAAATGATTCTCTGGTTCTGTGCTCCTGGTCAGTGTTTGTTTACAACTGGTGCAGCAAGGTAGCAGAGATGATTTTTTTTTGCCATTCTCTCAGTTTGGAGGTGTTGTGGGTGGGGATTTTCTGCCAAGAGACACAGAACATAGACTCCTGAACAGGAAGGTAAAGCCTGGGCTATGGGCTGAGATGCCAGCAAGGCCCCAGCAGTCTGAAGGGGTTAGTACAAGTCAAGCTGCAGCAGCCTGATGTGCTGCCCAGGGAGGTGGTTGAGTCCCCATTGCTGGAGGTGTTTCAGAGACACAGAGATGTGGTGCTGAAGGGCAGGGCTGAGCACCAGCCTTGGCAAAGTTGGGTGAGAGTTGGGCTTGATGGTCTCAAAGGTCTTTTCCATCTGAAATGTCTCCGTGACTCTGACTAAAAAGCCAAGAGAAGAGAAGGTAGCTGCTGGCTCTGCACCATGCCTGCCAGCACAGATGAGTGGCACAGCAGTCTGAAGGTCAGGCTGCAGCAGCCTCATGTGCATCTTAGGGATAGCAGTGTCTAAAAGGTGCCAGTGGTGACCAAATCTGCAGCCTCCTGGCTGCAGGTCAGACTCAGGCCAGCTCCACCAGCCTGGTTATGTTAGATAGCACTGCTGGGAGGGAAGGATACTCACACATGTGAGAGACACCTCCTGCCTCAACAGAACAGAAGGTAGCTGCTGGCTCTGCACCATGCCTGCCAGCACAGATGAGTGGCACAGCAGTTGCAGGGGCAGCTGTGGGCATGCCACCTGAAGCCAAACTCCATGCCCAGTGCCTTGTAAGACGCTGTGACGTTGGTTCAGGGCTGGCTTTGGGGTTCTTTAACCAGCCAGTGGGCTTGGCCTGGCCCTCGAGGTGCCCCACACTGCCACACACCTTTCCTCCCTGGGGTGCTGCCCCTACCTTGGCAGGTGCCTGAGGAGCTCTGAGGCAGGAGGAGCTGGAGGGCACTGCGGAGGCCACAGGAGCATCACAAAAACAGCTGAGGACCTTCCCTGACCTCCTGCCCTGGGCTTTGCCTGTTACTTTGAAGTGAGTTTACTTGTGTTGGGTTTTTCATGGTTTGATTTTTTTTCTCCTGCTATCCCCATGAGACATTCTTTCCTATGAGTCATGCACACCATAAAGAAATTGCTGTTTGGCTGCAAGTCCTGCTCCCATGCCTGGAATCAACATTTCTGCAGTGAGAGATAGGAAATGAGCTGAATTTGGGGGTGATTCATTATTTACCATTTTGACCTGAGCTCTGTTTTTGCCACTAAGCTCTAAGGGAAAAGAAACCCATACAATAACATCCCTGAACCACAGAAGCCAAAGCTCAGGACGCTGAACAGCATTGCTCCCTGATGCTTCCTTTACATCCCATACAGGAACTACTCCTTATGTCTTTGGGTCATCATTCAACATTTATGTGATCATTTTTTTCCCAGAATGGTATCTTAGTTGATTAAAATCCCCTTCCAAAATGTATTTGCTCAGAAACAGGGTATGGTTTAGGAACCTCCAGTCTCTTGTGAGTCTGTGACACAACTTGATGAGGCTCTTTTTGAACACCTATACAGGCTGGCTGGGGGTACATATAGATACAGATGGATTAGATAGGGATAGAAATGATACATAGATGTAGATGCAGCTATAATGTATGTGTAGATACAGATAAATGGAGAAGTCACAGAACCATAAGGGTTATAAAATGGTTTGGGTTGACAGGGGCCTCCTAAGCTCATCCAGTCCAAGCCCTCTGCACTCAGCAGGGACATCCTTCACTAGATCAGGTTGCCCACAGTCCTGTCCAGCCTCACCTTCAAGATCTCCAGGATGGGGCCCTAAACACCTCCCTGGGCAACCTGTTGCAGTGTTCCAGTACCCTTGTGGTGCAGAACTTGTTCCTTATGTCCGATCTCAATCTGCTCTGCTCTAGTTTGAAGCCATTGCCCTCGTCCTGTCCCTGCAGGCCTTTGCAAACAGTCTCTCTGCAGCCTTCTGGTAGCCAGCTTCAGGTACCAGCAGGCTGCTATGTGGTCTTCCTGGAGCCTTCTCTTCTCCAGGCTGCACACCCCCAGCTCCTTCAGCCTGTCCTTATAGCAGAGCTGTTCCAATCCCCTGATCATTTTCGTGGCCTTCTCTGTACCTGCTCCATCAGCTCCATATCCTTCCTGTATTGAGGGCTCCAGATGAAGCCCCACCAGAGCAAAGTGGCAGAATCCCTCTCTGGATCTGCTTCTGATGCAGCCCAGGATGTGCTTTGCCTTCTGGGCTGCCAGTGCACACTGTCTACTCATGCCCAGCTTCTTGTCCTGGGCAAGCAAAGTCTGGCTGGGGCACTTGGTGCCATGGTCTGGTTGATTGGCTAGGGCTGGGTGATAGGTCAGGCTGGATGAGCTTGGAGCTCTCTTCCAACCTGCCTGATTCTGTGATCTAAGTTCAGAGGCCCAGGTGGGTTTTTTTTAAGTTGTCCAGAGAAGGAACCTCCACAACCTTTCTGGGCAGCCTGCTCCAACACTCAGGCACCCTCAGAGGAAAGAAGTTATAGCTCAAGTGAAATCTCCTGTGTTCTACCTTGTGCCCAGTGCCTCTTGTTTTCTCACCTGCCAGTAGAAGCCAGATGCATCTCCTCCACCTCCACCCTTTAGACATTCTGTGCATTTATAAGATCCTCTCTCAGGCTGTTCTTTCCCAGGCTACAGAGCCCAAGCTCTCTCATCCTTTCCTCCATCACAAGCAGCACTGATGTGCTTCTCTGAGCATGTAGAGGTCTTGTGTGCCTGGGTCACAGCTGAGGCCAGCTTAGGACCCCACGATGGATTCACAAACCAGCAGCGGCGGTGGAAACGCCATGGAGCAGCTCTTTGCTTAAAGGCCTGCAAATGAAATCCAGACCAGACTTTGACAGCCTTGCTTGAACCCCTTGCAAGTCACTTTCTAAACTTAGATGTAGACATTTAGGTCATCACAAAGCAGATGCTGACACCAAATTTGTTTGGATGTAACTTACCGAGGCACTTTTGCCAGCAGAAACAAATTAGAAAATGTTGGCAAGCTCCTCGGGTCCTGCTGGTTTATTCGGTTGGAGCTCAAGCAGTTGCAGAAAGTCCTCAAGTAGTGCATCTCTGTTCTTGGCAGAGGGCTGTGAAGAAGCCAATGGTTTGGTGTTTTACTGCGGGGAACAGAACACAGCTGGGCTCAGGAAGTCTCTTCTCTGGTGGCTGTCACTGCAGGTGGGAGGGGAGAAGGAAGAGGAGGTGAGGAAATTAACTTCCCAGGAAAAGACTCAATATATTAAAGAAACAAAACCCCAAGCCCCAGAACAGTGCTCAGAATGGTTCCTCCCTGGTGAAGTGAACAGTAGTGATTTTGTTCTGCCAAGGATTTGAAGGTAGGCCTTGATGAGCACCTCTGGCCGGACTGAGACTCCTTCAGCCACGGAGCACTGAGGTGCCGTGGCCATGAGGCTGCCTGGCCTTGTGTGCGTGCAGACAGAGGGAGGCAGCAGCCCCCCAAAGGGAGGCAGCAGCCCTCCATCACCTCTTCTCCTGCAGAAGCCACCCAGTGCCTGCACACTGTTGCCATCTTCTTCACAGACTCCATGATGTCCAGTAGAGAGCAGCACGGGTTGAAGATCCCCACAAGCTCGATGTGGCTGAGTCAGCCTGCCCCAGCCTCCAGCCTCCGGCCTGCCCCAGCTGCCAGCCTGCCCCAGCCACCAGCCTCCAGCCTGCCCCAGCCTCCAGCCTGCCCCAGCCACCAACCTCCAGCCTGCCCCAGCCACCAGCCTCCAGCCTGCCCCAGCCTCCAGCCTGCCCCAGCCACCAACCTCCAGCCTGCCCCAGCCACCAGCCTCCAGCCTGCCCCAGCCTCCAGCCTGCCCCAGCCACCAACCTCCAGCCTGCCCCAGCCACCAGCCTCCAGCCTGCCCCAGCCTCCAGCCTGCCCCAGCCACCAACCTCCAGCCTGCCCCAGCCACCAGCCTCCAGCCTGCCCCAGCCTCCAGCCTGCCCCAGCCACCAGCCCTCAAAGCGCAGGGAGCTGGAGGCCAGCAGGCAGAGCCCCGGTGCTGAAGTTTACAAACAGCAGCACTTGGAGGCCTCTCATGGTTTCTGGAGCCCGCTGAAGGACTGTGAGTGGCAGCGTGGGCAAGCAGCACACAAACAGCACCTAACTTTTTCCAGTTTCTGCTTGGCTGCCACTCCTTTAAACCATGACTTCAGAAGGGCTTCGCGGCCAACTGGGCATCTGCTGTGCCGCCTGCGGCGAGCAGACCGGCAGCCTGCTGGCCATCAGGGGACACCTCAGCCACCATCTCTTAGTCACCAGGCGTGGTGAGCATGTTCTGCTGCAGAGAGGTCCTCAGGCTTTCCTCCTACTCTTCATCAGGAGGCAAGGTGAGGGGGTCAGAGAATGTTCTGGGCTAGAACAGACCTCTAGAGGTCTGCCAGTGCAACCCCGCTGCAGTGAGCAGGGGCAAACCCAACCAGATCAGGTTGCTGCCAGCTCCATCAAGCCTGACTACGAATGTCTCCAGGGATGGGGCCTCCACCACTGTTTCAGTGTTCCACCACTTTGAAAGTAAAGAATTTCTTCCTAATGTCCAACCTAAATCCATTCTTCTCTAGCTTAAAACCATTGCCCCTCCTCCCATCACTACACACCTTTCAAAATAGTCTCTCCTCAGCTTTCTTGTATGCCATCTCAGGTATTGAAAGGCAGCTCTAAGGGCTCCCTGGAGTCTTCTCTTCTCCAGGCTGAACAGCCCCACCCTCAGCATCTCTTTCAGGAGAGGTACCCCAGCACTCTGATCACTTTTCCGGACCCTCTCCATCCTCTTCCTCCTTCTGCTGAGGGTCCAGAGCTGGTTGCAGTACTCCAGGGTATCTCTGCTCCCCTTTCAAAGAGTCTGCCCTCAGCTGAATCTGCTCAGGCTGTCAGGGCTCTGTCACTAATTAAAAATAGGCTCTTTTTTACTCTCTTTCATCCTGCCTGAGCAATTTCAGGAGGCTGCAGCTGCTGTTACAAATCATGACCCTGCTCAAGCCCTGCTTAGGGCTGCAGAGACCGAAGCTCTTGCAAGCTCCTGCACAGGAAATGAGCATTTCTGTCTCGCTTCTGAAGGAGCCCAGCCCATTCCTCTTCCTCTTCAGCACACAGCAATGTGCAGAACATGTCTGCACTCCTACAGCAGGATGGGCCTTTGCCCACTGTTACTGCAGTAAAACCCACAGCCCTTGCACGGTTGTCTTTGTGAAGCCACCAGCTGGCGGTCAGAAAATGCTCTGCATCACAGGAAAGAGCACTGCTGGGCTGGCAGACTCAGCTCCACAGGAGCAATCAAATGGCACCATTAAAACTTCCTACACAATCCTAATCCAGGCCCCCTCTGCCATAAGCATCATGATAAAACCTTAAAATAACTGAAGAACCGTTTTTACCAGCACATGCAAAGAGAAAAGGTGTTCAAACATGAGGTGTCTGCATGTTCTGTCTTCCTCTTATTGCCTCCTGTGTCCTGTAATAAGCTGTTTGAACATTATTACACTGAGTTAGCAGCAGGTGTGGATCTGTTGGAGGGTAGGAGCCTCTGCAGAGGGACCTGGGCAGGCTGCGTGGGTGGGCAGAGGCCAATGGGATGAGATTGAACAAAGTTAAGGGCAGGGTTCTACACTTTGGCCACAACAACCCCAAGCAGTGCTCCAGGCTGGGCACAGAGTGGCTGGAGAGCAGCCAGGCAGAGAGGGACCTGGGGGTGCTGGGAGAGAGGAGCTGAAGATGAGGCAGCAGTGTGCCCAGGTGGGCAGCAGAGCCAATGGCATCCTGGCCTGGCTCAGGAGCAGTGTGGGCAGCAGGAGCAGGGAGGTTATGGGAGGATGGCTCTGATCTCAGTCTTGCCCAGTGACCATTACAGATGTTTATCAATCCTGTATTTTCATGCCAGTTTGGGGTGTGAAGATAAGGCACCTCTGAGTTCTCCTCAACCCCCTCCTTAGGGCTTGGAGCAGATGACCTTTGGAGGCCTGTCCCTTCCAACCAGACCATGCTATCATTCAAGGACGGGGAAATAGAGAGAGCAGTGTCCACCTGCCCTGCTCTGCTGCTGCCTCAGACCTGAGGTTCTTCCAGAGGGTTCAGCGCTACGCAGCATTTGTTTCCTTTGATATGCAACTGTAGCTGACCCCAGACAGGATGAGTTATTGACAGTTCTGGAGCTCTGGGTCAGAGGTACCTGGAAAGTAGAGCATTAATAACTGGTGACCAGGTGAGGAATTGATTGTGGCCCCAGACATGAGTGGCAGCTCAGCCTCTTTCTGTAGATGAGCCTGCTCCATGCCTAAGCCAGGTCCATCTTCTGCAGGGCAACAGAGAGGTATCCTACAGGAACAATGAAAAGGAGTATCATGGAATTGTGCTGCTGTGAGACTGATCTGAGACTGAGCAAGTGCTCTTTTGGGGTGTTCTGAACTCATTTTCATGTTTTAATGAGCTTTTGTGTCTGGTTGAGCCAAGCAGAGGGGGTGAGGTGATGCTGTGCAGAAGGACTGGGTTGGTTTCAGCACCTGCACCGTTACTCAGAGGTAAGAATGCACTGTCTGGGTTGGAAAGAGGAAATATGGGAACCACTCCCCAAAAGCAGAGCTGTCATAGAGAATTTCCTGCTCTTTGGTGGTGAAAGCTGGCCTGGAGTGTAGCAGTATGGTTTGGAGGGGCTGGTTCAGAACAAAACAGAAATCGGACCTGGGGCTTTTCCAGAGCCACTCTCACTGGCGCGGCATTTTCAAAGGTCAGAGTGAAAAAAAGCCACTTGCTGGACACTTCTCTGGGCTGCTCCCATCACCCACTGGATGAGCCAGTCCACGTAGTCAAATGAATTTGTGCCCTGGCACTCCTGTCTGCTCAAGAGACAGAATTCAAGAGCATTTCAGTGCTTTCCTTGTTTTGCTCAGGCTGAGTAGGGCTGCAGCTCTCAGCTGTGGCACATCAGGTCTCACACATGAGGTGGGAGTCAAGCAAACCAGCCAGGGCAGAGACACACTGCAGCTCCATGTGGAAAGTGCTGTGAAGCATGAATGCTTATTTACCCCGGGAAGGAGCAATCCAAGCAGCCTGTTTGCTTCCAGACTTGAGATCAGCTTGCTCTGTAACTCCTTTATGCCCAAAGGCTGCTGAATTCCCAGGCAGCAGCATGGCTGAGACAAATCACCATTTCCTCTTCAGAACATGGAAGTGGTGTGCAATTGTTCTTTTTAATTTCTTTTTCTTTTTTTTTTCTTGGTGGGAAAAACAGGTTCTGAGTTCCTCTCCCACTTTCTGAGCTACAATGGGGCCCACTGTGACCTTTCACAAGATCGGGGAGGAGATGTAATGGACTTAACAGCTTGGTGCTCCTTTGTCAGGAGCCCTCTGCAAAATAGGCCCTGAAAGCCTGAGGGAGTTGAGGCTTTTTAGCTTAGAGAGGAGGAGACTAAGGGCTGACCTCATTCATGGTTCTAAAGATGTGCAGGGTGAGTGGTAGGAGGCTGGAGCCAGGCTCTGCTGGGTGATGCCCAGGGAGAGCACCAGGGGCACTGGGTGCAAGCTGTGCCACAGGAGGTTCCATGTGAACCTGAGGGAGAATTTTTTCCCTGTGAGGGTGACAGAGCCCTGGAACAGGCTGCCTAGGGAGGTTGTGGAGTCTCCTCTCTGCAGATATTCAAGACCTGCCTGGATGTGTTCCTGTGTGATCTGCTCTGGGTGCTCCTGCTCTGGCAGAGGGGCTGGACCAGATGAGCTTTGGAGGTCTCTTCCAGCCCCTGATATTCTGTAGTTCTGTGTAATGCAGCCCAAGGGACTGATGTCCCAGAGCTGGTGAAGGTTCCAGGGTAGGTACTGCACCACTTGCACACGCACTTGCTGCTGGGCACAAAGCTCTCCAGCCCCAAGCAGCTTTTCCAGACCGTGGGAGACAGCCAAATGCTTTCCTGGGTTTTGGTTGTCTTTTTTTCCCTTGGCTTCAGGGGTGCAACTGCCTGCTAGAGGACACTGGAAGAGCAAGGCTGCCAAAGCTTACACTTCAGAAAGCACTGCCACACTCAGTGCCCACGGCAGCATGGGCAACTTATCCACTGCTCTCTTGCATTGGAGCTTACAGAGGAGTAAAATGATTTCCAGGCTCTGGGGATGCACAGCTGCACAGGGAAGCAAAAGAGAAAACTTTCCTCTTTTATTTGCTTCAGAAGCCACAGCAGTGCTCAGCTGCCCCATAAACAAACATATACATCTGTGTGTGTGTGTCTGTGTGCTCTCTTCAGTCAGAGCACTCCCATCTCTTTAAAACACATCAGCACAAGGAAAACTCTGATTGCAAACCTCTGGGAAGTTGCATCAGAAATGCAGGCTTTTTTTTTTCTTTCTTGCCTTCTGCGGATGTTGATTTGCTCCACTCACAACTATTTGGGGAAACAGCAGGGAAAAGACATTTCCTTTTTTTGCTGAGTGCCCTCAGAGTCCTGTGGGCTGATGGCTTCAGCATTACTGAGATCTCTATCACCTTCTGCCAGCTGAGAGAATTCTTTATCTCTCCTAATGTGTTTCCTATTAATAATTGCTCAACAGAAGTCCAGCGAGCATTAGCCACAGCCTTGCTCTGCTGCACTTAACTCTGGGAACCTGAGTCAGCTTCCACAGATCCCCACCAGGTTTGGGTGTCCTCAGATGAAAAATAGAACTATTACAGCAAAACAATTTATTGCCTTTTTTTGAATCCTCAGATTTAGTTTTTGTTATGTGCTCCTTTGTTTCCTACCAGTAAGCAGCTGCTGCTCCTTACCCTGCCTGCTGATTTGTTAATGCCAGAGACGGAAGGAGGAGCTACGGCAAAGAGTGGAAACAATCCTCAGTCATCTTCAGCCGTGGCTTGTATCTGCCACAGCCTCACTCACCTAACAGAGGCTCTATGGTTTTGTAGAGCTGACAGGGCCCTACCTTCTCACTGCAACACAGAACTCAGACTGGATCAGCTGTGGACTTGGGAAAGAGTGTTAAGCATTACAGAGCTGAGCTGCCAGCATTGCATCTCCTGCAGTTTGCATTCCCTTTACACCCCAGGCTGCTCTAGTTCTTCAGTGTGAGTAGCAAAAGCTCACATTTACCTTTCAGATGGAGAAGAAAATAGGTAATGTGCTCATGGAATGGTTTGGGTTGGAAGACACCTTAAAGGTCACCCAGTTCCAACCCTGCTGCCACAGGCAGGGACACCTCCCATTAAACTGGGTTGCTCAAAGCTCCATCCAGGCTGGCCTTGATCATTTCCAGGGAGGAGGCAGTTTAACAAGAGTGATTTATGCAATTTAATTCTAAATATTTTTTCTGTCCACAAACAAGTTAAAAAAAAAAAACCAAAAACCAAACCAACAAAAAACCCAAGGAGAACAGAAGGATGTGGTAGGAGTGAGATGAGCAGAGCCATGCTGCGTGTGCCTGCTCCAGGGGCTGCTCCTCCCAGCACAACAGCAGGAGAGCTGCAGCCTGCACCACTGTGTTTATGAGCACACAAAGCTTTCATTGCACTTCAAGCATTCAGGTTCTGGGTTGCAACAGGTAGGGTTCCTTGGCTGGGGAGCCAAGCAGCCACAGAAGCTCCCTGTGCAGCAGGGCTAAGCCCAGGAAGGAGCTGTGGCAGAAGGTCCTGGTGAGTCTCATGGGGAGGATGTGGTGGAGGAATGTAGCCTGGAGTCAGCTTTCCTAACCAGTCTGCCAATGCAATCCTCACTCCTTGCAGTCATTTCACTTGCAGGGGACCAAAGGCAGTGTCAGACCTGGCATGCAGCTCAGGCAGGGCTTCACCAGCAGCGTTATTTGGTGGTGGTACAAGTAGTTGTGGTTTTGGGTTTTAATTCACTTCCTTAAAAATGGTTTCTTCTCTTCTGTCCCTCTTCTTCCTCCAGTATCACTGGACTGAGGTGAAGAGCAGACACTACTCAGCCCTCCTTTCAGCGACCACTTGTTAACCTGGTAGGCATCTCCCTGCCCTGGGCAGGCTCCCACCAGGAAAACATGATCCCCAGCGAGGTGTGAGAAGCAGCACTTCCTCGTGGTCTCTGAGCTCCCCAACTCTTTACATCCCCAAGAAGCATTTGCCCTCAGTTGTGGAGAGCTTCTGTTACTCTCTTACAGAATCATAGAACTGTTTCTCTGGGGCCATCAAGTTCAACTGTTATTTTCTTTCCAGAGCATATACACCTTGAGCTGACAGCACCACAAATAATTGCTGGCCTTAAACCGAAAGCTTTTACAAAGGCAGAGGCAGATGGAACAAAGAAAGATTTTTACAAACTTTCCAAACCATTTGTCAGATTTTTTTTTTCCCCTCTAGCAGGAGGCTGGCAGCAGTGACCTGTGCTGGGAAACACTCGGCGCACCAGCGCGGCCTTGGTATTTGTAGGCTAATTTTTGTTTTGAGCATAACTTTTGACTCATGGAAAAATAATCTAAGTGTTTGGGGCCAGTCTCTGCCTTGCCTTTCCTTGAGCTGGTGAGTGACTGTTTCAAAACAAGCGTGGAGGAGCTTTTATGATAATGTTTTCATCCCCCTGCTCTCTTCCTCGCCCGCTCGTTGCAAAGTCAGTTCCCAGCAGCTGATCCCTCTGTGGGTGGTTTGGGCTTTTCCAGGGTGCAGAGCTCGGCTGTCCACACTCCTGCTGCCACTCCAGCACCACTGCCTCCAAACACAAAGTGACATTTCAGCTGAAAAATTCATGCTAAGACATGAGACTCAACCAGCCAGCTTGAAGCAGAGGGCGAGGAGGGCTGCTGGAGGCGAGGGGCGAGCATCCCTCCGCAGGGCAGGGAGCCACACACACCAAACAGAATCTGAGCCGCTAAATTTAGCCTGGGTAGGAAATTAGCTGGAGGTTAAGCAAAGTTTTCTGTTGCTTTGTTTTGTTTTCAGATTACCCAAGAGATGTTCCTTCCTGGAAAGGGAAATAGGACAGAGATACAGAGCTGTTTTTCAATCCCTTCGTTTACATGGACCCATTTCAAGTAGGTTTTACTGTGTGTTTGTGATTTAAACCTTAGCAGCTCCTGTTTTCAGATGGAAAGATTCGCAGTGCCAGCACCAGGTCTGTGTGAAGCTCTCAACACCTCTCTCCTGGGCAGGCAGGCACCTTCCTTCCAAATCCTTCCCTTCCTCCCAAGACTTGAGTGCAGGTGGACAGCCTAAAAGCTTCTTTTAAGAGCTTCTGTTGCACCTCATAGTCTGAATTGATATTCATGGCCAAGCTACATTGCAGAAGAGATGAGAAATTAGGAGCTCTGCTCTGTACTGCCTAAGCCAAAGGAGCCAGAGCTCCTCATGCAGCTGCGCCAGCCGAGGCTCCCTATAATCTAACTGTGGTAGTTTGAGGGATCCTAGGTCCCCTTTAACAAAGCCATAGGGACACTGACCCACAGACTTTCTGGACTCACATTTTATCACCTACCCTAACAGTTTTGCTTGGACATCATTTTGCTGGGAGGTGTCCTCCTGAACATCCGTTCTGGAGCTCAGAGCCACAACTGCCTGTGCGTCTGCAGGCATCAGGCTAGGGGCAGAGCTGCTGGGCTTGCCCACGGAAGGCACCAGCTGCCTTAGTGCCTCTGGCAATTTGCCTGCTTGCTCTCCTTTGCAGTACCCAGGGCAGAAGTAACTGTAGGGAGGCAGAGAGTTACAGGTTTGTTGACTGTCCCGGGATCTCGATCTGGTTGCTTAAGCAAACACAAACTGTTTAAACAATTCTTTAAGCCAACATGAACAATGAGCTACACTGGAAAGGATTTTTAAATGCTCTGAAAACTGGGGCTTTGGTGGCATTTTTGTTCAACAAGCCTATGCCATTACTTCTTGTAACTGCTGGGGAGGTGATGGGAGAGGAAGAGGAGCCTCAGCACTTGTACATTGATGGGTGCTGTTGGTAAGCAACTACCTGCACTGCTGAGGAACACTCGCAGGGATCTGGTACTCTGAAAGCCTTCTGCAGCGCAGTCCCTCCAGCCTTTGAGGAAAATAAAGGTAGACAGAGGAGGCAACTAGTCCTGGCTGTGCCTCTCTCCATGCCCCTTTGCTGGCAGCACGGCTGAGTGGGGCTCTATGGGGAAAACCTGGTGCAAAGCCTCTCCGACAGCACAGAGCTCCTGGGGACTTCCAGGGCTGCAGCGTGCCCAGTTGAACTGTGCTGCAGTGGAGTCTCCCTCCAAAGGCTTCTGCTTGCCTATGCCAAAGCTGTTCTTCCAGAGGAGGCAACAGGAATGCAGGGCTCCAGAGCAGGAAATACCACTGTCTTAATGGTGCTGTGTGCAGGAATGTAGGGCACCGGGGTGCAATCAGGCTGCAGAGGCAGCTGTTGAAGCACTGCTCGGAGGGCTTGCAGGAACTGTAGAATCCTTCAGGTTGGAAAAGGCCTTTGAGATAATGCAGTCCAAATGTTAACCCAGAGCTGCCAAGCCTGCCACCAAACCTTGTCCCTGAGCACTACAGGGGATTCCAGTATCTGAAGGGGGCCTACAGGAAGGCTGGGGAGGGACTATTGACAAGGCCTTGCAATGCCAGGACAAGGGGCAATGGGTTTGAAGTGGCAGAGGGGAGATTGAAAGTGGATGTTAGGAGGAAGCTGTTTGCAGTGAGGGTGGTGAGACACTGGCACAGGTTGCCCAGGGAGGTTGCAGGGCACAGAAGCACCCAACGTGATCTTTGATCACGTTGGGTGCTTCTGTGCCCCACAACCTCCCTGAAGGTCTTCTGTGCTCCACAACCTCCCTGGAGGTGTTCAGGACCAGGTTGGATGAGGCCTTGAGTGACCTGTACTAGTGGGAGGTGTCCCTGCCTATGGCAGGGGATTGGAGCTGGCTGAGCTTTGAGGTCCCTTCCAACCTTACCATTCTCTTTTCTGTGATGGTCTGCATCCCAGTGGCTCAGCTGAGGGGGTCCTAGCCAAGCATGGCTGTGCACTGAGGTGGAAGTATCCCTTGTAGAACAGAAACAGAAAACACTGGAGGTTGTTCCTTGAGACTCAGATCTCTTGTTGTGTTGCATCCTTATGGAGTGCCTTGAAGTCCTGCTCGGCCCTGGGCCAGAAGGGCATCAGAAACAACCTCTGAACTGCAAAGCTTTTGCTTCCCTGGTGCATGCATAAAATGGCTCTAGAGCTGCAGCTCAGGATGTAAGGTACCCTGTAAATACTGCTAAAAAGTAGAGGACAGAAAAAAGGACCTTGTTAGCTTAGTGCATAGGCTACTGCTGTCCTTACTTGCACTTCATAAATGGTTTTTTTTCCCTTTCTGGAGGTTTCTGAGGAGTGCATTATTCAAAGCTAGTCCTCCTGAGCCTGAGTTCTCCCTGGATCTTACAAAACACTCACTGCATTTAATTATTCAGAGTGTTTCAAGTCTCCAGGAGCTTTTACCACTCAGTAAAACGTGCGAGTTCAGCTCTCAAAACAGCAAGAGGGAAGGTGGAGCTGAGGGTTGGGCTGGCCATGGCACCTTTTCCATTTTGTTTCTTGCCAGCTTTCCTCAGGACCCTTGTCAGGACAGTCTGGCTTCATCACAGCATTGCAGCCATGGCTGCTGGTGAGGCCACATGGGGTGTGCTCAAAGGCCATCTTGCCCAACTCAAGGGAGGTTCTCCTCTGCCTCTACTCTGCCCTGGTCAGACCTCATCTTGAGTGCTGCCTTCAGGTTTGGGGCTCCCCAGTTTCAGAGGGACAGGGATCTGCTGGGGAGAGTCCAAGGGAGGGCTGTGAGGATGCTGAGGGGACTGAGCACTGCCTGCTGAGGAGAGGCTGAGGGACCTGGGGCTGCTTAGTCTGGGGAAGACTGAGAGGGGATCTGATCAATGTTTATAACTATCTGAGGGCTGGGGGTTGGGACACACACACACACACAGAGGCTCTGCTCACTGCTGCCTGGGATAGGACAAGGAGCAATGAATGGAAGCTGCAGCACAGGAGGTTCCAGCTCAACACAAGGGCAACTTCTTGCCTGGAAGGGTCCCAGAGCCCTGGCACAGGCTGCCCAGGGAGTCTGTGGAGTCTTTTCCTTCTCTGGAGCCTTTTCAGGCCTGTCTGGATGTGTTCCTGTGTGCCCTGAGCTGGATTGTCTGGTCCTGCTCTGGCAGGGGGGCTTGGACTGGATGATGTCTTTGGGTCCCTCCCAACCCCTGGCATCCTGTGAGCTGTGTCCTGTGCCCCTGTGCTTTCAAAAGGGACAGAGCAAAAGCCAAGCAGAAAGTGCTCATTGAAAGGAAAGACTGGATCAGGATTGCATTACAAATTCCTTTTGCATCTCCTGGCTTAGCAGGAAGGGTCTGTCCTGCAGTTTCCCATACTCCATCTCCTTGAGCTTTCCATAGCTGCTGTGCCACAAGAAAACACAGTTACAAATGGCTCTGTTTCCAATCATTTCTCACAGGGTGCAACCACTTTCCCTTCAGCTGGAGAACTGTGATGGTTCAAGAGAGCAGGAGGAACTTTCCCTGGTGAGCTGTGTGGTGTTTGAACACGTCCATAGAGCAAAGGAGCAGAAGCAAGATGGTAGCAGCTTCAAGCCTTAACGTGTCTCGCTGCATGTGTCACGTCCACAGTGCTGGAAAAGCATGAATCACAACCTTCTTTCCTGGAAAAGGGACAGCTGGTGTCCAGGATGGCAAATCTCTAACTCCTTCCACAGAGCAAAACAAATGAAGTAAGAGCAGAGCAGGCTGCATGCCGTCTTGCAGAGGGGCTGCCTTCGGGAGAGTGCCAGAGCAAACCAAGGCCCATGCGTGGCACTGATGTGTGGGCAGAAAGGTGGCTTTGTCTTGTCAGACACCAGCCCACTCTGGTGGTGACTGAGAGAGGATTTGCCTAAGGGAGTGGGCTTCTTGGTGTGCTCAGCATGCCTGAGGGGCAGGATGGCATCCAGAAGGACAGAACCACAGAATCATTGAAGCACCCAGGTTGGCACAGCCCCTCAGGAGCACCAAGCCCAACCCAGAGCCCTGCTCTGCAAGATTCACCTTAAACCATAGCCCCAAGCACCACATCCAAACCACCTTAAACACACCCAGGCTGGGGGACTCCACCACCTCCCTGGGCAGCTCACTCCAGACCCTGACCACTCTCTCCAGGAAAAACTTTTTCCTAATGTCCAATCTAAACCTGCCCAGCCTCAGCTTGAGGCCATTCCCCCTTCTTCTGTCTCCAGTTCCCTGTGAGCAGAGCTCAGCAGCAACCTCTCCACAATGTCCCTTCAGGTAGCTGCAGACAGCAATGAGCTCTGCCCTCAGCCTCCTCTTCCTCACACTCACCATCCCCAGCTCCCTCAGTCTCTCCTCATCAGATTTATTCTCCAGACCCTTCCCCAGCTTCCTTGCCCTCCTCTGGACCCTCTCCAGCACCTCCACATCTCTCTTGTATTGCAGTGCCCAAAACTGAACACAGCACTCGAGCTGTGGCCTCACCAGAGCCCAGTCCAAGGGCACAATCCCCTCCTGCTGCTGCTGGCCACAGCATTTTTAATCCCAGCCAGTATGCCATTGGCCTTCTTGGCTGCCTGGGCACACTGCTGGCTGCCATTCACTGCCCTGGGCTCTTCCAGAATCACAGAAGTAACAGGTTAGAAAAGACCTCTGAGATCATCCAGCCCAATCTATCACTTGACACCTTCTGATTAACTAACCCATGGCACTAAGTGCCTCATGAAGCCTCCTCTTAAGCACCTCCAGGCATGGGCACTCCACCACCTCCCTGGGCAGCCCATTCCAATGCCAATCACTCTTGCTGGGAAGAGCTTCTGCCTAACATCCAGCCTGAACCTGCCCTGGCACAGCTCGAGGCTGTGTCCCCTTGTTCTGTCCCTCAGTGCCTGGCAGCAGAGCCCAACCCCAGCTGGCTACAACCTCCCTTCAGGCAGTGGTAGACAGCAATGAGCTCTGCCCTGAGCCTCCTCTTCTGCAGGCTGAACAACCCCAGAAATGTGTGCATGGCACTTTGGGATGTGATTGAATGAACACAGCAGTCTTAGGTTGATGGTTGGACTGGTTGATCTTAGAGGACTTTCCCATCTGGAAGATTTCTGTGGTTCTCTGGGAATTCTTTTCTTCCTAGGAGCAGGCAGTGCTCTGGGAGCACAAGGAGCAGCCCAGAAAGTCCTGCCTTCAGCAGCGAGTTGTCTGTTCAGCTGCTGGTGGAGAAGGTTCTCATCATCCACATGTGGCTGGCATTTAATTATTGCCTTTCCTGTAAAGAGCCAGGCTTTAATTAAATGGCCAAACAGAGTGAGAAGTTTCTCCAAGCCTTTTTCAAGCCCTCACTTCCTCCCCTGTGCTCTGTGGTTCATTAGATTTGCATGACTAATGGGTGGTTGCACCTCTTTAGTAAAATTAAAGTGGTCAGTAACAACTTCCTGCCTGAGCAAACTGCGGCCGGGGACTGATGCTGGGGATGGTTGTGAGCACAGAGCTGCTGCTGCCAGCCTGCTGCTGCTGCTAGCCTGCTGCTACCAGCCTGCTGCTGCCAGCCTGCTGCTGCTGCTGCTAGCCTGCTGCTGCCAGCCTGCTGCTGCTGCTGGTGGTGCTGCTGCCAGCCTGCTGCTGCTGTTGGTGCTGCTGCTGTTGGTGCTGCTGCTGCACCTGCTTGTACTGCCAGCCTGCTGCTGCGAGCCTACTTCTGCTGCTGCTTGGGGGTTTCCAGCACTGCTGGTACTTACCAGGCTCAGTCCCAACCCTCTCTGCTGTGCTCGCAGGGCTGGGCTGGGCTGGCACAGATGTAGCAGAGTTAACACCAATGCACTGTGGAGGAGATAGGTTCTGAACCAAAATGATCTTCCCTCTTGCAAACATGCATTAATTTGCATTTGCAGGAGCACATCTGGGTGTGAGTGGGAATAGTGGTGAGGATTTGGGTTTGGAACACAGAGCTCTTATCTGGGATGGTGGAGGAAGTGTCCCCTGCTCTCCTCTGTGGGCAAGGATGGCCATCCCTGCTGGGGCATCCCTTCACTTTTAACCCAAATACACTGCCCTGCCTTTGCTGGGGCAGACTCCCAGGCCGGCCATGGTCTGCAGGCCATTAGCAGTTTGGAGCCAGCCAGGGCAGCTGACCCCAAGCTGGCCACAGGTGTGTCCCATGCTGCAGGCAGGGTCAGTATAAAGGGGGAAGATTAGTGAGGCAGCAGGGTCTCCTGCTTGGGCTTCCTGCTGCTCTTCTCTGTCCTGAGACTTGCTTTCCTGTGGCTGCTCTACCTGCAATGGGCTGAGTATAACTTTCCATACTTCATACCAGGCTGGGTGGCTGCAGATCTGAGCTGCTAGAAGGTAGAGAAGCTTTACAATGCCATCTGGACAGGTGAGAGCCATGGGCTGGGGCTAATTGTATGAGGCTCAACAAGGCCAAGGGCCAGGTCCTTGACATGGGGCACAACTACCCCATAGGGAGCTACAGACTTGGGGATGTGTGGTTGGAAAACTGTGACTTGGACAGGGGCCTGGGAGTGCTGGCTGACAGTCACTGACCTTGAGCCAGCAGTGCCCAGGTGCCCAAGAAAGCCAAAGGCATCCTGGCTTGGATCAGAAGCAGGGTGGGCAGCAGGGACAGGAGGGGATCCTCCTCCTGTGCTCAGCACTGAGGAGAACACTCCTTGAGTGCTGTGCTCAGCTCTGGGTCCCTCACTGCAGGAAGGACATTGAGATGCTGGAGCCTGTCCAGAGCAAGGCAGTGAGGCTGGAGAAAGGCCTGAAGCAGCTGGGGGTGAGGAAGGGTTGAGGGAACTGGAGGTGTGCAGGCTGCACAAGAGGAAACTGAGGGCAGAGCTCATTGCTCTCTACAACCACCTCAAGGGAGGTTGGAGTGAGGAGGAAGCAGCCTCTGCTCCTTGGTGGCAGGGGACAGGAGCAGAGGAAATGGTTCCGAACTGCCCCAGGGGAGGTTCAGGCTGGGTATTGGGAATTACTTCTTTGCTGAAAGAGTTCTCAAACATTGGCACAGGCTGCCCAGGGCAGTGCTGGAGTCCCCATCCCTGGAGATGTTTAAGCAGTGTGTGGACCTGCCATGCAGGGAGATGATTTAGTGTTGACCCTTCAGTGGGTCAGGGGTTGGGCTGGATGAGCTTGGAGGTCTCTTCTGACCAGATGCATCCTGTGACACTGGTATTAGTTTTGCTGTTTCATTGAATGTGTTTTCATTCCAAGCCGTGGACAAGAGCCAATGGGCACAAACTTGACCATAGGAAGTTCCACCTAAATGTGAGGAGGGACTTCTCTGAGGGTGGTGGAGAGCTGGAGCAGGCTGCCCAGAGAGGTGGTGGAGTCTCCATCTCTGGAGTCATGCAAAACCTACCTGCTGTAGGTGAACGTGCTCTGGCAGGGCAGTTGGCCTGGATGATCCCCAGTGGTCCCTTCCAGCCCCTATCATTCTGTGATGATCTCTGCTCTCCCTGACTCTCCTCTGCTGGGGAGGGGTTATCAGGTGCTAGAGCAACTACAATTGTTTGGCTCCAGATAGGGGCTGAATGCAGATGTGCATTCTCCAGCCTGCATGTACAAGCCTGGCACAGCCTTGTGATCCCAAGTGAAACTCTGGCATGGGACTCAGTATTTTCACTTCTGCTGCAAACACCTTGGAGAGCTTTCACTTTTCACACCTGACAAAAAGGCCACACATAACCAGAGGCCACAGGCTCCCTGAACTGCAGTTCCAAACTGACACAAGTCACATCTAGCAGTAGGCTTCTCTCTACAGATTTTCACCTGAATTCTATTTGTTGCCTCAGTCAGAGGCACAGATGGGCACTGATCAGCTAACCCAAACTCCAGGGTGCCACAATCCTCTTGCAGAAGGAATTTGGAGAAGGATGCACTCTAGTGTGGCTATGTCTAAGCGCTGCTGTGGGATTTGTGGCAAGTAAGTGCATGCAGGAGAGCTTGGACTCTGATATCACCCAAAAAAATGTAAAAAAAATAAATAAGCATAGTCCATGGCTTTTAAAATGTGGTGGCAAAGAGCAGCAGAGAGACCTCAGACTTGTTGCAACAGCTCTGGAGGCTGTGACAAAGCTGCCGCCTCCGGTTCTTGCTGTTCAGCTGATGACAAATAAAATGCCTTTGCTGTTAGTAGGCAAATGCAAGGGCCTGTCAGCACAGAGGGCTTCAAAAGCCTGCACCAACATCCAGCAGCTCGTTTAGAGAGCTGGTTCAACAGGTTGCCAACATGGTTTGTCAATAGACACAGCTGCTCAGCCTCTGCTTGCTGATGCTCGTGTCCATGTATAGCCATGGATGGACTTGGCTCTTCCTGGCAGCCGTGGAGTGGCTCGGGTCGTGGCTAGCTAGATGGGGAGGGGCACAGGCTCTGTGAACAAAAGGCTGTGGACATCACCACCAGTGCTTTCTGCAGGGGGTGCCTGAGTGTGCACAGCCTCCAGCAGACTCGTTCCACCCAAGGTCCAGTCTCTTAGCTTTCACCAGGCTTGGTGTGAAAGGAGTATTGGGTTCAGTCCTCGGCACCGCAGTACAGGAGATCCTGCGCTGAGAGGGGGTTGGACTGGATGACCTTTTGAGGTCCCTTACAACCTACAACCCCTGGCACTCTGTAACACAGGAGAGATGTGGAAGTGCTGGAGAGGGTCCAGAGGAGGGCAACAAAGCTGGAAAAGAGTCTAGAGAAGCCCTTCCCTTATGAGGAGAAACTGAGGGAGCTGGGGATGGTGAGTGTGAGGAAGAGGAGGCTGAGGGCAGAGCTCATTGCTGTCTGCAGCTACCTGAAGGGACATTGTGGAGGGGCTGCTGCTGGGCTCTGCTCACAGGGAACTGGAGACAGAAAAAGGGGGAATGGCCTCAAGCTGAGGCTGGGGAGGGTTAGATTGGACATTAGGAAAATGTTTTTCCTGGAGAGAGTGGTCAGGGCCTGGAATGAGCTGCCCAGGGAGGTGATGGAGTCACCCAGCCTGGGTGTGTTTGGATGTGTTGCTTGGGGCTATAGTTTAAGGTGAATCTTGTAGAGTAGGGTTCTAGGTTGGGCTTGGTGCTCCTGAGGGGCTGTGCCAGGCTGGAGGTTCTGTGGTTCTGTAAGACACAGCACTTCAAAGAACATGTTGGTGGTGCGTGGTCTGAAGACATCAAGGAACAGGCTAATTGGTTATCTCTGGGACTTAACACATTGAAACATGGTTTTCAGCTTAGACAAAACCATCTGGTGCCAAGCAGAGATAGCTGAAACAACTTCAGGCAAACTTCTTTCCCTCTTCAGACTTCCTAAGGCAGGCAGCACCCAGCCTTGCACAGAAAGGAAGTGGGGAAACGACATCGTTACACCCACGCAGCCTCCTTCGTGTGGAGCCAGAACCAGGAGGGACACCACTAAGTAATGTCTCCTCTCACACAACCCCTGAGTGCTCTGCAAATGTTATTTCAGTTGAACAACAGAGATGGGCAAAGATTTCACAGCCTGAGAGCTGAAGGTTGAGAACTGTACCAGGGCAGCTTGCTGGAGGTGAGACACTGCCTGTGAGGAGCAAGAACAATGCGCCTGTGTTGTGACTTGTAGCCCTGTGGTCTAACCACCAGGCAAGAAAGGGCTCATTAAAATGTACAGTGCTAGAAAAAAAAAAGTCCTACTCCCTAACAAATGCAAGTTCCTGTGAAGCCTTCTGACTCATCTGTGCAGCTTTTGCAGAAAGTGATTGGAGAGGCTCTGGCTGTGGCTCCTCTGCTTGCATCTACGTCAGGACTCCTGGGGAGCTGCTCCGCACCCAAAGGTGTTTCTCTGCACCCCATCTGCAAAGCTCAGATTGCAGCTATAGATTACAACCTGTCTGCTCCCTGGCAGGAACACAGTGCCCCGAGCTACCCCTGCCCTATTTTGGTATTTTCTCTTTGCCATGAGTTCAAAGCACCGAGGCTGCAGCTCAAGCAAACCTTTCACCAGGACTCGCCTGGGAATTTTAACTGAGCAATGAATTAAATCAATCCCTAGAATCAGAGAATGGTTTAGGTTGGAAGGGACCTCAAGGATCATCTAGTTCCAACCCCCTGCCATAGGCAGGGACACTTCCCACTAGTACAGGTCACTCAAGACCTCCTCCAACCTGGTCCTGAACACCTGCAGGGATGTCCAAGTTGCAGAGGGTAAAAGTGAGGACTGGGAGCAGGCAGATCTGCCTACTGTAGTAGAAGATGATGTCTATGAGCTCCTAAGAAACCTGAATGTGCACAAGTCCATGGGGCCTGATGAGATCCACCCA
>VWZE01017696.1:39656-55428 GCA_013396675.1 Eubucco bourcierii
AGCTTCCTCCTAACATTCAGTCTAAATCTCCCCTCTGCCACTTCAAACCCATTGCCCCTTGTCCTGTCATTGCAAGACCTTGTCAATAGTCCCTGCCCAGCCTTCCTGTAGCCCACTTCAGATACTGGAAGGCTACTATCAATCTCCTTCCCCTCTTCTGCTTCAGGATGAGCCACAGACACTGCCTGAGCTACGTTAGGGTGCCACAGAGGAGGCTGGTTATTTATCTGGAATAAGTGGCACATGATTAATGGAGCCAGTGGTGTTCTCCAAGCCAGGGAGCAGGTTCTGGTGTTCTAGGTCTCAGTACAGGCTCTCTACAGTCAGAGTTTTCAAGTGAAAATCTGGGTCAGCTCCCAACCCTTGAGAAGCTCATCTTGGTTGTGCCCCAGCTCCACTGCTGCTCCAGTTGTAGCCTTTTGCTCCACTGCCCCAGCGCTTGCCCTGGGAGAAAAACAGGCTCTGGCTCTAGACTGCTTTACTCCTGTGGGACTCCAGACTCAGGGCTCTCAAAATTGCATTTCCAGCCAGGCCAAGCCTCGTCTCTGGGACTGCAGCTGCCTTCCCAGCAAGCCTTTCCCACAGGCAGGGGCAGGCAGCTGGGGGCACTGATGGGTACCTCAGGATCACCTCCGAGTGCCCCTGAGATGCAGGCGGTGCAGCTCTCACCCCTGTGCTGACCATCGCCCAGCTTGCCAGGGCAGGCTTTGCTTGGCGCTGGGCATCCCTGCCGGGAATACAGACTGGGCTGTCCTGAGGGATTTCGACCTCCGCTTCCCATGCCTTGCCAAGCCCCTGCTGTGCTCTGTCCCACCACCGAGGGCACGGCGCAGCGGCCAGAGCTGGAAAGGAGCATGTGTCAAAACCAAGGCAGCCGCTGGGGAGTAGAGTCACGTAGCTATGGGAAAAAAACATCTGTCTGTGAAGTCTTACCCTGCCTCTAGCACACACATTCTGCCCCTTAGAAAATGTCTTTTTATGTGACTTGACCTAACAACATCTGCAAAATTCTTGCCTTTCTGAAGCAGCTATGAATAGGTCACTGTTTATTTCTGATTAAGCCCAGCTCATTTGTCATTCTGGTCAGGCTTTCATTTCTCTAAATACATCCACTCTCAAGATTCTCAGTATTTAAAGGGCATCTTTCATAGCAATTCTGAGGTCAGGGAAACAGTCTGCCAAGGACCATGTGCACGGTTAGACAGCATAAAGTTTATTTTTTACTTCCTAAACAAAACCAAATAAATCCAGCGGTGTGCTTGCACTAAATCAGTTTTGAAAGGAAATTTAAGGTAATAGCATCTGTAAAAGCTTTAGCACTTAGCAGTTGGTTGAGTATTTAAATGTAAACCCTTCCTAGAGGCAGTTCAATAACCTCCCCGGGTCAATTAGTTGTACAATGACAGCACTGATGTATGGTAGGAAGTACAACCCCCTGAGGGATAGCTGTTGGGAGGTAAATTGTGCAGGTAGCAAGCCTCCAGGCTCACTTTTTTTTCAGGTGTCCTTATAGAAAAGCTGATTTTAAGGCGTTTTAGCCCAAGCTCTCCATTTTGGCAGAATTCATAATCCGTTGGCTAATGAGAATCAAATTTGCAGGAGCCTAACAAACTCCAAGGATAACAGAATCCCTGCCCACGTGATGCAAACGAGCAGGCAGCAGGGAAGATGGACGTGTGCTGGGATGCTGGTGGGGAGGACTTGTGCTCCTTGGCTGCAGTCCTGCCCGCTGGGCAGCTGCTCACAGCCCCAGCCCACGCCAGGGGACAGCCAGGAGGACATGGGAAGGAGCTGGGAGCATCATCGCGTGGGCACGAGGGTCAGAGGCAGAGAACAGCTTGTTCCTTTGCAAAGCTTCCACTCCAGGCTTTGACCCTGTGGTTTCCATGTACTTCCCAAAGGAATTCTGCTTCCAGCACCAGGTAACTCCAAGGGATGCCCTGGGAAGTGAGCTACAGGTCGAGCCTGCTGCAGCATGCACACAGGGATGAGCCAGGAACTGCTCCAAGGGCTCGGGGGCTCATTAATACCCAGCCCCAGCTTGTGGCCATTTCACAGGTTTCAGCTCCAGCTGCTGTGAAGCCAAGCAACAACTGTACCAATTCTCCAACTGCTGTTGGACTGATTTTGGCCTGAGGATGGAGGTGGAAAATGAGTTATTTCTTCTCTGGACAGCTGCATTCTGATCTGCTTATGATTTCATCTGTATTTCTAGAAATACAGAAAATACCCAGAAATATCTGTCTATGTAATCTCTTCACAGATCCTCGTGGTCCTCACCAGTTCCTACCACTCAACCTCTTTGTTCCAGTTAGCAAAAACATTCCATAAAGGCTCTAACAGCTTCCAGCCACTGCAAATTTGTCACTCTGGTGTTGTGTTAAGGGAGTTCAACTAAAGGATGTCTTAGCGAAGTACAACCCAACCTGACCTTCCAGGAAAGGTCTGTGGGTAAGGGTGGGAAGTTGCAAGAAGCATGAGGTAGCTGCTGGGAGAAAGCAGACAGATGTGGGAGACGTTCCTCTGTTTGTCAACAAACAAGCAGCCCAACCCCCAGGTCTGGCCAGGCTGCTGGAAAACAGCAGTGCCCTCCATCACATGCAAGAAAAGAGATGACACACCAGTGGGACTCGCTGCTGCCTGTCGGTGGGGAAGTCCTGCTGGCTGGACCAGGCTCTGCGGGAGGGCTGAAGCGACTGCCTGAGGTGCCAGGCAGGGGTTCTCATTTCACCATCACCATCTGAAAGGGCACAGCCTAGGGAGATGATTCTCCCCTTTTACTCTGCTCTTGTCAGACCCCACCTGGAGTACTGTGTACAGTTCTGTACCCTCCAGCACAGGAAGGACATAGAAATGTTGGAGTGGGTCCAGAGGAGGCCACAAAGATGCTCGGAGGGCTGTAGCAGCTCTGTTATGAGGACAGGTTGAGAGAGTTGGGGCTCTGCAGCCTGAAGGCTTCCAGGAGACCTTAGAGTAGCCTTCCAGGATCTGAAGGGGGCTCCAGGAAGGCTGGGGAGGGACTATTGACAAGGGCTTGCAAAGACAGGACAAGGGGNGGGAGGTGTCCCTGCCTATGGCAGGGGGTTGGAACTGGATGATCCTTGAGGTCCCTTCCAACCTTAACGTTCTATGATTATATAACCACAGAATAATGGAGGCTGGAATAGATCCTCTGAGATCATCCACTCCAGCCTATGACCTACCACCTCCACACTGACCAGACCACAGTGCTAAGAGCCACATCCAAGTTTTGCTTAACCACCTCCAGCAGTCTTGTTTCTACCAGCCAGGTACAAACTGTGAGTGCCACATGGGTTTGGTCACAGCAGTGGAGAAACAACTGTGGGGCCACAGTTCTGCTCTTGATCTCGGGCACCTCATTGCTTTCCAAGTGACAGGTGAGCTTCAAGAGCGGGTGAGAGGTGAGGGGAAAAGGATCTGGGGGTCCTGGTGTGGGGGAGATTGAGCACAAGCCAGCAATGTACTTTGGTGGGCAGGAGGGGCAATGCCATTCTGGGGTGGGCTAGAAGGGCTGTGGATAGTATGCTGAGAGAGGCTCTCCTGCCCCTCTGCTCTGCCCTGCTGAGGCCACAGCTGGAGTCCTGTGTCCAGTTCTGGGCCCCCCCAGATCCAGAGGGACATAGAAGTGCTGGAGAGAGTCCAGCCCAGAGCCACAAAGCTGCTGAAGGGAATGGAAGAGCTCTGTTAGGAGGAGAGCCTGAGGGAGCTGGGGCTGTGCTGCTGGCAGAGGAGGAGCCTGAGAGGTGACCTCAGCAATGGTTCTAAAGATGTGCAGGGTGAGTGGCAGGAGGCTGGAGCCAGGCTCTGCTGGGTGATGCCCAGGGCCAGCACAAGGGGCACTGGCTGCAAGCTGAGGCAGAGGAAGTTTCATGTAAACATGAGGAGGAATTTTTTTCCCTGTGAGGGTGACAGAGCCCTGGAACAGGCTGCCCAGGGGGGTTGTGGAGTCTCCCTCTCTGGAGATATTCAAAACCTACCTGAATGCATTCCTGTGTGATCTGCTCTGGCAAGGGGGCTGGGCCAGATGAGCTTTGGAGGTCCCTTCCAGCCCCTGACATTCTGTGATTCAGGAGTGGGCTGGGGGTGAACTTCAGGAGTGGGTTGTTCTCAAATTCTCAAATCAAAAAAACAGTGTTTCTTGTTTGCATGCCTGAGCTTTTGTGCATCTGGATTCATCGTGGTGATTTCTTCACCCAAAGGCTTGCCAGGCCCTGAAACAGGCTGCCCAGGGAAGTGGGGAAGGCCACCAGCCTTGGAGGGCTTTAAAAGATGTGTAGGTGTGGTGCTGAGAGATGTGGTTTAGTGGTGGCACAGCAGCTCTGGGTTACTGGGTAGAGCTGATGATCTGAAAGGTCTCTTCCAACAGAAATGAGTATATGATTCAACAAAGTTTGTGTGGTTGGGAACAAGTGTGCAGCCAGGGCAGCTCTGCTCACCTGCTCTACATGTCTGAAAGTGGTGCTGTGGAGTTGTAGCACAGTCCATGGGGTTTCAGCATGGTCCCTGGGCACCTTACTGCTGCACTGCTGCTCAAACAGCAGTGGAGATGCTCCCGTGGGAAAGTCTTCATCGTTACCAACCGAGGACTTTCAGTCCCCATTCCCCAGCTGACCTTAGAGCCTTCTTCTGAGGTAACCCCACCTCGGAGCCTTCCCTTGAGGGCAATCCATCCCCTGCCCTGCCTGCAGCGGCTCACTGCTGCCCACAGGAAGAAAATTCAATCACAACCTCGGCAGCCTCTGCTGACCCCGCTGGAAGCCTGCGACGCAAACAGAAGCGGCAGAGCAGAGCGGAGGTGGAGGCTGAGCTTTCCCTGGAGCAAGCACATTGCGGGACCTTGGGAAGGAGGCTTCGCTTGCAGGCCGCTCTCCCTGGCATGCCTGTGCCTGCTTGTGCTGCGCTGCCGGGGGAGCGGGAGCCGGGCCGGCAGCCGCCTGCGAAGCCAACTGCCGCGGTCCTGCCTTGGGCAGAGAGCTGTGGGAGCCCCGACAGAAGCACTCTTGTGGCTGTGCTTTGGCAAGGCTGCTCTGGGGAAGAAGGTTGGGTTCCTTGCTTTGCGATCCAGCAGGATTTTAAATCCCTTTCTGCTTTTCGAAGTCAGAGTAATTAAAGCAGGGCTGGCAGCCGCGAGAGTCGTTCGGTAGCGGCAGCCAAACTTCAGGCTGCAGGCAAGCTGCGTGTGCTTGGGATCCACCTGATGAATAAAAGGAAGCCAAAGGAGGACAAGCTATGGGGTTGTAATCGGTAAGGAGAGGCAAACCCCAATGATTCCTTCGTAGGAAAAGAAAAAACAGAGGCACTATTTGGCCTCTTCAGAGCAGAGCTCATGCAGATGAGGTGAATCCCCTGGCTCTGCAGAGACACCGCCTCTGACACACTGCTGCAGCTCTAGGGATGGTATGGGAGCTATCTGCACAGCCTGCTCAGCACCTCAACCTGGGGTTAGGCCGGATGGAGCCCCTCCCCCCCCCCGTTACAGAACCCCCATCCAACACCCCTGTTACAGAGGGTGGAGGGAGCTCAGTGACAGATGCAGCTGCACTCATCCCTGGTGCTCTGACCTTCAGCAATGAGGGCAGAGCCTTTGGGGAATTTGGAGGGGAGTTTTGTGTTTGCTTAGCTTGTGAGAGTTTAATGTTTAATCGTGGCAGAGGAGTGAGTGGATTAGTCATGTAATTGTTAGCCACCATTTCTGCCTCTTTTCCTTTTGTTCTTTGTTCTTCCTTATCGCAGCTCTTGCATCTAGTGGCCCAAACTGGCTTCCTATCACAGCCTGCTGGGCCCAGGCTTCTCAGTAACCTGCAGGCTTAGAGCATTGCAGAAGGCTCTTCATTTGAACAAATTGGGGGCGTAGGAGGCAGGGATGCTTGGCACTTAAGGCTCCCTGAGCTCAGAGGAGGAGGATGCTTGCCCAAGGGCAGGCTGGTGCCCGTGACTATGTCACCTTTCCCACAGATGTGCACCAGGCTCCCAGCCCTCACCCAGCAGAAGCAGCACTGAGATTCCCCAGACTCCAGTAACCATCAGAGAATGCCTTGAGCTGGAAGGGACCTTAAAGATCATCTAAGTTCCAACCCCCTGTGGCGGGCAGGGACACCACCTGCTAGAGCAGGTTGCTCAAGTCCTCATCCAGTCTAATCTTCAACATTTCCATGGGTGAGCTGTCCACAACTTCTCTGGGCAATCCATTCCTGTGCCTCACCACTCTCCTAGTAAAGAACTTCCTAATTCCCAATCTAATTCTGCCCTGGTTTAAAACCATTGCCCCGTGTCCTGACACTCAGAAACAGTCCCTCTCCAGCTTTCCTGCAGCCCCTGTCATAGAATCATAGAATGGGAAGGTTGGAAGGGACCTCAAAGATCATCCAGTTCCAACCCCCTGCCATAGGCAGGGACACCTCCCACTAGCACAGGTCACTCAAGGCCTCCTCCAACCTGGCCTTGAACACCTCCAGGGAGGGAGCAGCCACAACCTCCCTGGGCAACCTGTTCCATTGTGTCACCACTGGAAGGTACTGGAGGCTGTAATAAGGTCCCTCTGGAGCCATCTCTTCTCCAGGTTGAACAAACTCAGCCTGTCCTCATAGGAGAAGTGCTCCAGATGTTGCTGATTTCTCAGATGAAAGACTCACAAAAGGCATAAATGACATTAAGAAGTGATATAACTCCAAACAAGGGAACTGTTTGTGTTAAGAGAGTAGGACACTTTTTTTTTTTCAATCCACCAGCCTCAAACTGTAAAACAATTTGTGGGCTCTTGACTGGGAGATAAACATGAACTGACTTGCAGCTGCCAACAGCAACCCGGCAGGGCTGCTCCCTAAGGGGCAGGCTCATGCCTCAGTGCAGCTGAGACCTGCCCCCCAGCGTGGCTTCACCTCTGCTCTCTCCCAGCATGTGCCACAAAGCCCAACTGCTCTGTCCTGCCCACCCTTTTCTCCCCTTGGAAATGTGGGCTCTGGCCATGGTTTGCACTTGGAACAGAAGGAGACAAAGTTATTTAGTTGTTGTGATTGCTGTTGCTGGTTAATAATTAATTCAACACAGGTCTGTAAGATCCTTCTCTTGGGTTCTTGCTGCTTTTAACCAAACTGCAGGATGCTTTTAACAAAACTGTAGCTCAATTAATCTCTGTAAAAGGAAATATGTGCATCTTAATTGCCATCAAATATTTATTTTAGCTTCCCCCCACCTCTTGTCAGCTCTACCTTACTGCTTTCTAATCTTAATTCATCCTTCTGTTAGTGGTTCATAATCATTTAGCATTTAGAGCAACAAGGCCAGGGAGGGGTTTGGAGAGGCTGAGGCAGCTGGGGTTGTTCAGTCTGAAGCAGAGAGAGCTGAGGGGACATCTTATTGTTCTCTGCAGCTACCTGAAAGGAAGTTTGCAGTGAGGCTGGTGTTAGAATCACAGAATCAGTCAGGGCTGGAAGGGACCACAAGGAGCAGCCAGTTCCAACCCCCTACTGTGGGCAGGGACACCTCACACTAGATCAGGCTGGCCACAGCCTCAGCCAGCCTGGCCTTAAACACCTCCAGGGATGAGGCTTCCACCACCTCCCTGGGCAACCCCTGCCAGGCTCTCACCACCCTCATGCTCAACAACTTCTTCCTCACCTCCAGCCTTACTCATCCCACCTCCAGCTTTGCTCCATTTCCCCCCAGTCCTATCACTCCCTGACATCCTAAAAAGTCCCTCCCCAGCTTTCTTGTAGCCCCCTTCAGACACTGCAAGGCCACAAGAAGGTCACCTGGGAACCTTCTCCTCTCCAGCCTGCACAGCCCCAACTGCCTCAGTCTCTCCTCACAGCAGAGCAGCTCCAGCCCTCTGCTCATCCTCGTGGCCCTTCTCTGGACACCTTCCAGCACCTCCACATCCCTCTTGTCCCAGGGGCTCCAGAACTATTGGTCTCTTCTCCCAAGTAACTAATGATAGGATGAGAGGAAATGGACTTAAGTTGTGCAGGGGAGGTTTAGGTTGGACATTAGGAAAAATTTCTTTACTGCAAGAGTGGAAGAGGCTGCCCAGGGGGATGGCAGAGTCACCATCCCTGGAGGAGTCCAGGCAGCTGTAGAAGTGGTGCTTCAGGATGTAATTTAGTGGCCAGGGCAGCTGGGTTAAGGTTGGACTCAACGATCTTTTCCAACCTTGCTGATTCCATGAGCTGCAGAGGAATTTGCAGAAGTGTTTTCATAGCAGTCAGTTAATTCCCAGTGCCTTTGCAGCTGATTTTAAATGTTTTCAAGGTGCAGTAAATCTGCCAAATGATCCAAAGGGTGTCACTTCTGTTTCCTTTTCTCCAAGATAAAACAGGATTGACAGAACCTCTCATCTTTTCATTATTAGTACCAGAATTGCACTCAGTTGTGAAAACAAAACAAAACAAAAAAGATACACAATTGAAATCCTTGCTGCCTACTGGAGGATGGCCAAGGGATCAGGCCCAGACAGCATGGATTAAGGAGGGGCAGGTCCTGCCTGACCAACCTGATCTCCTTTTATGCTCAGGTTACCCTCCTGGTGAGTGTAGGGCAGGTTGTGGATGGAGTCTGACTGGTCTGCAGCAAAGTCTTTGGCACCATCTGCCACAACAAGCTCCTGGCAAACCTGGCAGCTCCTGGCTTGGGCAGTTTCATTCTGAAACAGGTCAAGAACTGGTTGGAAGGACTGGCCCCAGCGAGTGTTGGTGAATGGTGCCCCTCAACAGTGGTGTCCCCCCAGGCATCAGTGCTGGGTCCAGTCCTGTTTAATACCTTCATGGATGATCTAGACCAGGGCATTGAGTCCAGCATCAGTAAGTTTGCAGATGACACCAAGTCAGGAGCAGGTGTGGATCTGCTGGAGGGCAGGAGGCTCTGCAGAGGGACCTGAGCAGGCTGGATGGGTGGGCAGAGGCCAAGAGGATGAGATTGAACAAGGCTAAGGGCAGGGTTCTACACTTTGGCCACAACAACCCCAAGCAGTGCTCCAGGCTGGGGACAGAGTGGCTGGAGAGTGGAGGCACTTAGTGCCATGGTCCAGTGGATTGGCTAGGGCTGGGTGCTAAGTTGGACTGGATGAGCTTGGAGGTCTCTTCCAAGCTGGGTGATTCTATGATTCTACAGAGCCTAGAACAGCCCAAGGCAGCCCAATTCACCTTCTGGCATTGGTCAGAAGGTATCAGGTATCCCCAGGTATCAGGAGAAACACAGGCCCAACCCACCAGCCATGGAAAGTACCTCTACTTTGAAACACAAAGGCAGCTGGCTGGCTCAGATACCCTGGCTGGAGGAGCAGGGCAGCTTGATGCAAAGGCAGCACTGGGCGTGCCAGCAGCTGCTGACATCTGTCTGCTTCAGGATACCAGACTGCAGGGCTCAGATGCCAGCCCTGCCAGTGCCTGAGCACAGGCACAGATGACCTGGCAGTGCTGCTGTTTACATAACCCCTTGAAGCTATTGCCACAACCTGTGGAGCTGGTTTCAGCAAGAGTGGAAAATCTGTAGAAGGGAAAAGGTTGAAAAGCCAGACAAGCTGGAGCAGTATCTGGGGAGGTCCTGGGTACCTTGTTCAGCAGCAGTTCAGTTTCATGCACATTCAGCCCTGGGTGTGCTCCTTGATGGCCACAAGGCTTGGAGGAAGGCTCCAGAGAAAAAGTGTCCTTAGGGACCAAGAAGGAGAGGCCATGATGCCCATGGCAGGGGGGTTAGAACTAGAGATCCTTGTGGTCCCTTCCAACCCTGACTGATTCTATGATTGCCTCTGTACCCTGTGGTGGGTATTTGCTGTGCTCCAGGCAGAGTGGCTGCTGTCTTAGTTCAAAACCTCATACCCTTTCTCAGCAGGGCTGGAGCTGCCTCTGGCTTTCACCCTACCAGCAATTAAGAGTTCAGGGTGGCTTCTGGATGGGCACCATTGGCAAGAGGAGATTTTATAGACAGTGCCATAAGTAAATGTGCTGGTTTGAGGCTAATTGGAATATTTTAATGAGAAGAGATAGGCTGTGAAAAGCAAACAGTAGTGATGTTTGCTGCACTCATAGGCTTGCTGAGATGGATAAAAACAAGGACACAAATATAGATAAGATAGAGTATCTGTCTCTCTCTCTGGGAACTGTTGTGTCTTCTGGGCTTCTGCTGTTAACCCAACTCACCACTCTACTTCTAACCCCCCTGGCTGATCCTCCAAACTCACCTTGCACATAAGGCAGACCCTGGGGTAAGGCAGAGGGGTGGGAAGAAGGTGGGAGGGTGGTTTGGAGCCCCTCCTGGGGACTCTGATTTCTGGGAGGGGAATTGTGTTTCTGTACTACCTTTCACTTGTATATTTCTGTCTATAGCTGTATATGTATAGTAATAGATTGTAAATATCTGCTGTGTGTTGCGCTGAGCTGTGAATAGAAAGCTTCAGTCCTTAACTTCCAGCTGGCTGAGCCTAGCCTGGGGGATTTTCATAGGGATTTTCAGAGAGGTAACTCCCAAACCATCACAGTAAAGAGCATAGTGAAAAGGCCTTATTCTCACACTGACTTGGAAAAAAAACTGTAAAGCTGAAAGAGAATGGAAGAAAGACTCAAATATTTTAAATTGGTCAGACCCAAGCTGGGCAGCTTTTGATGACAAAACATTTCCCAATCAGTTTACACCAGCACCCCACTGCATAATGTGCACAATGTGCAGAGGCTTTGGCTTCCTAAGTTAAAAACCAGAGCAGTTGGAAGTGACAAACACAGACACTTGGCTGGCTTCAGGATGGAGTTTCCAGCTGCTTTAATCCCAGTGGTCAGGTTTAGTCTTTCCTCCACCCCAAATGAAAAAAAAGAGATGTTACTGAAGGCAGCAGTTTGCAGGATGACACAAAGGGAGGTAAGAAAAAGCAAATGGTGCTGGGAATTCCTCTGAAGCACTGAGGAAGATAGGACAGGGGCTGGCCGTGGAGGGTGACAGCTGTTCCATCCTAACGATTTACTGGAATGGTTAGGGATGACTGAGGCTCAGTTCTGCTGCTCAGAAGCTAAGGCAGTACAAAAAGTTTTAGGTTGTTTATTTTCTGATGGAGATGTAAAACAGCACTCAAGGAACACCCTGTGAAGAAGCTGGAATTCAGGGATGTGAGCAGAACCCCAGAATTTCACATATTTTCTAAATATCAAGGAGTTTTGCTTTCCTTCCACTCCGAACAGGAAGCCAAAGTTCCTGTGTGCCTTTTCAAATGTAGGCACAGAGTGGTTTGTTTTGTCATCCCTTTCAAATTGTTGAATGCAATAGAGGATGGATTTTTATAGAGGTAGCTTTGTATTTTAACACATCTTGAATAATTACTACTTTTATTTTATGAGCTTAAAGGTTGCAGTGTTGGGTGCTAGACGCAGCCTCCACACTTCAGTTCTTGTATGTGTTTTGTGGTCACCACTTCAGCTACCTCCCAGCCCTGCAAACTGTCCCCTGACTGTACAGAAAACAGAAAGCTCTTTGCTTGCACAAAGTAGAAGATGTTGTGAGTAGACATCCTTAAGGGCATGCGGCCTTGGGACCAGAAGGAGCTGGTTCCCTAAGGAGAAGAGCTCCTGCCTCGGTGCCAGAAGCCAGACCAGGCTTTCCCTTGACCCCTGCTGCTTCCTGGCAGGGTTAACATTTCTCTGGGTACATGCAGAGATGACCCCTGTGCCCTGTCCAGCTCTGGGGATCTCAGAGGATGGCTGTGCTCTAGCTGCCCTGAGAGTGGGGCCAAGCCCCACTGGAGAGCTGCTCTTCAGGCTGAGCTCTGCATCGCCCACCAGCGGAGCCTGGATCAGAATCTCAGCCAGTCAAGTCCCATGCTCTGGAGCCTGTGACAGCTTTTGGCTTTAACACCGCCTTGGTGCCAGCTGCAGAGTGCTAGGCGATGCCTGATCTGGTACAGTGCCTGCCAGGGCAAAGGTGAGCTGGGGAAGACCCTATCTGAAATTACCAGATGGGCTTGTACTGGTGGTGTGCTCTGGCTCATGAGGCTGAGATATTTTTGGCCTTGTAGCAGGAGCTCCTGTAGTTACTGCTCTAAGGTTAAGCATTTTCAAATGCTGCTGTTCAGATCTCCATCTGCAGAACTGTTCTGCCTCTAAGGTTCTGCCCTAGCAGGGGCTGCTCCTTGCTGGATGAGCACATCCACAAGTGCATACCAACATACCAACCTGTACTAGTGGGAGGTGCCCCTGTACAGGTTGGAACTAGATGATCTTTGAGGTCCCTTCCAACCTTACCATTCTATAAGAAGAGTCAAGGGCTGGCAGCACCATCAGTGGGACCCTTGCTGACACACCACCTTGGCGTGATGCAGTTGGATGGAGAAATCCAGAGTGCCTCCAAGGGATTCCCCAGCATGAGAAATGTTAGTCACAGCTAAGTCAGAAGGGTGTGCCAAGGGCTAGGCATTGCTGTAACTGACTGAAAGCTTTCTTAGTTCTACCCATCACCGACTGGGACCACGAGGCTCTGAGCTTTTACATGAACTCCAATGTTATGGCTCCAGGTAAAAGCAGTTTCCAGCAGCCGCAGCTCTGCACTCTGCTGTATCCAACGTAAATGGAAATTGTCTCCAACGCAGCGAAAAACCAAAGGAATGGAACAGTGCAGCTCTTAGAAAGAATTTTTGCAGTGAGGGTGATGAAACACTAGAACAGGTTGCCCAGAGAGGTTGTGGCTGCTCCCTCCCTGGAGGTGTTCAAGGCCAGGTTAGATGAGACCTTGAGTGACCTGTTCTAACATGAGGTGTCCCTGCCTATGATGGGGGGGTTGGAACTAGATGATCCTTGAGGTCCCTTCCAACCTAAACCACTTTATTGCCCCTGTCTCCCAGTCTGCATGCTCCAGTGCAGTGTCCCTTTGGTAGCAATACATCAGCTTTCAATTGTGCCTACTTTCACATGCAGACCTCCAGCCCTTCACAAGAGGTGTGTGTTGCTGGTCAGCATCTGCTGCGGGGTAGCTGCTGCAGACTCAGCATCGCTCCTGTGACACAGCGAGAAAGTTTCACACCTTCGGAGCTCCTATGGGCACCTCCAGACCGTTCAAGAGCCGACTGCTGCCTTTCCCTGGGGTGACCACAGCAGCAGACAGAAGCAGAACACCATCCTCAGCCAGGTAAGTGACTACAACAGCCGTGCAAAGTGAAAGCCCTCTGGGTGGTTTGCTTAGATTTCAGTGCAGAATGTGTCCTTTTCTGAAGAGGATTAAGCTCTTATCTCTTAAGCTTTGGAGTGAGAGAGCTCTGAGCTGAAGGAAGCAGTTTCAAGCTCTTTATTGCAAAGAGGCTGCATTTTAAAGACAGTTTGCTGTATTTTAGAGACTTCTACCTATACACTTGCTGTCTTTTAAAGATATACACACCTATACACACGTATATGCACGCACACACGTATATGCATGCACAGGCACACACACATACACACACATGCACACACTCTACCACGTGCACGCACACGCGTGCAGGCGCTCTCTCGCACACGCACACGCATGCACGCAATCTCTCTCGCACTCGCACAGGCATGCAGGCGCTCTTGCACACGCATACACGCAATCTCTCTCGCACACGCATGCAGGTGATCTCTCTCGCACTCGCACATGCATGCACGCACTCTCACACGNACACGCAATCTCTGTCGCACTTGCACACGCATGCAAGCGCTCACGCACGTACACGCAAGCACGCACTCTCACACGTGCAAGCACACGCATGCAGGCGCTCACACACGTACACACAAGCACACACTCTCACACGTGCAAGCACTCGCATGCAGGCGCTCTCACACATGCACGCACACACATGCAAGCACTCACGCACGTACACGCAAGCACGCACTCTCACACGTGCAAGCACACGCATGCAGGCGCTCACACACGTACACACAAGCACACACTCTCACACGTGCAAGCACTCGCATGCAGGCGCTCTCACACATGCACGCACACACATGCNCGCATGCAGGCACTCTCGCACTCGCACACGCATGCACGCACTCTCACACGTGCAAGCACACGCATGCACGTGCTCTCACACACGCACGCACACGCATGCACGCAATCTCTCTCACACGCGCACACGCACGCAGGCGCTCTCTCTCACACACGCACACGCATACACGCAATCTCTCTCGCACACGCATGCAGGTGATCTCTCTCGCACTCGCACACGCATGCACGCACTCTCACACGTGCAAGCACACGCATGCAGGCGCTCTCACACACGCACACGCATACACGCAATCTCTCTCGCACACGCATGCAGGTGATCTCTCTCGCACTCGCACACGCATGCACGCACTCTCACACGTGCAAGCACACGCATGCAGGTGCTCTCACACACGCACGCACACGCATGCAAGCGCTCACGCACGTACATGCAAGCACGCACTCTCGCACACGCACGCACACACAAGCACACGCTCTCACACACACACACGCAAGCACACGCTCTTGCACACACACACGCAAGCACGCACTCTCGTACACGCAAGCACGCGTTCTCGCACGCACGCACACGCATGCATGCACTCTCTCGCACACGCACGCACACACATGCACGCACTCTGGCACACGCACACACATGCACTCGCACACTCTCACACGTGTGCACTCTCTCTTGTACTTGCACACTCTCGCGCACGCTCTCTCGCGTTCTCTCTCTCTCGCCCGCCCGCTCTCTCACGCGCGTGTGCACTCTCACGCACACACACACATGTATGTATTTAACTTCCGGATTACAACAAAATAAGAGGAGGGCAAAGGGGGGTTTGGTTTTCAGTGGCAGACTTTATATAATCTACAAATGCTGGCAGCAAAATAAGGGTGCAGTGCTGGATGGAAAATGAAGATGCATCACCTGTGGCTTAGTTTAATGCTGTGCACATAGGAATGAGGAAAACAACCTCGACACAGGAATATTAGACTCCTAGGACTAATGAACTCCAAGTGTTTAAATTTGACTTTCACGGAAATGGAGCACTTAAAAGGCTGAGAAATTACTCCATCACTGTGTCAGTACTGATGCACAGCAGTTACACCAGGGTGCTTCTACCTCGCTTTCAAATCAATAACAAGACCCAAAGACTGGCAGTTGAATCAGAATGAATTCAACCTCCATACGAGATTAAATTTCCAAGCTCTGTCAACATAATTTCATCAGAGGAGCTAAGCTTTTAGCTCTCACTTAGAGGCTTTAAAATGCATATTGTAAATGTGCTGTAAAGCAGCTTTTGGATTAAACTCTCTGCTTGAATGTGCAGGGATTTTAATGCTCCTGCTGCTTTCCTCCCCACGGCAGGCATGGAGGGAGGAGGTTTGCGTTGCCCTCAAGGTGCCACTCACTCCCAGGGTTTTGCTGTGTAGCATGACTGTAGGAGATGTCCTTCTCCAGTGTTTTAGCTGCTTACCTGCAGGTATGGGAAGGTTGCTTTCCCTTCACTACCTGTTAGCTAGCAATAGCCTGGGCGGTGAGCATCCTTACCTTCTCAGGCTTCAGAAGCTGTGTGTGACAGGAGGTGAACTACCCCAAGATGTACTCATGAAATTCAACAAGGCCAAGTGTAAGCTCCTGCACCTGGGTAGGCACAATGCCAAGCACAACTCCAGGCTGGGTGGTGAATGGCTGAGAGCAGCCCTGAGGAAAAGGACCTTGGAGTCTGGGTTGATGAAAAGCTCAACATGAGCCTGCAGTGTGCACATGCAGCCCAGACAGCAACCGAGTCCTAGGCTGCATCAAGAGCAGCGTGGCCAGCAGGGCAAGGGAGGTGATTCT
>VWZE01017696.1:55724-105922 GCA_013396675.1 Eubucco bourcierii
CCCTGTGCTAGTGGGAGGTGTCCCTGCCTATGGCAGGGGTTTGGAACTGGATGATCCTTAAGGTCCCTTCCAACCTTACCATTCTATGATTCTATACTCCTGTGCTGGAGAAGACAGCATTGTTTCTTACAGTGTGCCTTGCTCCTGTGCTTGAAGTCACTGCAGCTGGGAACACTGAGCTACAGAGTGGTCCTTCCTGAGGTCATGCTGACAGGAACCTTGGAGAACTTTTCATAGAATTTGCTGAGCTCACCTCTCATTGCTGAGGTCACCTCTCAGTCTTCTCAAAGCTCCCAGCCCCAGCTCCCTCAGACTCCCCTCATAAGGAAGATGTTCAACTTCCTTCATCATCTTTGTGGCTCTGTGCTGGACTCTCTCCAGCAGTTCTATGTCCCTCTTGAACTAGGGGGACACAGGACTCCCCTGCCACTGCAGAAAACTCAGACATTCATCCTCTGGGATAAAGTTTAATGGCTGAAAAGATTTCTCTGGGTGCTAAAAGTGAAGGTGTCAGCAGAAGCAGAGTTACTGAAGCAGAGAATTGAACTGATCACAGCCTCTAAGAGAAGTAGTCCACCCGAGTTTGGTTAACAGCCCTCTGACAATAGTGCTCTGGAGGACTACTGCCTGGGGATGGAATTTGCAACGTTGAACCCATTTTTAAAAAAGAATTTATGGGGAGCCTTTTGCTCTGCACTTGGCAATTCACTGGGCAGGCTTTTTCCTGTTTTCTGCTGTAGCAAAACTGTTAGTTTTAACAAAACCATTTTGTCTAAGGCAGAATCAGTTCCTTCAGAGCAATGAAGTGAGGGTTTGTTCAGAGCTCTTTGCTTCTGCCTATGTATAAAGCTGCTGAACTTCCTCTGCTGGATAAAATTATCCATCATGAAAATGCAATTAAAAAGATTAAGAATTGGGGTAGTTTTTAATTGATGAATATTTCTGCTTCATTGCCAGGACATGTGTTTATACATACAGGGTATGTATGTGATGTTGTCTTGGGTTTGCTGGGGCAGAATCCTGCAGTCATGGGCTGCAGGTCATTGGCAGTCAGTCAGGGCAGCAGACCAGGGCTGGTCACATACCAGGGCTAGGTCACAAACGTCACATAGTATAAAGAGGGAAGTCTGCTGAGGACAGGGAATTTTCTGCTTGGACTCCTGCTCCTGCCTGGGCTCCTCCTCACCTTGCTCCTCTTCTCCTGCTCTTGAGAACTGCTTTGCTCTTCAGTGTCACTGCTATACCTCTAGCTGGGCTTTGCATACTGTATACTGGCTGCACTAAAGCCGCTTTCACTTCAGCCCAGGGGCTCCTCTCCTTTCCCTGATTCCCCTTTTCTGCAGGTGAGGTCTCACTAGGGCAGAGCAGAGGTGGCAGAATCACCTCCCAGCCTGCTGGCCATGCTGCTTTTGGTGCAGCCTAGGTTGCAGTTTGCCTTCTGGGCTGCAAGTGCACATTATTAGTTCAGCTCCAGCTTCTCACCCACTCTCTATTGTATAGACAGTACATACATAGTATTGTTAGTCCATCTATATAGGCATATATTACTGCTTTGGATGGAACTCTTACACAGGTACAGTAGAGCTCCCATTTGCTACAAACCCTGTGAAAGAAACACCTGCTCCTACAGACCCATCCTGCTGCAGCTCACCCACCAGATGTCAATTGCTATGGACTGCATCTTGAGTTACTGGAAGTCCAGCAGAATTTGATGTCCAAACTCTCTTCCTCCCTGCAGTGATGAGAATCATAAACAGCTCCTGAGTAACCTGTTGGTACAGAAGGGGCCTGCCAATACTTTTCTCAGGCCTGAAGACTGCTGTAAGACTACCTGCCAGCTTCTGGAAACTGTGACTAGAGACAAGTGGAGAGGAAATAAATGCCTGTCTCTCATTCTGCTGGAACACATTGGGCTGCCAGCCAGTTTCTGCACTGAACTCGCTGGCACTGCATGGGACAGGAGATGGTGCAGACTTTATCCTTGAAAACTTTTAGACGTTACCAGGTAGGTAAAAAATAGATTCTGACCTTTGCAGTCTTTGTACCACAGAAAAATGAGAAAGCAGCCACATGATCTGACCACTTCAGATCTGGAGTGTGCCTGTTTGTCACAGCAGTTTCTTTCAGCAGTCACATTTGCACCCTGGACAAAAGAGAACACTGAAAATACTGAACTGCCTCAGAGCCAGTGAGCTCAGTGCAGTTTTAGTAACCTCTGTACAACATCATCACACCAGGACTGTGAGCAGACTCCTCCTAGAAGTAATTTTGCTTTAAATTGAGGCACTAAATATGCCAAGCTGGATGGGTGGGCAGAGACCAATGGGATGAGATTGAACAAGGCTAAGTGAAGGGTTCTACACTTTGGCCACAACAGCCCCAAGCAGTGCTCCAGACTGGGGACAGAGTGCTGGGAGAGAGGAGCTGAAGATGAGGCAGCAGTGTGCCCAGGTGGGCAGCAGAGCCAATGGCATCCTGGCCTGGCTCAGGAGCAGTGTGGGCAGCAGGAGCAGGGAGGTTCTTGTGCCCCTGTGCTCAGCACTGCTCAGGCCACACCTGGAGTGCTGTGTCCAGTTCTGGGCCCCTCCATTCAAGAGAGATGTTGAGGTGCTGGAAGGGTGATTCTGTGATGCTGTGAATATTTATGTTTCTATACACAGAAGGTTGTCTTGGACAGCAAAGACTGATACCCAAATGGTTTAGTGTTGAAACATGACCCTGCTGGGTTCACCTTCTGTGTCTGTACTTCCTGGGGGGAAAATCTGTGTCAGTGGCAGCTGATTTCTCCACCTCAGACTGGTCAGTGGCTGAGCTTTTCATGTTTTGGTTCCTCACATGCACATTTTGGTTCCTCATAGGCAGATATTTTTTGTGACCTATGTGGTTATTTAAAAAAGGTTGTGTCTCAGCTTAAGCAGAGAGAGTTCTTTATACACATGATAGAGAAGCCCAGAGAAGTCATCCCTGGAAGTGCTTAAGACCAGGCTGGATGAGGCTTTGAGTCACCTGGTCTGGTGGGAGGTGTCCTTGCCCAGGGCAGGGGGGCTGAAACTGGATGAACTTAAATTCCTTTTCAACTCAAGTGATTCCAGGATTGTCTCCTCACTAAATTGTAAATATAGGAAGAATCAGACCCTTTCAAAAGGAAGATTGCACAAGTATTGCATGAAGGAAATGAAGGTGAACAGCAGTAGGAGGCTTGCTACTTGATTTCAGTAGAATGCACTCCCCATTTTAAATGTCATCATCATCTTTTTGCCTTTTTGAGTCCTACTTTCTTGAGTCCTGTTCCAGGGGGAGAGCCTGGCAGGGGTTGCCCAGGGAGGTGATGGAAGCCTCATCCCTGGAGGTGTTTAAAGCCAGACTGAATGAAGCTGTGGACAGCTTGATCTAGTGGGAGGTGTCCCTGCCCACGGCAAGGGGGTTGATGCTGGATGCTCCCTTCCAGCCCTGACTGATTCTACGATTCTACCACAATGCTTGGTTATTCAAACCTTGTTTGGGAGGCTGGAGAAGGTCCTTGCAGACTGCAGAATGCCAGTTTTCATTCCCCCACCTTCAGCACGTGTGTAATGAAATGATTTCTGACTGCAAGGCTTTCTGTTGACAAAAAAGAAAAAAAAAAAAATGAAGAAAAAAAAAAGGCTTGTTGTCTTTGCAAAAGGCTCTTCCAGAGCAGTGCAACGGCAGCCCACCTCCTGCCATCCTTCAAGGAGCTGCCACAGTCCGGATAGATCTGTCAGCACCAGAAACGTCAGCTTGGGACCTAAGTGGGGGAGGGACGCGGAGCTGCCTACTGTTAATTGTCTTCCATTAACTCCAGTGAAACACTGTTAAGTGAAAATCATCCCAAAAATGTATGAATAATTGTGAATGGGAGTCCAGATTGAAAAGCTTTTGGCTCTTGCAGCTGCAAAGTCTGTGATCTAGCCAGGCTTTGATAGGGAAAAGTTGCCATGGGAATGGTCCAGCATTGTTTGTGGCTGACTTCAGCTTTTATTGTTGAGCTCTGATTGCAGCTTTTGTTTCGCTGTGGAGCGAGCAGGGTTGTTAAATGCCAGCTTGAAACAAAGATGTATTTATGGGCAAGGGCTGAGTTCAAATGATTTCTAATTTTAGAGATATCAGGGCTTTAAGATGGGGGGGAGGGAAATCAATTACTATTTTGGAAAACATTAAGCAAAAAAAGAGTCCAGTGAAAGGTTACAAAGATGAGGCAGAGACCAGAGCATCTCTCTGATAACGAAAGGCAGGGACCAGAGCACCTCTCTGATAAGGAAAGTTTGAGGGACCTGAGGCTGCTTAGCCTGGAGCAGAGCAGCCTGAGAAGGGGTCTGATCCCCTAAAGGCTAAAGGGAGGCTGGGGCCAGACTCTTCTGAGTGGTGCCCAGCAACAGGTACAAGCTGGAGCAGGAAGTTCTATCTGAGCATGAGAAACAATTTCTTTGCTGGGGGGATGCTGGAGCCCTGCACAGGCTTCCCAGAGAGGCTGCAGAGCTTGGACATTGTGATCCTGAACAAGGTGCTTTGGCGGCAGGGTTGGACCAGATGCCCCTCAGAGGTGTTTAGAACAGAATTCCCAGGAAAACTGGTTAAATATCACTGCTGGAAATCGTTATTTGCCCCTAGGATCATAGTGACTGACTCCTTGGGAAAGCTTTGTGGTAGCATCTAAACTAAGAAGGCTTCTGTGAGAAGCGCAGGGGAAGTGCCTCTGCACACCCAAGCTGTTAATTCTGTTTCTGGTAGTCCCTCCCCATTCAGTTTCACATTAGAACCAAAATAATTGCACATCCCAGAGTGACAAAGCTGCAGGTTGGGTTGTGAATGGTGGAGGGCAGCCCTGAGGAACAGTTCCTGGGGGTGTGGGGTGATGAAAAGCTCAACCTGAGGCTGCAGTGTGAGTGCAGCCCAGACAGTAACTGTGTGCTGGGCTGCAGCAAGAGCAGTGTGGGCAGCAGGGCAGGGGAGGGGATTGTGCCCCTTTGCTCTGCTCTCCTCAGACCCCAGCTGCAGTCCTGGGTGCAGTTCTGGAGCCCCCAGCACAGGAAGGCCATGGAAGTGTTGGAGCCAGTGCAGAGGAGGCCACCAAGATGGTGAGAGGGCTGCAGCAGCTGTGCTGTGAGGACAGGCTGAGAGAGTTGGGGCTCTGTAGGCTGGAGAGGAGAAGGCTTCCTTCTTGGAAGTGGCCTTGCAGGATATGCATGGGGCTGCAGGAAGGCTGGGGAGGGACTATTGACAAGGTCTTGGAATGCCAGGACAAGGGGAATGGGTTTGAAGTGTCAGAGGGGAGACTGAAAGTGGACGTTAGGAGGAAGTTGTTTGGAGTGAGGGTGGTGAGACACTGGCACAGGTTGCCCAGGGAGGTTGCAGAGCACAGAAGCACAGAATGTGATCTGTGCAACCTCCCTGGAGGTATTCTGTGCTCCACAACTTTTCTGGAGGTTTTCAAGGCCAGGTTGGACGAGACCAGGTTGGACAAGACTTTGAGTGACCTGTACTAGTGGGAGGTGTCCCTGCCTATGGCAGGGAATTGGAACTGGTTAAGCTTCAAGGTCCCTTCCAACATAACTATTCTATGGTTCTATGATTCTATGACTATGAGCAGTGACACAGCTCACAGCTGATGCCTTCCCTTGTGCTTGCTTCGTTCACCGTTCCACCTCAGCCCTCGCAGCGCGGGCAGACCCAGGCCCCACTGCTAAGCCTGCGCCTGGACTACAACTCCCATCAGGCCTTCCTCCTCAAGGCCGCTTTCCGGACTACGCCTCCCGTCAGGCCTTGCGCGGCAGGGCACCGCAGGGCCGCGCCTCGCCGGCGCCTGCCTGCCCACAGCACTACAGGTCCCAGAGGGCCGAGCGGCACCCAGTGGCACCCGGGAGATTGGGCCGCGGCGCATGCGCACGGCGGGGCGGGGGCTCGGCGCTGTCGCCGCGGTCAGTGAAGTTTTTACGGAGGGAGAAGAGGGTGGGAGGAGGAAGGGCAGGGTCGGGCCGATAGGGGAGGGCGGCAGGAGGCGGCGAGTGCCCGCACGGCCCGGTTCTCTTCACGGAAGCTCCTGGACTGCACTGGACTCCAGTAAGTGTCTCGGCCCGGGGCGGGAGCGCTGCGGCGGGGCAGCGGCTAGGGCTGGGGTGGCGGGGTTGCGCGGCCCGGCCCTGTGGGGAAGGTGTCTGGGTGATGCTCTTCCTTCCGTGCTTGCTTCGTGTTAGACCGGGCAGGGCACCGTCCTCTTCCTTCGACGCTTCTGCCTCGTATGGCTCCTCCGGCGTAACCGCTTCTCTCCCCCTTCATCTTTTCCTTCGTTCTTCCTCCAAGCCTTTGCCTTGGTGTGGGGAGTGACCCCGTGCTGCACCTCGAGGAGGGTGTACGGGAGGCTGGGGCGTGATTGTCTTGGTGAAACAGTGGAGGCTCTGTCACATCCCCAGAGGTAAGAGGATGATCTCATAACCCGCGATTTTTTTATTCCCCCCCGCCTTTTCTCCTCAACTTGGGGCTTTGAGCATGCTGGGAAGGAGCGATCTGATCTGGGCTGAGCCCTGCAGTGCTGGTGCCTGGGTGTGGGCTGCTGGAGCGCCCTGCCTGCCCCGCTGGGCCTCTCTCCCTCCTGCTCGCCTTTGCTGTGGAAATCTCAAAACTGAGCTTCGGGGAGAGCCGAGTGTGGTCGGGACAGCTAACACCGAGTGGCTGGATTGGTTTTAGCTTTCAAAGGTGCTGGTTCTGAAGAGCACTGTTTATGAAGGCTGTCGCCTGTGCTGGCAATGCAAGCAGCACCTCGTGAGTTGTGTCCTAGCTTAGTCGTAACTTGGGCTGGTTATTTACTGAAGCCTTGTCTTTAAATGGATAACTTGGCAATAAATGAATGTTAAACTGTAACTAACGTTGTCATATTTGCTGGTTTTAGCACATGTAAAACTCCAGATAGGTGCCTGACGTGCTACTAACTTAACACGGGTTTAAATGCTATATGTGTTATGCAGTTCCCTCAGGTGTAGCTAATACATAACCTTCATTAAAGGCATTCTATTAGTACATGGAATGTTCAGAAGGTAACATCGAGAGGACAATACCTCTCTGGGGAACAGGCTCCTGTTTTGAGGCCTCTTTTTAAACAAAACTCTACTTTTACCTAATCAACTTATAACTAAGCAAAAGGAACAGTTTACACTCGTGTGTGGAAACAGTTTTCTGATTTATTAGGCTGAGTGTTATGAATTAGGTGTGACCAACACGATGGTACTTATATGAGTTAAGCTGAGAGGGAGAGGTATTTTAAATTTCATGTTCTGGATTCCTAAGAGCAAGGTTCTCTCCATGTTTCACCCTCTTAAGCACAGTGCTTTTAAGGAGACTGCTAGGCATCCCTGCATTTAGCAAGCTGAATGGCCTCAGCTTTGTTACTGCCTTCTGACAACTTTTCTAATTTAGTAAAAGAGTCCATAATATCTGCAAGGATCTATGTTTTAGTCTCTTTCCATTGCCTAATCCCAAACATGACAGAGGACAGTGCCATGTTTATTATACAGTTTGGGCCTATGAGGTACCAGGGATGGCTTCTCACTGTTGAAATCAGTAGGGTTTGGGTTTTTTCTGTTGTATTGTTTTGTTGAGTTTTTTCTTTTTTCTTTCTTTGATTGTTCACTTCCTTTTTTTTATGCTTCAGCTGTGTTCATTATGATGCAGCACAAACAGTGTTAACTTGGATGGAGCTGTGCATGACAGCTGTCTCTTAATGACTTCACTGCAATTGCATATAGGAAGACTTCTTTCTGTGTTATCACTTATTCTCATGAGGCTCTATGTTGATAAATTCACAGGACACTTGATTCATTCTATCAGGTCTTTGCAATGGGTTCATAACAGTGGATTGTGCCTTTTAGGTCCCTGCAGTCTTGTCTCCTACTTCGGGTTGTTATTTTTACTTGAGAGAGTCACACAAGTAGCAATACACAAAGCTGTCAGATAATGTGAAGCAGAGAAGTGTAGAAGTGCTGTTTTCCTGCTTGTCACATGAGTCAGTGTTAAAAGTGGGCTGAAATCTCTCATAGTAGAGAGGCTCTTAGCCTGGTTGATATTTGGAGAACAGCCTTGTAATTCAGGAATAAATAAGCACTGATGCTGTAGAAAGTGATAGTTGAAAAGATAGTATGTGGGGAGTTTGTGTATGATTGGGTATCACTGAATGCTGGACTGCTGGAGACAGCTTTGCATAAACAACAAAACTTTGTGTGACTCTCTTGTGTTCTTTGCAGTTATTAGACACTGGTTTTCTTTTGGTAGTGTGGAAGATTGAATCTTGAGCTAGTAAATTATAAAGGTGGAGTTTTTCTTAAGCTGTTTCCATGTTTTATAGCTGTGGTTGTCCTTAATGTTCCATTGCAGAGCAGTGCATTTCAGGGGTAAAAATTAAGAGAAAGATGTACAATAGGTCACTGGCCTATTAAATATTGCAGCATTTAAATGTTTCAGAGGAGCAGATGCTTTCGTGTAAGTCACAGAATAGATAAAGAACCAACATCTTATAAAGAAAATAAGAATCATTTTACTGTTTTTCCTCCTTTCTCCTTTTATTGTTCCTCAGGAGCAGTAATTGAGTGACAGAAGACAGACACACACATGGAGAATAAGGCAGGCATGTGTGAGGCAAAGGCCTGAATACAGACAAAGGCCTTGGTTTCTCCAGGTAGCTGTGGCTTGTTTCAGAAGGTGAGGGAGCTACTTCAGCAGAAATAATCAAGGCTGACTCTATGTCAGAGAGTTGGAGTGGAGGAGAGGAAGTGCAAAAGGCAGGTTTTACTGGCTGTAACAAATCAGAAAGAACTTGAAGACATTGCTGAAATGTGAACAGATCTCCACTTGCTATACAGTCTCTGGTGTCGTGTTGGACATAACCCAGATCACCAGGCCTGCAAAATTCTTAATCTGTTTTAGTAGATTTGAAATTCCATTGATGTCTTTATTACTAAATTTATTGGTATTTAAGCTGACAGTCATCATAGTAAATGTAGTTCCTTCAAAATGCAGCAAACCAGCAGTTTTGGGAAGTCAGTGGGTGTTACACGTGAGACATTTCCTTGCATCCTGTCGTGTACTCTTCCTTCTATCCAGCTGCATGTCTACACAGCAGCTTGTGACACGAGCATGCCTCCTTCGTGTCAGGTTGGGTTTTATTTCTGCTGGTAATTCTGAACAATAGAAACATGATTAGAAAATACTTAACAAGGCTTGAATCCTAACAAACCTTTGGGCAGTTGTATAATCGCATGCAAATGCAGGATAGCAGCTTACTTCAGTGCCAAAATCTGGGAGTTTGGCTAACTGATTTTAGCATAAAACATTTTTACAAAGCAGTGCAAGTGCTGTAGATGTCACCAGGAAACAAATGATATCACAAATTGAACAGTGCTGGCATTTTGAGGGGCTTGAGCCTAAACGCATCCAGATTTGACTGGAAGCATTGCTCTCTATGCTGTTTAAAATTATGTGTGAAACACAAATATCACATTCTAGTGAGCTCAGCTGGCATGTAGAAATAGTGTAGCTGCTTTTAAAAAAACCCTACCTACTAACAGGTATGATTCAGGTTTTGAAGTTCCACTTTAATGCACAGAATGAAATGAATTGGAATGAGAGATCTAGCTAAGCATTTTTTTTTCCTCTCCAAAAAATTCTGCTGTTCCAGTAATCTCTCATATTAGGACTTTGAAAATTTCTCAGTCTGAGGTCATCTTGCTACATGCTGTAGCCTGACGTTGATAAACATGTAGATGTGCATTCATATATAGCTCAGTTTTATAAATAACACTTTCCTGTTAGTGCTAGGTAAAGCAGCAGGGGTTTGTTGCTGTTGAGGAAGGAAGCTGGGTTCATTGTCTCAGCACTAAGCAGCATTTTTTCCCTCCAGGGACTTGCAGAAGCATCTAGAATGTGTAGGTGTTTCTTTAATCTTGGAGAAGGAACTTATTAAACTTTCTGGTGCAGAACTCTATGAGCCACTTTCTACAGATGTTATCTGCCTGAGTAGGGAGTTGCAGGTCTGGTAGACATCTGTGGCATTCAACAGTTTAAACAGTTTTCAGGTTTGAACATATGCCCTTGCCTTGAAAATCTGAATAGTTTCAGGTATTTTATGTGGAAGAAAGGTGCTTCAGTGGTGAGGTTGCTGCTCTGGGACTTGGGAAACAGGTTCAACTCACTGCGTTGCCAAAAGCTTCCTGCGTGGCCTGGGACATGCTACTTCTCTGTCCTTCTGTTCTCATACTGAAACTGCAGAGCAGTAGCAGCTCTCTCTGCATGGCACAAGTGTCACAAGGGTATGTCAGGTGCAATGGTAACATGAGGCACGAAGCTCTATTGTGCTAGGTGGGAGAGGCTGCAGAGATTGCCTGCATTAAAAGCTGAGGGGAAGGTCCATGCAGAAAGAGCAATATCAGAAAAATAGTGCAAGGGGAAAAAAGGTTTGTCTGGACATCTCTTGTACCAGTTAAAAAAAAGCAAGTCCTTAAAACTTTAAGGAGCATTGCATGGCTTTGTTTGCTTAACAAAGTATTAAAAACAATGCCTAAGATACCTGGATCAACCAGGCAAATCTTTTCTATTGTGGTTCAGCCACACAAAGAACAATAGCAAAACTGTCTGTCTGGTCTTTGGACAAAGCTTTTAATTCTAGCTAGCCATTACATCCAAACGTTTGAGCTATCAGTTTTGTTCATGTGCCCTGCTGACATGATAGGCAGCATCTCTTAAATTCGGTCTGATTTATTGCCTTCGCATGTGAAAGAGGTTGAGAAAATGTAGCTTTTCTGCTTCCCTGCTCTCTCAGGGGAGTAAAGGTTTTTGCAGCCACCTCTGAAGAGCAGTGTCTTTAGTAACTTTGTAAAGCTTAAAGCGTTTTGGATTAAAAACCCTTCTGGTGGAAATACAGGTTGGCTTGTCGTTGTTTCAAACTGAAAATGTAGACTAGACAGCAATTACCAAGCTTTGTAAACATGATTTCATCGGTGAGAGTCAGCACTTCTAAGGAACAGTCTCTCTGTCCTGACAGATAGGTGATAAATTCAGTAATTGAATATGTACTTGTTTATGTTCTTCAGGGGTGCGTTGGTACCCACCACATTTACATCCCATGTCCAAGGAAATGCGTTTGAACTTGTTCAGACTAGCCACTTAATTAAGTGTTCTGCTATTAAGTGCTAAAACAGTTACATGGAAGGTTGCTTGTGAGAGTGAGCAGTCCTCTTAAAGCTGCACTTCAAAAGATGTTGTTAAATATATTGGTTAACTCTTTAGGGAGCCTTATCATAACAAAAGGAGACTTAGCCTGTGCTAATAATTCCTCTGGCAAGTTATTTCTACAGCTGCAGACACTTGTCCTGCTGAGTTATGTCGCACTGCTCAGAGGATGTTCCTGCTTCAGAAGTGTTCCTGCTTAGGCAGGACTTCAGGCTTTGGTTATATTTTTTTCATCATGAATCTTTCCCTTTTCTTCTTAAATCAAGTTTCCTGTAGGTGCTGTAATTTATTTATAGTGTCTTGCTGATTTGTGCTAGTGGCCTGATTTTTGGCTTGAGGAGCAGGATTTCATTGGGAGGTCCATTTGTTCCCTCCCTGGGGGAAGGCTGAAGTACAGTCTGTTGAAAAGGAGTCTGTTGCACACTTCTGGTAGGTTCAGGGTTCCCAGGCATGTTGTTGCACATACACAGGACTTGTGACTCTTCTGGAGTGCTTCCATCTCACTTGTCTGTAGGTCAGGCAGCAATCCTGTGAAGTGCCAGGAGGCTGATGACCTCCTAGTGGAGTTGGCATTGCTCTGTAGATGAAGCATTGTTACTCTCCACTCTGTGCTTGGAGAAACACCAGTGTCAGTGCAGAGCAGCAGCTGTGCAGTAAACCGGTGTTGATGTCACTGCACACATGAGGGAAAGGTAAGGTCAGTAACCAGATGTGGGTTGTACCTGTGAGAGAACAATTCCTTGCTTACTTCTGAGGCTGAAAGGCTTCTGGAAATGAGTTGTGTGAGAGGTTACAGTGAAGTATATGCTGCAAGTGAAGTGGTAGTGCTGTCTTACCGGACCTGTCATTGCAGATAAACTTCTGGTTTATAGGCTTTCACTCTATATCAGGTGAGACTTTTGTGGAATGTATCCAAGTGGAATTTTATTTCCTTAAATTAAGAAGTATAAAAGAGCAAGGGAGGGGAAGGTCATTACCTGAAAATCTTTCCATTTGATGGCAGCTTAGTTTTTTCCTCCCACCATATTCAATGAGTGTTGGTTCACTTAAACTAGACAGACGAAGCTTTATTCTTCCTAAAGAACTTTCACTAAACTTGAGCTTACTGAGGACTCTGGGATTAACCCTAATTGGTGCAAATCCTTGTGTAGTACTAATGTGGTTGATAAATAAGCTGGATTCTGGAGGAGATGTCTAACCTTCCCACTAAAGGGAATTTTGGCCCACAGAGTGGCTTACACGGTGAACGGAATGCGGTCTGTACCATAAAATCCTTTCAGGTGAATCTGAATGGCAACAGGTTTTCCTTCCCAGAGTATTGATGTAGATGAACCATTACTTTAATTTTTTTAAATTTTTTTTTAATTATGTGTTGGATATGTAAGCTGGTAATGGGTTACTTGTGTTTTGTGTTTGGTTTCATGAAGTCCTTTTGTGTTTTTTAACAAGGTCAAACCAAGTATTCTTCTGATGGTGCTCTTTTCACTATTTAGTACTTCAGATGGATTGAAAAATCAACTATTTACAGTCCTTAGACTGCAGCTTGCTTACAAGAGCTTAAAAAACTGCTTTGTGCTGAGTTCACTGGAGACACAATTTGTAAAAGTTGTCTTCAGCCTGTGTTCAGCTGACCTGTTGCTGCTGGTAGGCATGTAATGTTAAATCACACTCCTCAAGTACTGAGCTGTTCAGAGCTGCCTTTGGAGTGTCCTGAATATGTGGAGTTTAACAGAATTACCCTGAGTACAGGATTATTGCTCTCAAACTTGGAACTTGCCTTTGGATCTGCATGTAGAAGGAAATCTTTTACTACTCCAGTGCTCTCTTAAGCTTCCCTCTGTTTGGCTTCTACTCAGTATTTTCAGCACAACGTTTTGGTGCTGCTGAGGCAGATAATTATTTTTTAAGTAGTACTTTCAAAATTAATGTAACAGACTCTTCTGTACATGCTGCTGTTTCTTCAGCCATTTGAGAGTACTCGATGGAAGCCGAAGAAGCTATCTTCAACTTGCTAATTTCCTAACGAGGTCTTGTGAGTTTTTGGTACTTCACAGGAAGAAGGTCTGTGCTAGTGCTGGTTAGTTCATACCCAGCATTCAGAGTGAAATTCTGCTTCAAAAATGACAAAACTTTTTTTTTTTTTTTTCCCAAACCATTCTCACCTTGTTTTGTGGCACTTCCTCAAGTCAAATAAGCTTCCTCAAGATTTGTGATTTGACGGAGAAAGTCTTTGTGCTTCAGTCATTGGGGTGCTTTTGAGCTCTTGCTCTTTCTTATTTGGCCTCTGTTTTGGGTTGAATTAGAAAGAGCTGACAGCTGTGGAATCTGAGTCCTTGGAGTGGTTGGCCTAGATGAAGCAGTTACTAGTAACTGAATTGGAAAAGGTTTTTACTAATGCATAACTACTAGTAATAAGCAACCCTAAAAAGTACTGTGCTTCTGCTCTGCTTGATTTCTAACGTAGGGTAGTTACCATGAATGGACCTGTTCTTAGGGAGCAATGCATGCAAGCATTTTCAAGAGCAAGGACCTAATCTGTTGTAGTTGGAGTTTCACACAGAGCATAAAGTAATTGCAAATAATAAATCAGCTCTGAAGCCACACTATTAAGCATTTTAACTACACTAACTAGAATTAATAAGCTTTGCAAATTTGATTTGAGGATTGCATGAAATAAAGTGAATTAGTGTAACTCTGTTTTGTTTCCCTCTGTTGTACTTATTTCTAGTTTTATCTCAGCTGGAGTAACTTTGCATTACCAAGTTTTAATATGAAGTGATGAAAAGTCTTCTTCTGTCTGCTGTAAAAATGTTATTGAAGATATTTCACTGTCTTTTAGCTTTGTTGTCTTATTTTATTGCTTTCTAGGCTAGCCATTACTCATGTTTTATTAATAGATGAATTTCAAGACTGGCTTCATTGCACAAGATACTCCCTTTTTACTTGAGTTACTCTGCAGTTAGAGGGGCAATTAAAATGCTTGTTTTAGCTAGGCAAAAACCATTAATAGGTGAGGTTTTTTGTTTTGGCTGTTTTAAGAGATCAGTGATAGAGAGGAACTTTGCATCCTGTGCAGTGCATTTCCTCATTTCATCATATCCCAAAGCCTTGGCTGCTGTTGCACATACCTTAAAATGGAGGCAGGGAGCGAGTTGAAGAGTCAGTTGAAACATCACTCACAGGAATTCCTGCAAAGGCTTGAGAAAGTACAGGTCTGTTCCATCGTGGAACCTGCAGATAATTGAAATAGGCTCGATGGATCCAAGGTAGCTTGAGAACATTCTCCTCAGCATTCCGATTTTGCTCTGGGTCATACTGATTTTTTTTTTCTTGTGCGTGTGTGTGTAGACAAAGGCAATAGTGCTGCAGTTCAGCTAAAGATGAGGAGCTTGTGCGTGGGCCCACGTCGTTGTCCGTGGTGAATGTGGTTTCCTGGGGCTGGGAGTCTGTGAAAAACCTTAACTGCCCATATAGCAGGGAGGGAGGTGATGATCTGAGTTAATTGCATTTATTTTTTGTAATTAACTTCGTCTCAGTTGCTTCTTGCTTCATTTTGAGCAGACAGTTTCTCGTTGTTATACTGAGGGTCTTGAGATATTACAAGTTTGACTGGATTTAATCTGTACAGAAATAAGGCTTAGCAAACTCTGTGCTTTGGTGCCTTTCTCTTGTGAAATGTGTGCTTTAATAAATGTTGCTTATATGTGGAGGTGGAAACACCTAGGATTAATGCTGTAGCATTTTAGTAAATAGTATGGAATAAAATTCGTCATTCGACTTGGCTGAGGTAGAGTGGGAAAGAAGGGAATAGTTAGTTGGCTTACCATGATTTTTTAAGGAGTCTTGCTGGAAAACAACAGGTCAAATACATTTTGGAGATAGAATGGTGAGTGAGACTTGGATGCCAGATAAGGTGGCTGGGTTTGTGAGGTGATTCACAAGTGCAAGTGATGATTCTTCTATATTGTAGCTTGGTTGGGTACTTGGTTAGGTACTGGGGGAGGGATATATTGTTAGATATGTCTCCGATTGAGGATAGGAAAGGTCAGTGCTGCTGGTATTTGTTTTGGGGAGGGGTAATTTTGAAGATTAACTTGTGCCTAGGAATTCTCTTGTGGGCCTCTCTGGCCTTTTGCAGCTGCTTTTTGTCTGCTTGACCACGTTAGAGAAGAGTTCTAAATTTAGGGGGCAGCATATCCTGGAGACTTGCAGTTCTCATTTGTTGGAGCTAAAATGTTGCAAATAGCTACATGCACTTGAGCAAATCAAAGCCATCTCTTTCCTGTTTAACAGAAGAGTACCGTGTCTGCTGTGCCCTCCAGAACAGAAGCAAACCAGCCAAGGGCCTTTGTGAAGTGGAAGAGCTCAGCGTGTCATTTTAAAACAGTCAATCCCAAATTATCTTCAGTTGTCATCAGAAGTGTACCCAGATTATCTCTCCAGTTCCTGGATTAGTGTTTTCCTGTCGTGTTCGGGTACTTAGGAAATTGTGGCTTTAAGGGGTTTGTGAAACATAAGCAGAGAGGCTGTCTCCCAGTTTAAATTAGATGTACGGTTTTGTGCCTCTGCTGGAGGCTTTTCAAGGTGTTGAAAGTAAAGCAACTTGAACAACTACCCTAGAAGATTTATATGACTTGTTTGCAGAGGCTGTTGTAAGGCTGGTTGTCTCAGGGTTGGGCTGGCTGCCACTCCTCCCTCTTTGTTGCCCTGGATATATGCAAGGAGGAAAGCTTTCATTGCTGCATTCTGCAAAGTATAAGCAAGACAGTCTGAACTCATCCTTTACCCTTGGGAGTCAGTAAGTGGAGTCAATGGCCAGTAAAAGAGATGACCAGTGGGAGGGTAGCTGATTTACAGCAGAAAACTGATGGTAATTGCCTAGGCAAAAGCCAAGAGCACTCAATAATCTTGGAACTACAGGAGGGACTGGGAATTTGCTGGGGATGCTACTCACCTTCCCTTTGTGGCTATGGAGCTACTGATAATAACAGGGCTTAAAGAGGGGCGGAGGAGGAGGATGGGCATGAGTCAGGGCATCATAATGTATTTATTGAGTGTAGTTTTATGAATGGTGTTCATCGTTTCATGGAGATGAGTAAGTAGGTATTGTTGGTTTCTTAATCTTCTTAGCTAATAGAAAAAGAACCCCGAAGTCATCTTCTGTGGTGAGTTAGATCCAGAGGTCAACATGTCCACAGGCTCGTAGAGCAGGAAGCAGAAGTGTTGCTCTAAATGTACAGAAATACAAAATTATGCCCAAATCTTGGGGAAAACACATGTAAAATAAAGCTAAAAGGTATTAAAGAGCAGTGCTCCTCTTGCTGTATTTCTTAATTATAGAGTCATGGAATGGTAAGGTTGGAAGGGACCTCAAGGATCAGCCAGTTCCAACCCCCTGCCATAGGCAGGGACACCTCCCACTAGCACAGGTCACTCAAGGCCTCCTCCAACCTGGCCTTGAACACCTCCAGGGAGGGAGCAGCCACAACCTCCCTGGGCAACCTGTGCCAGTGTCTCACCACCCTCACTGCAAACAACTTCCTCCTAACATCCAGTTTCAGTCTCCCCTCTACCACTTCAAACCCGTTGCCCCTTGTCCAGCTCTTCTGTGGGTAGTGCAAAGCCTTGCATGGGCTTTTGTTCATACAGAGATCTACCCTCTCCACTAAGCCAGCGGTTTGTGCCTGCTGTGGAAATCAAGTGTTAGCTGTCAAAGGAGAGTGGCCTGTAGAAGTGCTGCCTTGCATGCTTCTTTACTAGTCTTGTATGGCCTTTGTACTTGAAGATCAGGAGGCAAACTGGAAGGGAGGTGAACTCGAGCAGGTGCTGGCGTGGAACTAAAAATAGAGATTACCGTAAGAGAGTTGAAGCAGCCTGTTATAAATGGTGACAGCGAGATGCTTGTGTGCCCCAGCAGGTTCCAGTTGTGCACTCATGCATTCACAGCCTCAGACTGGGAGAAGGTGATCTGTGGTTTTATTTATAGTGTGCCCAGGAGGCCAGACAGCCTTCAGTTTGGGATATAAATGTTGAGGCGCATTGGTGTGTGGCACAGCTCAGAGGAAAGAAGCGGCGAGAGGGAAACTCCGAGAGAAGCTGCGCTGGTGAGCTAGGGACCTGCTTAAATTAGTACCCTGGCACTGCAAAGAGGGGGTCAGGCTGCAAAAATCAGTGAGGCCTCCTCTTTGGATTCTAACCCAGCCCTCTAAGAAGGAATTTTAAGGAGCTGAGAATTTCAGAGCCCTTGAATGTGAGAGTCAATATGCACCACAGAACGAGTTATAAGAAACTATTGTAGCTTCTGGTGGATTGTGGCAAGAACAAAGAGGAAATGGGCCACAGGGATATTTTCTTTTCTGAAGCAGCACTATGTCACTGACCCACATCCCCTCCCTCCCCTGCCTCCCATCCCTACACAGAATCTGGGAAGGCAAAATAAAATGAAGTTAATCTCTTAGACATTTAATGCCTTCAGCTTTTCTCTCTAAGAATTACTAATCTTTCTATGTTTTCTTTTTAAATGTGGGTAGAGGTTATTACACTGTGCTGCAGATTCTCCTGCAGAGCAGAACTGAGTATGCATATACTAAGAGCTGTAAAACACAAACACACTTGGAGATTTTTGTTTTAGAATCATCTGAAATAACGTCATGAAAAACAAATCATCTGTGGAAGAGGGAATCTGTAGCCTGAAGATGCTGAAATTGAAGTTCTGAATCGTGAGGCTGATTTTTCTTACAGATCTCTCACACAGAGCAATTCATGTTGGAGCTCTGCAATTCTTTTCTGAACCTTAAGAACTAAATGTGGTAATTCCATCGCTGTTGCTTTTTCGGTCTGTCTGGAGTTGTCAGGAAGGGTGTCCTGGAGGCGGTTTTGTCATGTGTGTGCAGTTGCTTTAGTAACTGGAGGAAAGGCACAAACTTATTTCTTTTTTTAAATGCACATTACAAATTGTGGTTCCTCAGTGAATGCTGAGCAGAATTGGTGCTAAATCAGAGTGGAATCCTGCCGAGGTGCGATACGGTGAAAGCGGATTTTTAAAACTAGAAAGCAATTGCATGGTTCCATCTTTCTTTGATTTCAATATTGTAGTAAAGTTAAGAGTGTTTTTTATCCATTTTTCTTCAAGAAAATCAATCTGGTCCCATCTGGAATTCCATCAGGAATTTTGAACTGGTAGGAGGCAAGCAGCAGTTACACACCGGAAGTCTTTAATGGTAGTTTATCTTTTATTTTTATCAGGGGACAAAGCAACTGCAGATAGTATGGTTTTGTGGAATAGAAATTAGAAAGTTTTACTTTGAAATAGAAAAATCTGTCAATTTTTCTGGTATGAAATGGTCTTAGTGGCAATTGAGAGCTGCTCAATTTTTGTCTTTTGCCCTGGGGAAAACAAAGATTAAGTATTGAGTAGTTGAACCTTAGCTAATTGTATACTCATAGTGGAGCATTATGACTATCTTTCTTTCATTTTCCCTAGAAGGTTTTCTAAAGCATGGATTCCTCTGCAGGAGAGAAGTGCTTTAAAAACCCAACTGGTTTTAGTCAAGGATTCTTAATCAATTTTTATCTCGTTTCAAAAACAAGATTTCCTTGTTTCATTTTCCTCACATCTGCAGAGGACACAACCTAAGCCTGCTCAAACAGGAAACCAGCCACCAGTATTTGCCTTCAACTTTTTTAGGCTCAAGGCTTTTCTGGGCATCATAAGTTGAGAATATTAAGCTGCAAAAGTGTCCTGGAACTGCCCTGTATTTTGTTGAGAGACCACCTGGCTCAACTTAGGACAATTGTTATGTTGTAGAATCATAGAATGGTAAGGTTGGAAGGGACCTCAAGGATCATCTAGTTCCAACCCCCTGCCATAGGCAGGGGCACCTCCCACTAGTACAGGTCACTCAAGGCCTCATCCAGCCTGGCCTTGAACACCTCCCTGGGCAACCTGTGCCAGTGTCTCACCACCCTCACTGCAAACAACTTCCTCCTAACATCCACTTTCAGTCTCCCCTCTACCACTTCAAACCCATTCCCCTTGTCCTGTCATTACAAGACCGTGTCAGTAGTCCCTCCCCAACCTTCCTGTAGCCCCCTTCAGATACTGGAAGGCTACTCTAAGGTCACCTGGAAGCCTTCTCTTCTCCAGGCTGCAGAACCCAAATTCTCTCAACCTGTCCTCACAGCAGAGCTGCTGCAGCCCTCTGAGCATCTTGGTGTTTGGATGAAAACAATGTATGGTGCCAAGTTCTGCCAGCCTAAGGTGTGACTGGGAGAAGAGCTGCCCTTGAGCTCACTCCTTACTGCAGATGTGTTCCTAGTGAGGTGTTGCCTCTGTGTAAAGCAATCCCAAGAGCCAGAATGTGAGTGTTATGGTCATAACGTTGCCTTAAGGGTTCTTGAGTGTTCCTGCCATTACTTAAAACTGGGTTGCAGAAGTTGTCTTGGGTCTGTGGTATTGCATTTGAGGAACACAGCAAAAAGACTCACATTACCCTAGTAAATTTTGTTATTCCTTCGAGGAGTTAAGGTTAAACAATACCTTAAATAGGGAGACTTCTGCCTTTTGGAGGCTGAAAGAAAACCAAATCAATCAAGCCCCTGATGGAAAGTTTATGGGCATTTAATATCCTTGTAGCTGTATAGATAGTGTCTTGCCTCTCAAACAAGTGTGTAAAGTTTGCTATATACAAAAATGCATTTAGCTTTAGAATGTAATGGCTGAGATTAAGAAACCCAAGGCAGTAGCATTCTTAGCAGTCAGACTGTGCAGGGTCACTGCAGTCTGCTCAGCTGTTGTTTGCAAATAGTACTGAATTGAGACTGTTAGATCTGGTCCCTGCTGCTGGACTTCATGTACTGAACTTGAGTTCACATCAGATTATAGAATCACAGAATTTCAGGGACTGGAAGGGACCTCAAAAGTTCATCCATTCCAACCCCTCCACCAGAGCAGAATCTCCTAGACCAGATCACACAGGAACACATCCAGGTAGGTTTTGAATATCTCTAGAGAGGGAGACTCCACAACGCCCCTGGGCAGCCTGTTTCAGGACTCTGTCACCCTCACAGGGAAAAAAAAATCCTCCTGTTGTTTACATGAAACTTCTACCTCAGCTTCCACCCAGTGCCCCTTGGCCTGTCATCAGGCATCACCCAGCAGAGCCTGGCTCCAGCCTCCTGGCACTCACCTTTACATCTTTATAACCATTGCTGAGGTCACCTCTCAGGCTCCTCCTCTGCCAGCAGCACAGCCCCAGCTCCCTCAGGCTCTCCTAACAGAGCTCTTCCATTCCCTTCAGCAGCTTTGTGGCTCTGGGCTGGACTCTCTCTAGCACTTCTATGTCCCTCTGGATCTGGGGGGGCCAAGAACTGGACACAGGACTCCAGATGAGGCCTCAGCAGGGCAGGAGAACCTCTCGCCACCTCCTCCCCACAGCCCTTCTAACCCACCCCATGCTGGCATTACCCCTCCTGCCCACCAGAGCACATTGCTGGCTCATGCTCAGCCTCCCACCCACCAGGACCCCCAGATCCTTTTCCCCTTTGCTGCCTTCCAACAGCTCAGTCCCCAACCTATCCTGCTCCCTGGGGTTGTTCTTTCCCGGGTGCCAGAGTCTGCCCTTGCCCTTGCTGAATTTCATTCCATTTCTCCCTGCCCAGCTCTCAGCCTGTCCCAGTATGGCTGAATGCCAGCACAGCCTCTGCTGTGGCAGCCACTCCACCCAGCTTGGTGCCATCAGCAAACTTGCTGCCAGTGCCCTCTGTGCCCTCAGCCAGGTCATTGATGACTATATTGAACAGAACTGGTCCCAGCACTGACTGCTGTGGGATCTCATCAGTCACAGGCCTCCAATGGACTCCATCCCATTGCCCACAACTCTCTGGCTTCTGTCCTTCAACCAGTTGCAAATGCACCTGACTCCCTGATCACCCAGCCCACACTGCCTCAGTTTAGCCAGAAGGCTGCTGTAGGAGACAGTGGCAAATGCTTTACTGAAATCAAGATAAACCACACCCACAGATCCACCATCATCAGTCCACTTGGTGATGTCCTCATCAAAGGCTGTCAGGTTGGTCAGACATGGCTTCCCCTTGGTAGAACCATGCTGGCTGCTCCTAGTGACCTTCCTGGCCTTGATGTGCTTAAGGACAGCATCGAGGATAAATTTCTCCATGACCTTTCCAGGGATGGAGGTGAGGCTGACAGGTCTATAGTTACCTGGGTCCTCCTTCTTACCCTTTTTGAAGATTGGAGTGGTGTTTGCTCTTTTTCTGTCCCCAGGCAGCTCTCCTGTTCACCATGCCTTACAGAGGATGCTAGAGAGTGGTCTGGCAGTGCTCTGTGCCAGCTCCCTCAGCACCCACAGGTGCATGCCGTTGGGACCCATGGACTTATGGATGTGCAGATTACTCAACTGTTCCTTAACCCAGTCATCACCAACCAGAGCAGACTCCTTTGTCATACTGTCCTCAGGGGCTCCTGAGGGCAGTCTCCAGCAGCATAGACAGAGACAAGGCATTTAGTAACTCCACCTACTTTGTGCCCTCTGTCACCAAGGCACCCTCCTCATTCAGCAGAGGGCCTGCATTGTCTCTAACATTAGCTTTTTCTGCAATGCATTTGAAGAACCCTTGTTTTGTTATCCTTGACCTCCCGTGCAAGGTTGAGTTCCAGTGAGGCCTTAGCCTTCCTAGTTGTTTCCCTGCACCCTCTGACAACAGCTCTCTATTCCTTCCAGGTGCCAGCCTCTCCTTCCATGAGTTGTAGACTCTTCTTCTACTTAAGTTTGCTTAGCAATTCCTTACTTAACCATGCAGGTCTCCTGGCTCCCTTTCTCAATTTCCCATTTGCCAGGATGCTCTGATCTTGAGCTTGAAGGAAGAGGTCCTTACATGTTAACCAACTATCATGGGCCCTTCTGCCTTCTAGTACTCTGTCCCATGAGGTTTCACCCAACAGTTGCCAAAGTTTGCCCTCCTGAAACCCAGAGTTGTAGTCCTACTTGATATCCTGTTCCTACCAGACAAGATCTTGCACTCCACCATCTCATGAACTAGATCTCAGATATTAGTGTTGGGCACAAAATAGGTTAGTTATTTTTCAGATGGAGTTAAACCATAGAATGGTTTGGGTTGGAAGAGGCCTTAAAGACCATCTAGTTCCAACCCCACTGCTATGGGCAGGGATCCCTTCTACTAGACCAGGTTGCTTAAGGCCCCATCCAGCCTGACTCTTGAGTGCTTCCAAGGCTGAAGCCTCCACAGGCTCTCTGGGCAACCTGTTCCACTGCCTCACCACCCTCATAGGGAAGATTTTCAGACTGCTTACTTGCAATTCTGCTGCAGGATCAAAACCATGATAATGGATGCTAAAGTAATTGTTTTTCAAAGTAGTTGAAGCAAAATTTGACTAATGTTCTAATTAGTCATCTCAAATGTCAACTGTATATGCAAACATATATCTACATAGTTCTGCATCTGGAGCTCAGTGTATGCTTATCTGGGGATCTGACTCCTAAAAATCAGTGCTTCCAAATGTACTTAACCCTGTGTGGTGTTTTACTGGGGTGCATCAATAACTGGCTACAGATAGTTATCAGGCATCTGCCTCATTGTCTGTGCTTATAGTCATATTTAAATCAAATAAATTAAGGAAGTAGGAAAGGTAAACAACTTCAAGAAATATTAAAAAGAAACTTCCATATTCCAGACTGGAGGCTGGAAGATGTTAGGAAATGTGTGAAGTGCTGAAACTTTGTCTTGTTAATGTTTTTAGCTATGTACTATTTCTTAGTTTTGTATCAAAGACTGACATCAGCCTGATTTTTATCATACTTAGCTCTTGGTTCGCTGCCATTTCTAGATTTGTGTGCATATATTGCTGGAGAGCAGCCCTGAGGAAAAGGACCTTGGGGTCTGGGGTCATGAAAAGCTCAAGATGAGGCTGCAGTGTGAGTGCAGCCCAGACAGCAACTGTGTGCTGGGCTGCAGCAAGAGCAGTGTGGGCAGCAGGGCAAGGGAGGGGATTGTGCCTCTTGGCTCTGCTCTCCTCAGACCCCAGCTGCAGTCCTGGGTGCAGTTCTGGAGTCCCCAGCACAGGAAGGCCATGGAAGTGTTGCAGCCAGTGCAGAGGAGGCCACCAAGATGCTGAGAGGGCTGCAGCAGCTGTGCTGTGAGGACAGGCTGAGAGAGTTGGGGCTGTGCAGCCTGGAGAAGAGAAGGCTTCCAGGAGAGCTTGGAGTGGCCTTGCAGGATCTGAAGGAGGCTCCAGGAAGGCTGGGGAGGGACTATTGACAAGGGCTTGCAATGATAGGATGAGGAGGAATGGGTTTGAACTGACAGAGGCAAGATTGAAAGTGGATATTAGGAGGAAGTTGTTTGCAGTGAGGGTGGTGAGACACTGGCACAGGTTGCCCAGGGAGGTTGTGGCTGCTCCCTCCCTGGAGGTGTTCAAGGCTAGGTTGGATGAGGCCTTAAGTAACCTGTACTAGTGGGAGGTGGCAGGGGGTTGGAACTACATAATCCTTGAGGTCCCTTCCAACCTTACCATTCTATGATTCTATGATTTATCTTTGCCCTTAAAACTTGCTCTGAAGGTAAACTGACTGTCCTGGTAAAGAAAAGGCAGCAGGAAGAAGTGATGCTAGAGCTTGCAGTAAGACACAACAATGAAAGGTGAAGCAGGCAAAATGGGAGCAGGACAGATTTGTGTTTGCTTTTTGAAGCAAGATATAAAGAGCAAAATATCTCCCAAACCACCCCAAATTTAAAAAGAGCCCCTGCCCCTCAAACTTAGTACCTTGTGGGGCTTGAGCATTTCAGTTCGGGGCTGGCAGGTGTGTTCACATCTCTGCTGCTGCATGCAGGACTTCCTTCTGACCGTTCAAGGATGAAAAGATGGACATTGTTAGCATCCAGCTCTTTTTATTGGAGAAAAGGAAAATGTGAAGTGTTTCTGAAAGCATTTTGTTGAATTTGCCTTGACAGAATCTGCGGAGTCCCTCTGGGCAGTAGAGCTATTGACAAAGATGCTTTCTTGCCTGTGAAAGGCAATGTCCAGGAAGGAAGTCTAACCCTAACTGGCTAAATTTTTGGTGCATGTCGTGGAGGTGAATCTTTGCTTGTTCTTGGGTGATGTTGTGAAAGCTTTGCTCATGGGCTGTTTAGCTCTTGTATCTTTGCACTTAGGGTATGACACCTTAAAGAGATCATAGAATGGTCCAGTCCAAAAGGGAGTTCCAGAGGTCATCTAATCCAGCCCCCCTGCAGTCAGCAGGGACATCACCCCTAGCCCAGGTCACCCAGGGCCGTGTCAAACCTCACCTTGAATGTCTCCAGAGAAGGTGCCTCAGTCATCTCCCTGGACAACCTGTTCCAGTGCTCTACCACCCTCATAGTAAAGAACTTTCCTGCAAGAAGTGAGAAAGACCTATGTAAAAATTCAGTGGTGGGGGAGGGGGGAGCAGCCACACTTCAATTCTTCTCTAGAAACCTCATTGAGCTGCTGGTTGAAACTGCTCAAAACGTTATGGGTAGGCACTGAAGGGTCTTAAAATTAGTAAGAAGGAGCTCTGCTGAATTTGGGTGTTTTCTGTTGTGCAGTGTGATGTGCAGGGTCAGAAATGCCTTATGTGGATCGTCAGAACCGCATCTGTGGTTTCCTAGACATTGAAGAAAATGAGAATAGTGGGAAATTCCTGCGGCGCTACTTCATCCTGGACACCAGAGAAGACAGCCTGGTGTGGTACATGGATAACCCACAGGTGAGCTGCTCCTCCTGATAGTTTGCTGCCTTCTGCTCATTTCCACTGGTTTTATACTTTAACAAAGTAGCTCAAAAATGCTGTTGGCCCATGGACCTAGGAGCCTGGGGTGAGGGGGAAGCAGTTTCATGAGTGAAGTAAGTGCAGTCAGGGTTTCTTCTTTGCTTATATGTGCAGTCTCGGAAACAGAAATATGAACTATATTTTGTCCTTTAAGATATTACTCTCAAGAGTAAAACCTCCAAAACAACTTGGACATAAATGGGTTGCCAGCGTACGGAGTCTCAATATGGACAGGAGATTCAGGGAACAGAGAGGAGTCTGAATTTGATCCCACTTATTTATAAGTAATTAGTTTGGACTTGTGATGAGCTATATTTGTTTTCTATTAAGTATCTTGAATGTGCATTGCAGGCACTAGGCCACTGCTGTGAAGGATAACCAGATGAGCCAAGTCACATACTGGTTTTACTGTACAACTCCTTTAATTCACCTTAACCCCTGTGTGCAAGTAGGCATTTTTCTTCCCTCAGCAGAATCAGCCATTGAAAAGCAGTTTCTAAGGATGCTTTCAGTTCCAGTACAGTATGTGAATGAGGAGAGCTTGTGTCCATCCTGATGGTCAACATCCTTTATACAAAAGCTACTTCTACAGTGTGCACACATCATTGTGTTTTCTAGCACAGAGGAGAGCAAATAATTACTCCAGGTTTGAGTACAGAGCTAGTAAAAGTGTGGAATCTAGTCCAGCTGACAGCTCTCAGCCTGAACAATATTCCTGTACGATTTTGCCAGAAAGACCAGACTTAAAATGCAGTAGAACTTGGCTGTTCAAAGGAGCCAAAAAAACCCTGAGCTGGTGTGCAGCTGTGTGCATGTGACTTGTGACTGAATCATTTAACAGTTCTGACTGAGGAGAAAGAAGGGAGATTTTTCTGGCAACCAGAGAGGCTGCAAACATTGATCTCAGTGAGTGAGGTGAAGCAATTCTGCTTTTCAGTTTCTCCTGTGGTATAACCAGGCCACGTGGGCAAAAGGTTGAGATGCTGTAGCAGTGGCATTTCTTCAGAAGTGTTCAAAATACCAAGTGCAGTGCACACCTCTTAGAGTCTTTGCCTTAGGCTTTCTTACTTTCTATGCTCAAATGAAAGGTTATCTTGCTAGAGGCAAGCTGAAGCTGCTTGATTTTCTTGCACTGCTTTAGCTTTGGAGAACAACAGTTTTCACAGGGAGATCCTTCTTAGTCTTTGAAGTGATAAAACTCCTCATACAGGACGAGGCTGTGGTGTGTGCAGAATGTCAATGGGCCCTCTGTTGCTGGTAAAAGGGCTCCATTTGTGTCTGAAAATCAATTCATCTGTTCAAAGAAACAATGTTTTAAACTCCACCAGTAACCACATGTCATTATCCTACTACAAAAACTGGTGTAGGCTCCAGGAAGATAAAACTTCACTTCATTTGGGCAGAATAGACAGACTTTATAAATGAAATGTCAGTAAACCTAACCTACTTCTTACCATTGAGAGATAAATGGAGAACAAACCAACCATGTATCTCTCTGGCTCTGTGGGCAGTGTTAGACCTCTCATTGCAAAGTCAGAGTTCCCATGGCATTATGGAATAATGAAGGCTGCTTGAGCTGGGGAAAGGGTCAGCAAAAGCAGATGCAGGTCCATTCTTAGGGCTGCCAGGGAAGCCTGTAGAGGGGAAAAACAATACTGTGACACAAAAGGCCATTTTGAAAGTCAAATTTGTGTTGAGGAAAAAGCGTGGAACACTTGATTTGAAGAAATAAAATTAGGGAGAGTATCAGAAAGTCATCTGTGTTTTGTGACTGTCAGTCCTTTAGCCACTGTATTTCTGGACTGTCAGCTGCTGTGAATAGTTAAGTAAATGGTGAAACTAGTGTGGAATTGTTTAAGGCCAGGCTGGATGGGGCAGGCTGATCTAGTGGAAAGTGTCCTTGCCCATGGCAGGGGGGTTGGAACTAGATGATTTTTGAGTTTCCTTCCAGCCCTCACGATTCTGTGCTGATTTAAAGCAAAGAATGGCTCCTTTTTGGACCAACAAAACATTGGATCCTTGGGTTTAACTGCAGCTTTAGGAAGTATTTGCTCCTTCTCGTTTAATTTTGAATGGATTGTAGAGAAGACTGATTTCTTTATTTATTTGGGTGGGGTTTTTTAAAAATATCTTTTTTTCAGTCCTTTTTGGAAAATCTGAGACACAACCTTTGAGGCATCTGACATAACAACTCAATGTCACTTCTTGTCCCTCCCACCTGCCCTGGGCAAAATGCATAAGACTCCAACATCTGTTAAGGAAAAAGTATTCTTTCTGGGTTTCCTGGATGCAGAGCTGCAAGAATTCTTTTTCCTCTAGTAAAATACAGAAAGCCCTAAAACAATTGCTATTTGTATTGTTTCTAGCAGCATTTCTGGTTTTAGGTGATTAACAGATGTGTGTATAATAAACAAGCAGTTTAGATCCTGTTTGGAGCACACATTGTGTATTGTCTGTAAAAACACAGAGGGGTTTCCTTTTGGTGGTGGAATTATTTGCTTTTGGTGTAAACACTGACTGTGATATGGCAATAAACTGGTTTCACTTTGGAACCTGTGGTTTATTTCAGAATCTTCCCTCTGGATCTCCACCTGTTGGAGTCATCAAACTTACCTATATTTCAAAGGTAAGACAAGACACTAGTTGCTAGACTTTTCAGTGATAACTACCAGGGGCCACTTCTGAAGCCCTCAACACTATAGACAGTTTCAAATGCCTCTTACACAGCACCTGGGAAGCTTTTTGCTTGTGTGGTATCAAGTTAAAGTAAGAGCAGGCTAATTGTTGCCTAGGCTTGTCTTGTGATTTTAACGGCAGCTCTTTGTGCTGCATAGAATTAATTTCTATTCTATTCTAATCATAGAATTTCTGAAGTGTTTGAGTTCTTTATGAGTATTTAGATTCTAATTAGTCTTGGAGGAAAGACAAGGCAGTTACAAAGTTGAGTAAGTCTCTCTGGGTGTGACAGTTTGCAAGTAATAATGAACTACAGCAAATAGAAGAGAAAAAAAAAATCTAGAAAATGGTTGGTTTATTACTCTCTCTAAACGCTCCCACAAATGCCTGGAGGAAAACTGAGCTAAAAGTCTCAATAGGTAAAATTGTAGCACTACCTGATACAAATAAATTATTAAGAAATAACTTGTTAACCAACTTATTAGCAAATAAGTAGAGGGGAAAAAAATTGCCCTTCTCTTGTCTTTCTGCTGATTTCTTGTCCTTCCTTTGCTTTTCTTGTCGTGCTGCATCATGCCATCTTCCTTGTCCTGGAGTTTTTTGTTTTGTATTTTTAATTCTTGTAAAATATCTATAGGTGCTGGTTATATCATGAGTACAGACATGGCCATGGGAACTTGCTTTATATCCTTCCTGCTTTCCTCCTCTGCTTCCTTTGCCCCAGAGCTCACAGTTGTCACCTTAAGAAATCTGAAATCTTGTATCCCACTTCCAGCAGGGGGAAGAGTGGGTCCCCTCTGCCTTTGCAGCTGTGTGCACCTTCCAGGGCAACTCAGGTGTGCTTGCTGTGTGGACAGTAGCTTTCTGTAGTATGTGGCTTTTGTTTCTGGCCACAAAGCAAACAAAAGGTTTGGATGTGGGACTTCCTTGCCTTCTCCCCCACCTTTGACAGAAATGGATTGTAGTGTAAAAACGTCAACAGAACAGGACACCCACATCTCTCCTCCACTGAGGCTGCAACGTTCTAGAGCCTTCTGAAGAAAACTGTTCTTTTTATGTTAATGAACCAAAATACAGCTGATGCCCTTCACAGTATGAATTTTTAGTTCAGCTGAGTTGTAGAACTTCAGAATGCAAATAGGAAAGTCATGTTTTCAGGTTTCAACATCTCTCTGGTAGTGAATCCCTAAACTGAAGGAGCAGGAATGTCTGACTTAAGGTTTCTTCTTGCCGTGTACTGCATGCCTTGAGTTGAATTTATAGAGCTTTCTTTTTTTTTTTTTTTTTTTTAATTGTATTTGTATATCTTTATACCTAACAAGCTTGCTGTGCTGCTAATCTTCAAATGTAGCCACTTGAAAGGGGAGCAGTTGTGACACCTGATGTACATTTTTCTATGCACAGTGGTATTTATGATCTCAATTTCCTTACTAGGTTAGCGATGCAACTAAGCTGAGGCCAAAGGCAGAATTCTGTTTTGGTAAGTTCCTTTGTGTGCCATCTCTATCAAGCACATCCTTCAGATACCTGCAGCAGAGATTATGTTCTGCAGTTCTGTTACTGGATCCAGTTGAGAGCTAAAACCAGCTTCAATTCCCTGTTTCTTCTTTAGTATGATGTAAATGTTGGCTTCTTCCTAAGGGACTTCTGTGACTGTTCTTATTGCAGCTTAACGAGGAGTAGGTGAGAGCTGTTTCTCAGACTCTTGAAATTCTTGAGGCATTAATAAGTTGATCACCAGTGATGGGTGTTTTCAGAATCATGGCATGCCTGTCAGCTCTGAAACAGGGTGACTTAACTATTTTAATCTATATTACTGGTAAGAGTTGATTTACTTGTTCTAAATATATTCTCAGCCAATGCTTGTGCACTGAATTTCAACTTCTGCTGTTGCACAAAAGAAAAAGAATTTGGTTGGGGTACTTTCTAGTTTTATTGATAATTAAACTTGAGTAAAGCTTTAGATAATCATAAAAACCCCCTGGGATATTTTTTTAGATTTTTCTTATAAGTAGTTTGTCTAAAATTTGCCATAATCCCACATTCTCTGTGCTCTTGAAGGGCCAGCTGAAGCAGTTCTGTGATTCTGTGCTGCTTTTGACAAGCAATTGACATTAACAGAAGCCATATGTAGAAACTGGACTCAGCCTCAGCTCTCTGTGTGACTAACTGTTCCCTATGGCTGTGTTCACCCAAGAGTTTCAGCTCAGATGTAGGTGCTGACAATGCCTGAAGGTTTTATGACAGGTAGTTGTGTCCTTTACCATGTGCAGTGTTCTGTAGGCCTAGGGAGGGCAGCTCCTCCAGACTTGCACCATCTCTGTGGTGGAGCTCCTGAAACACTTGGGAAATCACCTGTGTGTAAAGCTTCAGGGATTCCAGGCTAGTACTCAGTGTGTCAGCTCAGTGCCATCTACAGATTCCTCTGCACATGGCTTTGTAGAGGAGTTTGCCTTCATTGCTTGTCAAGTTGCTCCTCTCCTATCTGTGGGCCAGCTCTAAATAGCCTTAATGGTCCAAGATGCTCACTGAAGCTTCTAATATTTCTGAGTTACTAAAATGCTTTTGTTATTCTTAGGGGAAAAGTTGACATTTATTTTCTGCTTATTTAAATACCAAGAAGTTGTTTCAGACAACTCCTAATGCAGTTCTGTGTCTTGAATTTCTGTTTGCTTCAAACTGTACACTTGAAGAAAGATGGCAGAAGAGTAAAATGTGTCTGTATGTGACATCTGTTTGCTGCTAGGGATTACCTGAAGAAATGTCATGTTCTGGGCAGGCTTCAACTGCAATGCTTCAAGTTTCTGGGAAGGTTTTAGTCACTGATTGCCTTAAAAGTTAATTTCAAGATAATTTGTTAATAGAAGTTAATTTCAAGATAATTTCTTAATCTGTTAGAAAAGCACTGATGGGTTTTCTGTTGGGTTTTTATCCTTTTCTCTCTACTGGTGTGCAGAAATGTTTGTGCTTTTGGGATAAAGATTTGCCTGGAGTTGCCAGGTAGAGAGATAAACTTATTGAAAATAAACTTTCTCTGCCAAGTCACTAAAGTAAAATGACGTTTTCTGTTGTGGCTGTTTTTAAATTGATGGTCCTGAACATCCTATCCTTAGTAATCAATGATACTGATTTTTTTTTTTTTCCCCCCACAAAGTAATGAAAAAATAATTACAGTGTTCAGAGTCTAAAATCAGTTCTCGGAGTCATGTTCATGGATTTTGTTGTAAAGGATAACAGATAACTGAACTCAAAGGAGTAGCTATGAAGTCCTCAGGTAGCAAACTTTCTGTTGCTTAGGGAAATGGAGCAATAGCAAATGCTGCTAAAACTCAAGGCTTTATTTCTCTGGGATAAAAACAATTTAGCAATTTCTGTATGAGGCTCTTTAAGTGGAGAGCTTAAAAAAAAGAAAAAAAACAAAACACCAGAAAATAAAAACTAGGATGTTTTAAACTCAATAAGCCTGCCAAATGGATGTAGGGATCTTAACATTACTTTTTAGAAAGCAATCCAGCAAAAAGCTGAAATATTTGGACTTGATTTTTCCATCTGCAATCAAAATGTTTTTATGATGGTGTTGTTTGCTCTGAAGTGTCAGTGGTGTTAACTTCTCCTGCTGCTTTTTCACAGTTATGAATGCAGGGATGAGAAAATACTTCCTACAAGCCAATGATCAGCAAGACCTGGTTGAATGGGTAAATGTTCTGAACAAAGCTACCAAAATCACAGTAAGTGCTTTAGTTGATACTTAGCAGTGCACTTCAGTGGTGACTGTGAGGGTGACAGGAACAGGCTGCCCAGGGTGGGCTGTGGAGTCTTCCTCTCTGGAGATATTCAAGACCCACCTGGATGTGTTCCTGTATGGTCTGCTCAGGGTGATCTTGCTCTGGCAGGGGGGCTGAACCAGATGGTCTTTGGAGGTCCCTTCCAGCTCCTGACATTCAATTATTCTGTGTCTCTAGGAGTTTAAACCTGTGCCTCTAGTTTTTAGACTAATCTTTAATCTCTACAAACAAGCCTTGCCTTGGGCAAGGAAAAGTTGGGAAGAACTGTACAGAAGTCTCTCTAGACTTGAGTGTCCAATTCCAAAACATAAACCAAAACATGTGATTTCTTTTCTTCACTACACGCATGGTGGTTTTTAATAATGTAAAATTAACTATGCATATTTAAGAGTAATTGAAACACCCAGTAGACACTTGCAAGCAATGAAGAGGTACATTGACCTGGTGTCAGAAGTTTGTATTTCTCAAAGTATCACTAAAATGATGTGCAAACATCTCTTGCCATGCACCTGATTTCATGTAACATCCACTCAAAGAACCATGAACGTGTTCTTCTGATAATTGTTAAATTGCTCTCCTGGCTTGGAGCAGGGCAGCTTGTTAGCACTTACTGAGAACCCTACATACTGCCTCAGTTATTGCAGGAGGCAGAAGTTATGGGTTTGATTTCTCTCCAGTTTTGGGGAAGGGATGACATGGCCTCTTTTGAGAGCACACTCTTACAAAGAAGGGGCTCTGAGCATAGGTACACTACTAACTGGCAGTGACCTTCTCATTCTTGGGTTATCTCAGGATGTTTCCATTATTTTAATGAAGCTCTTTCTTGGAAGCTATAAAAATGTAGCTACTACTAATAAATGACCCCAGAAACTCAAAGCCCTCTCGTTTGGGTTTTTAATCAGATGACCACACTGTGACCAGTGACCTCATTGCTGTCTACAACTACCTGAAAGGAGGTTGTAGCCAGGTGGAGGTTGGCCTCTTCTCCCAGGCAACCAGCAAAAGAACAAGGGGACACAGTCTGAAGTTGTGCCAGGGGAGGTCTAGGCTGGATGTCAGAAGGAAGTTCTTGCCAGAGAGAGTGATTTGCATTGGAATGGGCTGCCCAGGGAGGTGGAGGAGTGCCCATGCCTGGAGGTGTTGAAGCAAAGCCTGGCTGGGGCACTTAGTGCCATGGTCTGGTTGACTGGCTGGGGCTGGGTGCTAGGTTGGACTGGGTGCTAGGTTGGAGCTCTCTTCCAAGCTGCCTGATTCTGTGACCAGGCTTGAATTGTTGCCACTTGAAGAAATTGAGTGAATAAGAATTAATTGCATCAAATGAGAGTTTAGTCTGCAAGCTGTTTATCATCTGTTCAAGTTGCATCCTAAGTGGCTGGTGAAATCATTAGTCATGTTTGCCTTTGAAGGAAAAAACCTGGGATCTTTGCATCTGCTCAGAGGTTATTTAGTATGGCAAATTACTTAATCAGATCATTAAGATCATTCAGTTATTGATTTTGAAGTGCTGCAGATTGTAATCTTCCAAGGGCTGTTGCCTGTTTTCAGGACTCTGAGTGCTGAGAACTCATAAACAGCTCTGAACCTTTGCAGCCCAGCACATTTTGTACCTGTTTGAAATGGCATTCATGTGAGAAGGTGGCTGTGGCTTTGCCCTGTAACACCTCAAGTCTAAGTCTGCGGCGGCTGAAGCGCTCACCCGTGAAGCTGTGGCTGCAGGCCCCTTCTCTTGAAAGGGTGAGGCCCATGAGCTGTGTGCACTAGGAGAACATCTTACCCTTCAGCACCTGGAGTCAGCTGGTGCCTGTGTCAGCAAAGCTGGGCCTTGTGCAAGGCCGAGGAGACATTGGAAGTGAGAGAATGAGCCTGAGGCCACAGCAGAGCAAGCTGCCGGGTGCCAGGAGGAAGCTGTCCTAAGGTGACATTTGTGCGCTCAGGACTGTTTGTACTGCTTTGCAGGCTGTTTTTTTGTGTGAAAGAAGCAGCCCTGGGCGTAGGAACTAGGCTCACAGCAGGCTATAAAGTAGCTCTGTGTTTGTCTAGATGAGTTGAGTTTCAAGTTTGGAATGTACCACAGTCTGGTGTGGATTTCCCTGTGTGGCAGTAGTTTGTGTCCCTTCTTTCTGAAGGAGTTTGGATGTTCTAGGTAAAGATCAAATAGGTTGCTGGCTACGATGTTCTATTGTGAGACTCTGGATCTCTGCTTGAAGTCACTTGATATTTACTATGAAGAGAGCAAAGATCCTACACATGACCATGTCTCAGGTAGCCAGTTAGTGCATTTCTTTGTGCAAGGGGTGAATACTTGTGACCTAAACTCTAATTGCAGTACACTTTTAGATCAAAATGCTTATTGGGGAAATTAAATTCCTATGCTTTGTTAGGTAATCCTCTCAAATGTGGCACTAGTTAATGATAACTAGAAACAGGTACCTAGGGTCCTTTGGACAGTGTTTGGCACAGTCATGATGCCAAGTGTTGGACCTTGAGTGCAAATGTCACACTGCTCAGGAAGCCTGTTTGACAGAAGCCAGAACTCTTGCCCTGTGTTGGTGACCCTGCTGTGCCAGCTCTGCAGGCACTGGGGCTCTTACTGCTGGAACTGAAAGCAAGTGAAAAACAACCAACCAGTTCTTCTACAAATTAGCAGTGCTTCTTGAAGATGAAGTATAGCACTTAGAACTAAGATGGAATTGATCTTTAGACTGCAGAACGAGTGGTGAAATGTCTTAATTGGCACCAGTTTTCTTCTGAGAACTAAAGCATAGCCACTGCAAGAAACTTTTCTGTTTCTAGGCTTGTCACAATTAGAGAACATCTGTTAAATCCTGCTGAAGACAAATGAGGCTCTTGAGTAATGATTCAGGCTGGTTTAGAGTCTGTGTAAGACTTCTGTTAATTACCACACTCCCCTTTCAGGTACCAAAGCAGTCTGATCCTCTCTGTCAAATGGATAATGCAAATCGTCAAGCCGAAAGCCCAGGTGGAAAGAAGCAAGTCTCTTACAAGACAGAAATTGTTGGTGGTGTTCCTATCATTACCCCTACTCAGGTAATGCCCTTAAAACAAGTGGGCTGAGAGAGTTGGGGCTCTGCAGCCTGGAGAAGAGAAGGCTTCCAGGAGAGCTTGGCGTGGCCTTTCAGGATCTGAAGGGGGCTACAGGAGGGCTGGGAAGGGATTACTGACAAGGGCTTGGAATGCCAGGACAAGGGGAATGGGTTTGAAGTGTCAGAGGGAGATTGAAAGTGGATGTTAGGAGGAAGTTGTCTGCAGTGAGGGTGGTGAGGCACTGGCACAGGTTGCCCAGGGAGGTTGTGGCTGCTCCCTCCCTGGAGGTATTCAAGGCCAGGCTGGAGGAGGCCTTGACTGACCTGTGCCTGTGGGAGGTGTCCCTGCCTATGGCAGAGGGTTGGAACTGGATGATCCTTGAGGTCCCTTCCAACCTTACCATTCTATGAAGGAGTTGTTTAACCTTTGAGTGATAAAGCAGAAGGTATTCCTTGCCAAGAGATGGCATGGATGCAAGGAACTACTGAGTTTGAGAGCCTGGACAAGCTCATGGGGGAAGAATAAAACCCATAATCTGTTTCTGAAACTTTCCTGAGCTGAGAATAATGGCAGATGTGGCTAATATCATGTAAACGAGACATAGGTACCTGGACAGTGTAGAAAAGTTGGTCAGTTGTGATGTCCTGTGGCCCTAGAAGCAGCTTTTTCTTTGCTGTAGTCACCTCCAAGTGTTTTGCCCTTAAGTCACATTACAGGTTTGCACTAAACACCTGTGTGTCTCGGGCCTAGGTGTGTAATATTCTTTATGGAGTGTCTGTCAGCAATTGAGAATACTCAGCAGTTACACTATAGCTTCCAACTGGAGCTTGCAGCTGCTGAAGCAGAGCCTTGGAAAGTTTTATTCACTCTCTAGACATTGCTGGAAATATTTTATTTTTTCACACAAGTGGGATTTGTGAGCATGGAGTGATAAAATTATTTCCTACTATAACTAGTATAGCTACAACCTTGACCTTAAAAAAAATAATTGAGAATGGTTTGAATTTTCCTGTCTCTCTTTTTTTCCCCCCTAGAAAGAAGAAAGCAGTGAGTGTAGTGAAGGGGGTGATAGGAATTACTTGAAGCGGTCACAAAGTCACCTGCCTTATTTTACTGCTAAGCACCCCCCAGATAATGCCATTATCAAAGCTGGCTACTGTGTAAAACAAGGAGCAGTGGTAAGTGTCTGACATCAGGCAATCAAGAGTCTGAAGGTGGTTCTGGTTCAAAAAAACCTCCCTCCCTGGAGATGTTCAAGGCCAGATTGGATGAGACCTTGAGTAACCTGTACTAGTGGGAGGTGCCCCTGCCTATGGCAGGGGGTTGGAACTAGATGATCCTTGAGGTCCCTTCCAACCTTACCATTCTGTGATTCTATGAAAAAAAGACAGCAAAGGAGAAGATATAACTGCCAGTAACTTGAGCAAGCACTACTGACAGTGTTGAGGATAGCTAAAGAGAAGGCTTCCCCTCCAACAGCAACTAATTTCATGTCTCTATTACTACTTTTCATCATTTTCTTTGGTGTTCTGTTGTTGGAGATCTTTAGATGTTTTGGAAAGGAAAAGTTCTGTGCTCAGTGACTTTTCACATGCATGCAACTAGGAGCTAGAAAGAAATTCTTCACATGTCAGTGGTGGTGAGGCACTGGAACAGATTGCCCACAGAGGTCATGGATACTCTCTCCCTGGAGGTCTTCGAGGCCAGGTTGGATGTGGCCTTGAGCAATCTGACCTAGTGGAAGGGATCTCTGCCCATGGCAGGAGGTTGGAACTAGATGATCTTTAAGGTCCCTTCCAACCCAACCCATTCCATGAATCTATGAATTCTTTTATCTTACAGTTATGTAGAAATCCTTGTTTCACTTACTAAACAGAGGCAGAATTGCAGTGTCTGCATGCTTTAAAAACACTTAGACAAAGCTGATTTCTGAGTTCAGAGGATCAGTAGGGCTGCTTGTCAGACTCATCAACGCAAGTGGCACTACTCACACCATGCCTTGCTAAATGCAGGAGCAGCTAGTTCAGATTAAACAAGACACACATGCTTGGTGAGTCCTCAGACACATTATCTTGCATTATAAAGCTGCTTTTTATAATATTCTTTTTTTAAGCCAAAAATCATCTACACACCTTTAATGCACTGCCTCTTAATGTTTCTTACAGGGTTTGTGCTGCTAAATTGTTTCAGTGGAGATCATAAAGTTCTTACCACAGGACATAATAGCTTCTAGAATTGCCAATTACTGCAGTTATAAAAAAAAAAAAATGTTGGGTAGAATTTGGCAGAATTGTTGTTTGGGGATTGTGTATCTTTACCTAATGCTTCCCAAACATTTAATATATAAAATGATATATAAATGTATAATATATATAAATATGTAAAATACTATAGATAGAAACTGTACAATCTCATACACTAAAATTCTGTATTTAAATGTCTAAAATAGCTAAGGTGACTTTTCTGTAGAAATGCCTAAGTGTTTCTGGGTTTTCCTTTACCAGATGAAGAACTGGAAGAGGAGATATTTTCAGTTAGATGAAAACACAATTGGATATTTCAAGTCTGAACTGGTAAGTTTCTAAATGTGTGCTGTTTTGCAGTGGTAGTTGCAAGACAATGTATTGGCAAAATGTGCTGTGTTGCTGCTGCAACTCTCAGCATAACTTCTCATCGTGGGGAGGAACCAAAGAATTCATCAGGTGGCTTAACTCAGGCTTCAGTCTTGTGTCTGGGAAGCAGTCTGCAAGGCACTGAGGAGCAGTAATACACAGCAATATGTATTCTACAACAACCTGGCTTCTGTCTCTGTCCTGTGTGACTTGGTGTTCTTGAAACAGCTGATCAGTGTATGGGGAGACAAAAACTGTCATGCTGCAATTCTTCCTTTTCAGCTGGGATTATGGGGTGCTGATTGTGCAAATGGACCCCTTGGACTCGGCTTTAGTGAGGCCACGCCTTGAGTATTGTGTTCTCAATACATGAGAGCTGTGGAGGTGATGGAGAGGGTCCAGAGGAGGACAACAAAGCTGGGGAAGGACCTGGAGGATAAATCTGATGAGGAGAGACTGAGAGAGATGGGGATGGTGAGTGTGAGGAAGAGGAGGCTGAGGGCAGAGCTCATTGCTGTCTGCAGCTGCCTGAAGGGACATTGTGGAGAGGCTGCTGCTGGACTCTGCTCACAGGGAACTGGAGACAGAAGAAGGGGAAATGGCCTCAAGCTGAGGCTGGGGAGGTTTAGATTGGACATAAGGACAAAGTTTTTCCTGGGGAGAGTGGTCAGGGCCTGGAATGAGCTGCCCAGGGAGGTGGTGGAGTCCCCCAGCCTGGGTGAGTTGAAGGTGGCTTGGATGTGGTGCTTGGGGCTATGGTTTAAGGTGAATCTTGCAGAGCAGGGCTCTGGGTTGGGCTTGGTGCTCCTGAGGGGCTGTGCCAGCCTGGGTATTACTGTGATTCTGTGAAATGATGAGATTCCTTCCCACAGGCTGCTTTCACCAGGGCAGCCAAGAGAGGCCAACAACCCCACTGATTATACATCCATCAGACTTGCTTATGTCCTACAGACACAGAAAGGGTGAAGTGCTCCTCTGAGGATTTCAAGTGGTGAATGATTACTTTGTCATGTGTGGGATCTCAGTTTCTACAAGTCTCTTCCTAGTGGGAGTAATGCAAAGGTAGGAAGAAAGTTCAGGAGCAATTGTTTGTTGTGCCTTTGTGGCAGAGACTACAGCACAGATGTTGTCTTCACCCACTGTAGCACCCGACTTGTGGAGAACTTCTTTCTACTGCAGTCCAGTTCCCAGTAGCTGCACTCTACAGTCAAGTGTGGCTGCAATGTGATATGACTTTGGACTGCCAGCCTGCTCTCTGAGACTTCAGATGTCTTACTGGCTATCATGAGATGTGTGGTTTGGCACCTGTAGAGATGTATCCAAGTTCTCTGCTATCAAAAATGTTAAAAAGTTTGGGGCTTGGTTTTGGGTTTGAGTTGAAAACTGTGTGGATTCTGGTTAGATTTCTTATTTTAATTGTTCCTAGTTTCATCATGCTCCATCTTAATGATCTCCACTTTTCAGTTTGAGGAAGAGCCCTTGTCAGTCTTCAGCTGGAGTATAGTGGAATCCAGGCAATATCAGATGTGGAAAATTATCACTTCTTAGCTAAGGTCTTCTGCAGTGGGTGTCTGTATTGCAGGAACAGTCTTGCTGTGTCTGTTTGTTGTATTACTTTAAATTCTGGTGTAATGGACAAGTGAACCTAGGAAGAGCAGGAAGGGAGAGGGGCAAAATACCTGCAAACATTGAGTTTTATACTCTGTATGTTTGTTGCCCTTGAGAGACAGTGATCTAATGCAAACTGACACTTGAGGATGGTTATATTTGGGTAATATTTGTTGTCTAATCTGTGAAGTATAACTAATAGAAGTTGTAGAGGAAGTTGTCATGCCAGAACTGTCAGCTTTTGTTTTGTCTGGAATCTGAAGCCAGCTGAAGTAGCCTGTTGTAATGCTGCTTAAAGAAAACACCTTAGGAGGTAAAAGAAGTTGTTGTTTGTTGGTGTTTCACTACAACCACCACAGGAAAATACTGGTAGGCATGAGAGGTGTGAAGTGAAAGTGTTTGAATGCTCTCACTCTCTTCCTGCTGTGTGACACTTTGACAGAATGGCAGTGCTCAGTTGTGTTGCAGTGGCAGGGGTTTGGGGTGCTTTGGAACTCTTGCAGTGACAGGTGACTTGCAGTGATTCAGTTGGCATTTGACAGAATCACAGAAACATTCTGGCTGGAAAAGACCCCTCCAGGATGATCAAGTCCAACTGTCACCCCTGCTCCACAAAGTTCACCCTTTTAGCTGCCTGTAGTCTAGAAACCAATGAATCTTCCTTAAAACCAGATCATACAGTACAGTTACCAGAGCATCCTGTGTAACATTACATAACAGGTGAATAATAATCACAGTTCAACTGAAATCACAGGATACACATGGTCTGAAGAGACCTCCAAGGCTCATCCAGTACATCCCTTGACCCAGCACTGAAGGGTCAATACTAAACCATGTCCTGCATGGCAGTTCCACACACTGCTTAAATACCTCCAGGGATGGGGACTCCAACACTGCCCTGGGCAGCCTCTTCTAATATTTGAGAACTCTTTCAGTAAAGAAATAATTCCTAATATCCAGCCTGAACCTCACCTGGTGCAGCTTGCAACCATTTCCTCCAACCCTCTTGGTTGTCATCAAGGGCAAGAGTCCTGTGTGCAGTTTGGGAGCCCCCAGCACAGGAAGGACATGGAACTGTTGGACTGAGTCCAGAGGAGGCCACCAAGATGCTGAGAGGGCTGCAGCAGCTCTCCTATGAGGACAGCCTGAGAGAGTTGGGGCTCTGCAGCCTGGAGAAGAGAAGGCTTCCAGGAGAGCTTGGAGTGGCCTTGCAGGATCTGAAGTGGGCTCCAGGAAGGCTGGGGAGGGACTGTTGTCAAGGGCTTGGAATACCAGGACAGGGGGAATGGGTTTGAAGTGGCAGAAGGGAGATTGAAAGTGGATGTTAGGAGGAAGTTGTTTGCAGTGAGGGTGGTGAGACACTGCACAGGTTGCCCAGGGAGGTTGTGGCTGCTCCCTCCCTGGAGGGGTTCAAGGCCAGGTTGGAGGAGGCCCTGAGTGACCTGTACTAGTGGGAGATGTCCCTGCCTATGGCAGGGGTTTGGAACTGGATGGTCTTTAAGGTCCCTTCCAACCTTACCATTCTATGATTCCATGAAGAGACTTCCCCTTCCTCACTGCAACCTCCCTTCAGGGAACTGTGGAGAGCAATGAACTCTGCCCTCGGTCTCCTCTTCTGCAGCCTGAACACCTCCCTCAACCCCTTCTAGTAGCCTTGGTGCTGCAGGCCCTTCTCCAACCTCATTGCCCTTCTCTGGATATACTCCACACCTCAGTGTTCTTCCTGTAGTGAGGGACCCAGACCTGAACTCTCAAGATGTGGCCTCCCCGGTGCTGAGCATGGGAGGATGATCACCTCTCTGCTCTGCTGGCACAGTGTTCGTAACACAAACCAGCTCCCTCTCCTAGTTGCCACTTGAATAAACTTGAGGCCAGGTTTGATTGTTTGATCTGGGTTGGACAAGGGGACTGGCTTGGTGACTTTCTCCACTATTGTAAGGTGAGTGAATGTTTCTGAGTCTTCATGATGTTGCCTCCTCTTTGCAGGTGTTGTGGTTGGTTTAATACTTAGAAAAGCAAATTATGTTTCAGTCGACATCAACTTTTAGCATGAGTGACTGTCTCAGCAGTCTGGTTTACAGAAGTCTGCTGCTGTCAGCTGTTGTGACCACTGGCTTTTGGAGAGTATTCTAGTTGTTAGATATCCTCTGCTAAAACAGGTTTGCCTTTTTTTCTTCTTTTCTTTTCAGGAAAAGGAACCTCTCAGAGTCATACCACTTAAGGAGGTCCACAAAGTTCAGGAATGCAAACAGAGGTGAGGAGAACAGCACTGATGTGGTCACATGGGATGTCCACTGCTTTGCCATGGTTGGGCTCTGATGAGAAATAGTGGGGAAGTGATGTCTGCATCTGCAATGCTCTTTACTTGGAGGGCAGCAAGTAGTTCTGTGTGTAAAGCTGGTGCTGAGAGTTCTGCACTAGTGGAGCTGTCAGTGGAGTGTGAATGCACTGGGCAAGGGTGGAACAAATGAGCATGGAGCAGTCAGGAGGCAGAGGTGCTTGGGTGCTCTCTGGTTTGAGCAGCACCTCTAGGAGTCTCCATTCTGCTTATAATTTCTAAACATGCAGAGGACATCACCTTACATTAAATACCTGGACTTAGATGAGAACACTCTTTCTACCATTTCCTTCCCACCAGATTGCTAAGGGCTTAATTGCCTTTGTAGCAGTCTGTTGGTTTTAGCAGGGTACAGCTGAGCAAATACAAATTAAAAAAAAAAATAAATGTGGGGGCTTACAGAAATGTGACTAGGAAAATAAATATCTTTAAAATTAATGTGTTGTTTCAATTAAAAAAATGTCAATAGTAGCAACATGCTACTGAGGAAAAATCTCAGGGCTGAAAAATGAGTAAGAATTGCTACTTTTCTACTTGGGACTTACCCAAAAAACACTGGTAGAGTAATAAATGCAAAGGTCTTTGGGAAGTGGTGGTTTATTCAGTGGTTGAATCCCCATCCCTGGAGGTGTTTAAAGACCCTAAGATGTGGTGCTGAGGGAGATGGTTTAGCACCAGCATTGCTAGAGTTAGCAACTGTTTGAACTTGATGACCTTAAAGGTCTTCTCCAAGAAAATGATTCAGTGGCAACACATGCTCGGGCTCCACATCTGGAGTCCTTTTGGAAGAGAAAGTTGTACCTGCTATTGAAGTATTTTTGTTTCATTTACAGTGATATAATGATGAGAGACAATCTCTTTGAAATTGTAACGACTTCTCGAACCTTTTATGTACAGGTAATTCCTTTGTTAAACTTTGGGCAAAACCAGAAGGCTGCCATGGTCAAAGCAAAGGAGCTGCTCTGCTTTTGAAGTTGTGTTTAACTATGCCATGAGTTTCAGAAAGATGCATATGTGAAATGTTCCACATAAGAGCAGCTGACAGCGATAAACCCCAGTGTGGTTTTGCAGGCGTTTGAGACTTGGGATTCTGTCAGATGAGCTCAATATTTGAAATCTTTTCTTTTGAAGTACTGCATGTTCATGTCTGAGTTCTCAGATTCAAGTTAGTTGCCAGTTTAAAATACCTACTGAAGCACATCAACGTTTATATTGTTAGTACTTGTTTGGTAGTATGGAAGTATATGCACTCTGCTCACTGCATCCTTTCTGAATCTTTGGCTGTAATACAAACCAAAGATCTGCTTGTCCTAGCTCTGTAGGACTGTGATGCTCACAGTACTGGAAATCAGTTTCTGAGTTCCTCTTGTAGGAGCAGAAGGGCCTGTGTAGTCTGCTAGAGGTGCTGTTGCCAGATGCTGAGCTGTGAGCTGTGCTGTAGCTCAGCATAATGAAGTGACATCTTGCAGATGTTTTTTATGGAGTGGATGCACTAATTTAATTGAGCTGCAGCCTATTTAGGAGACAGCTTTAGGTTTCTGTCATCTGTCTTCATCCCAGATGTGCACATTCTTGGTGTATTCCCTGTTAATCTGTTGCATCTTTGTTGGATTGTTGCTCTAAGTAAATGCACAGCTGACCCTTGGCAGACAAGTTTTTATTTGGCTGGAACTCGTCAGTAAATAACTGCTATAAGTAAAGTGCAACAGTGACCCAGAAGTTATGTCATTGGCCAGAGTCTACTGAGAGTCCCAAAAAAAAGTTATGTCTGGTAAGAGGAGTCAGCAGAACTCCTGTAAGAGTATCTGGGGGCACTTCACTGAGAGTAAAACTTTGAGCCTAGAGTATACAACTAACGTAAACCCACTTATTTTTTGCTTGTTGTTTTATAGAACTGCATACATGCAGCAGTGAGCTCAGGGTAGAAGCTAAAGGAACATCTGGGTTCAGAAATGGTAGTCCCGATGGCTTTCAGTAGCAGGCTGCTGAAGGAGGGCGAGGCTGGCCTTGGTGTGGAGGTGGTCCCTGGGGAAGCTGAGAGGCGGTGGTTAGAGGTAACTGCTGTGGTTTGCCGCAGGCGGACAGTCCAGAGGACATGCACAGCTGGATCAAAGCCATTTCTGGGGCCATCGTAGCGCAGAGAGGACCTGGAAGATCGGCAGCTTCCGTATGTTATTCTGCGCTTCAGAGAACACGTGACGAGTTGATGTTCCCTTGTGCACATGAAGTCCCAGCTGGGTTTCCCTTCCGCCTGTCCCCTTTCCTGTCCTGTAGTCAGGTGGTGTCTTTGCATGCACTTTCCCACAGACTGGCATAGAATGTTCTTCAGTTTTAATTGAGCTTCTCTTAGCCTTCCCTGTACGGAACTGTGTCGCGCTGTATTGTCTCGAACGTGTAGGTGATGCAAGTGCTAACCTCCCTCCGAGGTCAGGGAGGCCTTTGCCACTGCTAGTCTGGAATCAGCACTGAAACCCTCTCATTCCTGCGAGACCTTCCTGCTCGTTGCTGAATTTTGCCATTAAGTACCAATATCCTGATTTGGGTTTGACAGTCTCCTGGTTGAGTTGTAACAACTCTTGCTAGCAGGCTGTCGCTGTGCTGTGCCTGCAGATACAGAGCCAAGTAGCTTCTTGGGGATCTCTGCTCGTGTGAATTGGTTTTTGCTGTTGATGAGGTAGCCTGAACACCATCTAGCACCACTGAACTGAGGCCCTGTGACAACTCTTGGTCTTGGAAGCCATGTGGCTGCCAGAATTTCACATACACATTTAACCTGCGCAGTACAAAGTACAGGAAACTGTGAAAAGCAGTGAGGGTTCTGTGGTGTCACAGTATCCCTGAGTACGTCCAGAGTTAACAGATGGAATATTTTACGGTTCAGGTGGTGCAAGCTGTGGTTCTTACTTCCTGGCTGTGGGATGGTCTAATGAACTGAATATATCATTACCCCCATAATCTAAAATCTAATGATTGAAATCTGGCTCTGGTCTACACATTTGCATCGATATTGTGCTTCTTTTAATTAAGTTCTCTCAATTATTTTTTTGCAGCTGGGAGCTGCTTCCTGCTTTTAAGTTAAACTTGAGTCACGGATTCTGTTTCCCTGTGGGGGGAATGAAAACATGCAGAGAGCTTTTCTTCCATGTATGCTCTTTTCTTGTGGGGCTAATCTAGCAATTTAGCTGTGACTGTCTGCATCACTGCTGTCTGTTCCTCTCTCCTCTCTTCTTTCCCCAAGTATAGGTTACTCTAATCTTAGCTTTGCACTGTGTTCCAGATGCGGCAGGCCAGAAGGCTGTCGAATCCTTGTATACAGAGGTATACATCAAGAACTGGTGAATGCAGCACGTATGTGGGCTCTCATGTAAACTTGCCTTCTTAACAGAGGGCTAGGACTAGACACTAATTTGCACTATAAGAAACTAAAATTAATGCTGCCTGTTGTCATAACTAACTCTTGAATTAGATCCTTCACTTGCAGGTTTGCACAATTTTGTCTTACTTTTAAACAATTGGCAATGAAAAATGGCAAACCCTGTGTTTATGCTTTGAAGCATACTCTGTGTTCAGAGATAAGTTCTGTGGCACTTTTTGGAGAGGAAAGCATCCCAGCTCATTTGCATGAGAGTTCATATTTCCATTTGACTTTACCTTTTCTGTTCTGAAACTGTGCGAAAGGCAAAAATGAAGTTTAAGCTCCCCACAAACTAATGCAGATGAGTGCACCCAAAAAAGCACCTTGGAACTCTGGCACCTGGAAGGATTCTGTCATAGCCTGATTTGCATGGCTTGGAAGTCTCTGCATGAAATTCTTAGTTCAAACATAGAAGCATTATAACGTGCAATTGGCGCTACACTGTCCAAAGCAGTACAGCTTAGGAGGGATACAGCAGCATAGCCTCTTAACTGTGAAATTACAGTCAGTGTGGGGAGTAAAATCCGAGTTTCTTCCAGTGCAGCTGAGCAAAGGGAGGGCTAGCACCCCTTACTCCTGTCCTATTGGAAATAAAATTATTAATAAGAGTAGTATGTATATTGCTGGATCATATTTGGGGGTTGGACTTGAAGATCTCCAGAGGTCCCTTCCAACCCCTAACATCCTGTGATTCTGTGATGTTCTTCTAAAGGAAATGTTTTCTCTTGGAGTGCATCGCATTAGCCCATACCTGACTTGATTAAAAGTCATCTGAAATGCTTCACTGAAATTGAACACAAAACTATAAAGTCCAAAAAGCAGTTGCATAGCTTCTTCACCCCCTAGTATTAGTTTATAAAGAGGAAGAAACTTGTACTCAGCAGACTCCAGTATGGTGAAATCGATGAATGCCTGTCGTGCCATTTGAAAAGACACTTGGAAACCTGCCATGGAAAAGTCAGTCTTTCATTTCAGATGTGTATGTGCATCTTGGGCACACATCTGTGATGTCGTTTGGTGAGCAAACGTGCTGGAAACAAGCCTTGGTTTGTGTACAGCCCTGGGTGTGCAGGTTCCTTTAGTCATGTACTAACGCTGGCAATGGCAGAAGTGGCAGCAGCTGCAGCTCCTCATGCATGCAGGGGGAAGCACTCTGCATTGTCACACCTCATGTTGATCACATACCATTTAACACCGTATCCTGCCCTGGGCATCTGTGACACAGACAGCCTTACAGAACCGATGGGTGCAATGCAGAACCTGAGGAGGTACAGCTGTAGGTCAGGCAGGATAACTTAGCTCATCTGAAATGGCACTTGGTGCTTATGCTGTAGGTGTCCGAATCATTTCTAGGTAGCCTGGGAGCTTTGTCTCTCAGTAGGTACATCTCCTAGGACCATTTACTTTGGAAATTGTTACAGGCTTTTGGTAGCATAAAATAGCTATGTAGTGTCCAAGAAGGCAGAACAGTAAGCCGTGCATTACTGCAGGGTTTAGGCTGCAAGCACCTGATGTATATGTAATACATTAGTCTCTTGGAAAGAGGTCGTCCCTTTCAGTGGCCTTCCCGGTGTGTAGCTTCAAAACGTTACTTAACACCTCAGTCAAATGAGAGGCCTCAGATTTCTGCCTTATGTGTCTGAAAAGGCACTGAGCCCAATTGGAGACGCTGACTTCCCTTAGCTGAAGACCCTGATGTTGCTGTCACATACTGCTGTAAGCTCACACTTAACAGCACTTTGCCTCCTGCTGCTGTGGCCGAAGCTTTGCTTTGTGTGTTCTGTGTCTCGAGATTGTTACGTTTCCTTTGTTTGTGTGTTTCATTGGGAGAGTGAGCTCTGAAGCTGCAGCTTCCCGGCGCGGTGTGGGTGACTGCAGCTGACACAGGCTCTTCTTTTGCAGGAGCATACCGAGTCTGCTGCCGAACCCAACCATGCTCTCCGTTCTGCCCTCCCAGCCGCAGCCGCCTCACATTCCGCAGCCGCTCACGGCAGCCCTCTGGTCCCAAACCCTCACGCCAAGTTCCCTGCCCTGGAGAAGCGAGGATTTCACCAATCTTTTACCAAGGCCAAGCCAGGGAGCTGCAAGATCCAGGCTGTCGCTGCAAGAGAATCAGCTTCCAAAGTGACTGAGCGGGGCCTCTCTGAACCCCAAAGTAAAAATGGCACTCAGGAACAGGATCCTGGCCTGGTGGATCTGGATGATGCAAGCCTTCCAGTTAGCGATGTGTAGAGAGGGAAGGGTTGGGAGAATGATCCATTTGTTCAGTCCTCGGATTTCCTTGTTTGGGCTTTGAACCAAAGAAAATGGTAGGGAGGGAGAAGAGCGAGCAGCAGCACTGCTGTCAGGCACGTGTGTGTGTGCTGCTCTGCACGCCTGGGTGGCTGTCCTCTGTTTGTATATTGCCTTGCAGCCCGGGGCAGAAATGGGCCTTAGCTGTTTTCTCAAAGCCTCGTAGTAAGTCACTTCCTAGGGAGGGGCCAAACTGCACAGTTTAGAAGGAAAAAAAAAGAAATAAAAGCAAAGGACTAAACAACAACAGCAACAAAGTACTTCTGCAAGAAAGCAAGGTACCAGCAGCTTCTTATTCCTAATCTGGCCAATTTACTAAATTCACAGCTAATGCTGTATTGTGGAGAACTTGCTGCCAGCAAATGTGATCATTTAATTCCATTGGGAGCTACAGTAGGATTGGAGGCATGGGTGAGAATTGTTTCTCTCCGTGACTTTCAGATGCCAGGAAATGCACAGAGCCTTCCTTCTGCTCTTGAGGATCAACCCATTTGTTGTCAGAACAGGGATTCTGGAATCCCTGGGAATTCTGGTTATGGTGCTGTAAAATTTCCACTCAAATACTCTTTTGGATAGTCAGCCTATTTTTGATGCACTCCTCGAGGTGGGTTTGAACTTCTTTGCACATTTGGATTTTAATGGACTGCATGCAGCGGTGTTTGGGAGGGGGGAGAAGAGAATCTGGACTTGAGAATTTGGCCACTTCAGATCTTTTGAACCCAGTAAGGTTTCTGTGGTGTTACATTAGGCTTTGCAGCAATTTATTTTTAATTAAATGTCTAAATGTATGGTTGGGTAAGTGCTTGAGGGTGAGTTTTCTTACCAGTGCTTTGTGAGCAGTTCTCGTTTCTCGATGTGAGCAGCAGCAACACCTCTTGGTTTAGTTGTGTCCTTACTGGTACTGAGCTGTTCACAGTCCTGCAATCGTGGCCTATAACTTCTTTGTGCACTAATGAGCTAAGTGCCTGTGTTTTTTCTCACGTGGAAACACTCTGGGATTAGGGATGCACACACAACTGTTCCTGGCGGGTTTGAGCCTTGGCTTGGAGTTGTTCTGAATAGCTTAGGTCGAAAGAACTGTTCAAAGCAGAGATCTTAGGCCAGGGGTAGCAGCATTGTGGTGTTGCACCCACTAGCTGTGCAAGATGGCTCTGAGCAGTGAATCTCTGCTTGTGCACGCTGCAGTGGGGGCTTCAGTGATGCCAATGGAAAGAACCTTCACATTTCAAGTATTGGCTTAGGTCGAGCATGTCCTGGCTCATTGTTTCTGAACAATGTTTGCTTTACCCACAAATATCTCATCCTGCTGCTTACTGTGATCCAGATTGTCCAGCTCTGTGATAATTTTTGTCTGCTGGAATCTAAGACACATCTCATACAAGTCCATCTTCTTTCCAGCTTCCAAACTGACTTCCAGCTTGAGAGATACGGATGGCTTGACCGCCAGAATTTGTTGTTCCAAGGGTAGAAAAATTGGCATCATCGAAGAATGGAATTTCAAAACCTTAAATGGTGTCAGCACCTTCGTGGTTTTGGTTGGTTTTTTTTTTAATCCATAAGCTAACTAACCACTGTCTGAAGGCAGTGGTGTTTGTAAATGACTGGGTTTGTTTGACTCTTTTAGATGTATGTGAAAACTACCACGGAATGGGAAGTTCCTGTAAATGTCTGTACTATTAATGTAAGTTTTTATCTACTCTACAGGTAAACCAACAGCTCTTTGCAAGCTTTTCTTTTCACAAGTGCATTCTGTGTGGAAGCCACTTTGCATTGAAATATCTTTACTGTAGTCTAACATCCAAAATCACTGGCTCTGGTACAGCTTTCACACTGCATGGTCATGTTATTATAGTCTGGTATTGGCAGTTCTGCACATGGGTTGGAGGTAAAACAGCTCCGTTATGGGACTCAGAAAAGAGGAAAAAAGGAGGAGGAAAAAAAAAAAAGAGAAGAACTACTGTTGTAGTTCAGTAGCATAGGGAGCTATTTGTGGTTGGTAATTGTCAGGGTCTCCTATTTATCAGTACTTTTATAAATCTATGAAAATTGTTAAATTATTTTAGAAACAGTGCTGTAAATATGTCACATTTAAATTGTCAATAAATCACTTTGGGTAACTTAAAAACACCAGTGACTGAGTTTCCTTGCACCATCCTAAAGGATTTCATGAGAAGAGTGTATTCCTTCTTAGTATTTAAGAGGTCAGATCCTCTTTTATCCAAGTAGAACATCCTTTACATTCTTCAAAACTGATCAGGTTGTGTAGCCTGAGAGAGAAGCTGAGCAGCATGAGCTGATATTTTTTTTTCCCCTCTTGGTTCTCAATTTTGTGTCATTTTTGCCTGCTATGCAAATCCATCAGGTTTCTTTTGCATCCATGGGAGGGAGGGCAGGATGCACAGCAACATCAAGTTAACCATTTGGAAACACTCAAGCACCATCTGAAAGGGGAAGACACATGCCCTAGGATAACAAATTGTTAACAAGCCATTTTTTTTTTTTTTCTGGCTTGCTATGCTGTTGCATAAGAAAGGTTCTCTCTGCAGTGCTTTTCCTGAAACAGCTGACCTGGAAGTGCCTCACTCATCACACTTGAGCCACTGCATTTCTCAAGACCACTTATCTCTGCTGCCCAGTGGCACACTGAGTCAGTCTGTCTCACAAGACAATCTTCAGGTAAAGAGCAGCAATGAAGATTATTTATATATATGTAGGCTGTACATAAAGTTACAGTGTGACCATCTCCTGACTGTGGGTTAGTCCAGGTACACACACAGCTGCAGTTACACTGATACCCAAATGCACATACCCCTGCCCCTAATGCTGTACTCTGCAATGTGCAAATTCTGGGTGTGATGAAGCTTCCATTCAGGCAGCTGGCACCAAGGTGTATGGCACACTCAACTTGCTAGAGCGCAAGGATCCATCCAGAGGGACCTGGACAGGCTGCAGAGCTGTGCCCTCAGGACATTCAACAAGGCCAAGTGTAAGGTCCTGCACCTGGGCAGGCACAATGCCAAACAGCTCCAGGCTGGGTGGGGAATGGCTGAGAGCAGCCCTGAGGAACAGGCCCTGGGGGTCTGGGGTGGTGAAAAGCTCAAGCTGAGGCTGCAGTGTGAGTGCAGCCCAGACAGCAACTGTGTGCTGGGCTGCAGCAAGAGCAGTGTGGGCAGCAGGGCAAGGGAGGGGATTGTGCCCCTTGGCTCTGCTCTCCTCAGACCCCAGCTGCAGTCCTGGGTGCAGTTCTGGAGCCCCCAGCACAGGAAGGCCATGGAAGTGTTGGAGCCAGTGCAGAGGAGGCCTTGAAGATGCTGAGAGGGCTGCAGCAGCTGTGCTGTGAGGACAGGCTGAGAGAGTTGGGGCTGTGCA
>VWZE01017696.1:116443-128370 GCA_013396675.1 Eubucco bourcierii
CCCTGCCAGCTACGGGCCGCCAGCCGCCGGGCGGAGCGGCTCCGTCAGCCGCCGGTCATCGCCATCCAGCGCGGAGCCTGCGGGCAGGGTAAGGAAAAAGTGCGGAGCAGAGAGGAGAAACGGGGTGAGAGCCGCGGAGACGGCACCTCGGGGGGTTTGGTGTCCTCCGCCTGGATAGAGCTCACATCCTGCGGGCTGTACAGGGGAGCGATCCCCTCCTGGAGGTCTCTCTTTCTGAAGGCTTCTCCTCCCGGAGGTATCTCCTTTTGGATTTCTCGTCCTTCTCTCGGAGGTCTCTCCTTATGGAGGTGTCCCCTCTTGGAGGTTTCTCCCTCTCCTAGAGGTCTCGCCTCTTGGAAAACAGGGATCAAAGCAGGAGAGGCATTCCCGGTCGCCGATGGTGCCTGGCATCACGAGGAGAGTACCACAGAAAAGAGTTGGCCTTAGTTCAAGTTTGGTATTCAGGTTCAGTGAGAAACTAGAGCAAGAATGCAGTGTTTGTCTTCGGCTGCCAAGTGTCAGGGGAAAAAGAGCCTCGCATCCAACTTTAGCTAAACATCTCGCTCCCCCTTGCCTCCCCCTAGAGAACTGTTGTCAAGCACAGAATCAAGGGAAACTGCTTGCAAGACCCTGGAAGCTGCTCAGATGAGACCCCCAGTCCGACGGTGCAGCTCCGACAAAGTCTGGAGCAGGACTGGAGCGCTCCTGGAGCGCTTCTCTGTCACAAAGAAATGCCCTGCGAAATGGAGCGGAGAAGGCAGAAGCTGTTCGAAGCCGATCGCGGTGTGTCCGTGCCGGCGGGGCAGGCAGCTGCCTGCCTCCGCCTGCTCTAGCAGATAGGCTCTGATTGTTACCAGGAGGTTTGCTAGAAAGGCGACAGCTTGTAAGTCAACAGCCTGCTCAGCTCAGTCAGGGTGCTGGTGGTGGCTTGGCTTTTGGAGGATGAGTGTAGTCGTTGAGAAGTAACCCTGTAAGCAGTCCTGTTTCCCCCTCAGCGTTACCATCATTTAGCTGTTAGCTTAATGGGATGTGACCTGAGTAATGGGAGGTGTGAGAGGGATGCCAATGATCTGCACAGCACATGAAGGTACGCTGACGGGTTATGTAGCTGTGGCTCTGACGACTGAGGTGCCGGACGGGCCAGCCTGGGGAAGCGTTTGACCTTGTTGGAATGATGAGTGCAGATGTGGCACCACAAGGCAGTACCCTGCCGCGGTATAACCTTTGCAGGTCGCAGCCTCTAACGTAGGCTGACTTAGACCTTGTCAACTAAGGCTGTGTGTTCTTTCCGAGCCACGGGGCAAGTTTAGAGGGTAGCATGAGTTATTCCTGAGGTAGTGGTCACTTAGGGAGCCAGTGCTGCTCCACTGAGGTCTGAATCTGCTGGTACAGGCGGTACCGTTTCTGCACGGGAGAACCAGATCTCTTTCTAGATTCAGCCATCGTCTCCCCAGCAGAAATTCTGCTGTTTAGTGACTGGATGGTCGGCCCGGGCAAAATCCTGATCCTGCCTTAGAGAGCGAGCTTACCACCCTGTCGACACAGCCCATTGTGTGTGCCACCGGGTTTCCTCTCGGTTCCAAAGCTGCCCTGTGCTCTGTGGGATGCCACTGGCATCGACTGTCACGGCAGACAATTAAAGCTTTCACGCTATGGTTTCCCGACCCCCAGTATAATATAATGCCTTGTGATTTGTACCCTCGGCTCCTGAAACCAATATTGGCTGCTCAGTTTTTCCTGCTGAACCTTTTTTTCAGAGCCGGGACTGTGCCAGAGCAGTGCATGCCTCTGGAGGGTCCTACCAGTAATGCACAGACTGGTGTAGGAAAAGCCCTCCCGCTGGTAGCTGGTCGTGTGTTGTATCCCCACACAACCGTTTTACCCTCCTGCACCTCTGGTTGGAGCAGTGCTTGTTTTCTGTATCACTGGGGACAAAAGGAAGGTGCTGGCAAACTCGACCACTTTATCTTTAGGCCAGGGCAAATATTGCTGCAGGCAAAGCTTTTTCCCCGATGTAAAGAAGCCAAGTTTAAAAGAGATGGAGCACAGCTGTGCTCTTCCTGCAGGCAGACTGTACCCTACTTCTGAGAAGCCACTGCCTAATGCCTGACTCCTTGGCGTTGTTAACTTTTCATTTCATTTTGAATTCACTTCCAGAAGTGCTTTTGCTGCCTGGAGATGAAGGTACCTTTGCTAAAGCCTTTTTGTGCTGGTCACACATATCTATGTCAATAATTAGGTGACGGCAGTGCAGTGGCCCAGGGAATAGGGATGTACACCAAGGGTTTGGAAAGCAATTCCTCTTGCTGTTTTTGAACTTTCAGGTCTCTTTAGTGGCTGCCCCAGCACAATATAGTGAATAATAAAATAATATAAAGAACAACGTCTTGTCTTTTCCCACTTTCACTTGCCACAGTCCACTGTCAGTGTTGCTTTGTCTTTCAGTGGTTCTCAGGGCATCTGTTCAGCTCCTGGGCGTTATGTAGGAGAGGATGCAGGAGAGGCAGGGGAAGGTTGTTCTGGGGCTGCATGCAAGGAAGAGGTTTTCCTTTGCAGAAAGGGAATTCTGAGTCTTAAACTCGAGAAAGTTTTCAGAAGCCTCAGAGTTGATGTCTCTAGCCTCAACTCCAAACACAGCTGAGAGGAGGGGTGGGAACAGAGTGCAGCTGTGTGGCACTGAGGTGCTCAGCCGTGGTGCTGTGCTCTGCGGAGCAGAATCATCCCACAGCTCGCTCTGTAAACCAGAGAGGCAGAGAGCCAAACCGGTTCTTTCTGAAGAAACGTCAGGAGATGAGAGAGGAGAGGCGAGCTTGGCTGTGACTTTTAGCCAGGAAAAGCATCGGCTGCACTCCTACGGGGAGTGCACCGGGCAGAAGCTAGGCTGGAACTCCCTGCTGGGCTCACCTCTGTTAAGGCCAGGCTAGGCAGCTGACGAGCAGGGTGACACACTGGTGGCCAATCAACCCCCCTCATTAGCCTGTGTCCCTGTCTGCGGGCCGTGTGCCCTTTCCGGCTCTCCCCACCCGTGGTGTGGCCATGGGCAGTGTAAGCAGCAGTACCTGTCCCGACCTGGCTGCCCTGGGCAGCTCTTCCCTCTGCCTCCAGCAGATGATGCAGCTCTGCTTGTCTTGTCAAAACTGCTTGCAGCACCAGCAAGCTGTTCTGCACCAGCTTGGACAGGGCTCCTGAGCTGAGGCTTCCACACAAGAATCTTCACTGTCCACGAGGGATATGAGAGGTGTCGGTGGGAGATATTCAGGCCTGCAAAGCACACACTGGTGCAGCACAGTGTGGATTGGCACAGGGTTGGTGCTGATGAAAATGCAAAGGCACAGAAGATGATGAATGTTCCCTGACAGAACCCATGACTGTAAAGATCATCCCACACCCGAGTGAGGGCAGGGCAATCAGACCTCAGTGTTCAGTGTGCTAGGAGGATGTTTTCTTTTTCTTCTGCAAATATATTTTTGGTGCTCTTAAATCCCTCCTGCTGGCCGAGGGAAGAAGGCTTGGGATGTTTAACACACAACCCAAACCAGGCTTTCTTCCCCTCCTCACCTCTTTGCAAGTGCTGGCAGGCGTTTTAGGACACTGTGCTGTGCTCTTCACACTGTAAAATGCAAACTAACCTGGGTTTGTCCTTTCACCTTTAACCAGAGTAAGAAGAAAGTTCCTCGTGGTTACATTCAGTTCCCAACTTTCCTCTGCCCCCTTTTTTAGTCAGATTTTAGTGTTTTCATATTTTTTTTATTAGGTTTACCATGCCTGGTGTGGTATTCCAGTAACCTCAGCAGTCCTCAGCATGCTTGCATCTCTCACAGGCAGCTCATACTTCTGCTAGCACCATGATGTCAAATCTGGAGCTTAATGTGAGCTCTCCTGGTTCAGATTAAGCAGCACATTGCTGCTTGCTGTAGGGGAAGGCAGGGGTGAGCTCAGGGTAACTCAGTTCTAGAAAGGCAAGTATCACTGGCAGACACAGGCTTTGCTATTTCTCTTCATCACGTTATCTTTTCATAGTTCTACAGACCAGGGGCAGGGAGCAAAAACGTTCATCACTCAAACTCAGTTTCTTCCAAAGTGGCAGACTTTGTATTTTGAAATGCTCCAGACAAAAATGCATCCAAGTGACTCTCATTATCTGGCAGAAGGAAAGGACCTCCACAGTCAATAAACTGCTGGTCATCAGCTGAGCCCTTCAAACACAGCCCAAGAATAAGATCCTTGCAGCAGAGAATGGGAAAAAGCAGCAGATGGACCTGCCTGACTTCCTCTGCCTATATTATGGGTAGGGATGGCAGCAGCAAGCCTGGCAGGAATGGTTTACCAGGGCAGGAAGAGAAACTCAGCTGGGTAATCTGGGCAGGTTGGGAACTGAGCCAGATGTTTATCAAGAGGAAAGTTGATATCGTCGTCATGAACCAGGCTGCCAGTTGTTGCCCACAGCATAATAACAGGCACAGGACAGTTGGTGCACAGCAGATACCTTGGGAGACCTTTGTGGGTCGCTTGGCACGTGTGGAGTCTGTTAAGAGTGACCTGGGAGGAGCTGGTGTGGAGGACCTGAGTGCACAAATCAGCGCTCCAGTGCCGTTAATGTTTTTTAGCTGCCTTTTCCTTTGGTCACAGTGTTTGGGTGGTCCAGAAGTCATTATCTTCTGACTTCCCTCTGTCTCTTTGCAGCAGCAGGAGAAGGGGAGGGAGGGAAGAGGCAGCTGAAGGCAATGGAAATAAATAGCAGCATATTTCCAGAAGAGAACCAAATCCCAAGTGTAGGATTAAAAAGCTTTTTCCAAAGCCAAGTATTCAGCTCTGGGGGGAGGGAGCTGTAAGAAGTGGTTCGTCTGAAGGAGCTCACCTTTTCCCCTCTCCACATCCAGAGTTCCTTCCCAGGGAGCTGCAGTAACTCTGTAGTCTCTAAACTTCAAACAGTGGAGTCAGTAAATACTGATTTGGAACATGGAAAGGTTCAGTCCTTTCATCTTCTGGGCTTTGAAATGTAAAGGTACCTGTGGACTGGACAGGAATACTTAGAGCCATGAGTAAGCAGCAGGAGTCTTATTAAGTAGAATCTGGATGCAATGCAGGCAGCGTATCCTGAGCGGTTAAAGGAAAGACTTTGACATCCAAGAAATAGGAGAAGCTGGAAAATATTATCCAAATGTGACTTTCTGTGTGCTTGGAGTGGAGGAAAGCAACGTTAGGAACTGGGGTGCTGTGGAACTTCACTTTTTTTAGTAAATAAAGTCACCCCACGCTTCCATAAACTGCCGAGGCTCTAGGGTCCTTGGGTGGACTTGGCAGTTGGTCCTGCAGTGTTTGTAACTGGACCCAAGTGAATATCCAGCATTGTTTTGGAGCCTGTGTTCAAGATGCAGAAAGAGGGAAAGATTTGATTTTGCCTTCTGGGTGCAGGTCACAGAGATTCCCAAATGGGTTTGCCTGTCTTGAAGAGAGGAATAGAAGTGAAAAATAGGTCTCAGCTCCCCTGTATCAAAGGGCTGTAACATAATGGCTTCGCCTTATGCTGACTGATGATGTTGTGAGACAGGACACAAGTGACTAAGTTATTTTATTGCAAAGTGGAGCCAATGGAGAGAAGCTCCTCTGCTGTATTTGAAGATGAATTAAGCACCCAGGCAGGGCAGCTCTTGAATTTCTGGGCTGGTATCAGATATGCTGGTGCACTGATAAGATGAAGTCCAAGGCTGGAAGCCATCCAGGTTGTGCAATTTGCTCTAAGTGCTCTGCCACGAGTTTGTTTCTGGAGACAAAAATATGTAAGTGTATGCACACATGCTGCAAAAAACCATACTCAGCCCTGTGTGAATAGCTCCTTTAGCCTCTGCTTTTACTGCGCACTAAAGACAATTGCCTGGTGCAGGCTGGCACCAGGACTGTGGCCGGTCCTGTTGGCGTGAGCAGCAGCATGTTAATGGCACCAGAGATGGCTGAATGTCAGGGCTTAGCTGTGCTGCAGGCACTCTGCTCCAACCTCCACTGTTAACAAAACCTCCTTCCTGCATCAGTGATTCTTTCCAAACCAATTCTGTGAGGGTTTTGTGGGCTTTCCATTCCTCTTTCCCTGTGAAGCTGCCCTTTTGGTGAGGCGAGAGGGATGAATACACAGTGCAGAATTCCTCTTGCCAGTTTTGCAGGCCTGTTGCTAGACTTATTGATGAGCTGGAGCTCAGCAAATAAACCCGACCCAACACTTTGTGTTTCTGATAGCGAGTGGATTTGCAGGTCTTTGTCCTGGCAAACAGCTGGCAGACTAAATCATACAGACCGAATCTAATGACCATGCACAGAAGTTGCCCAACTGCCTGAAATTTGCAGTGGTTTCCAGAGCAGAGCATGAAGAGAAGCTCACAAGAGTGTTCCAGAGGCCACTGTGGTCACACCATCTTACAGAGAGCCAATCTGGGGCGGGAGAAGATAAAAGAGCTTTGCTCAAGGTCAGCCACTGTGCCGGCAGCAGAGCTGAGAGCAGACGCAGGTTTTCTGAGTCCCTGCTCTTTCTTCTGCCCCTTGCCGGCACTGCTGCTCCGTTTTCCATTACTTTCCTTTTCCATTACTCTGCTGCTTAAACTTGCAGAGTGCAGTGCTGGCTTGGCTCTGCAAACGGCATCGATGAACTGTCAATCTGCAGCTGCAGAGAGGCATCTTGGAGGAAGGTCAGTGGGTGGACCAAGCACTAACCAAGGGAGAGAAACTCAAGCAGCTCTCTCTGCCCTCCCTGAAATAAATAATACCCCAGGAATCTCCTGCTATAACATTTGTGGTGGTAGAGAGATGATTCATCTCATTTTCCAGCACAGCATGGTGTGGTTGCCCATCCCCTCTCACCCATCTCTCTGTGCACCTCTGTGTCAGGTTAGCCAAGCTTTACCTTGTTTCCTTTAGCGTTTGGGCACTTAAAACTGGGCAAGGGGAGATCACTTATAGATCAGGTATGAAAAATATTTAGACGATCCATAAAATAAAGCAAAAGAGGTGTATGGATGAAAAGAAAGGGAAAGAAAACAAAAGAAAGGAAAGGAAAAGAAAAAGCCACTGTGTAACCAGTGAATGTTGATGGGAGAGCAGGGAATATAATGCTTAGGACTCTACGAACTAGAAAACGAAGCAGATCCGAGAAGGGGAGCTGGGACCCTGCTCCTCGAACCCTGCAGGAGGAGCTGCACGGGCAGCGGAGCAGGGTGCTGCGAGATGGTGGCTGTCTCCCCCGTGGCAGTGCCAGCTCTGCTCTGTACTGGCAGAAGTACTCTCTGTTAGCCCAGGTTCACTTCCCACACATCCACTGTTTTCTGATGTCTATATTAAGACAATCTACGTGGCCGCAGAGTGATTCTTAAAGACACGTGTGAGAAAACACTGCCAGAGGCTGAGGGCTGTGTTCAGTGTGGAGGTGCTGTGGGGTTTGCCATGTAGTTATCCTGGATTTATGTGTGGTGCAATTCCTGAAGCCCCAGAGTAGGAAGGGGATGTGTTTTATGGCCCTTCTGAGGTTTCTGCTATAGATTTTGTCTCTGTATCACTATAAGAAGAGTCCTGCCACAGCCAAGTGATGCAATTGATGCCTTCTCCAGCTGCAGAGAAGCAGCATCTTAGGAGGCTTTTTAAAAGCTTGCATCTTAAGAGGCTTTTTTTAGCTTTCTCCTTAGAGAGAACTTTTTATAAAGCGTGAAAACAAGAACTTGTTTTTATTCCCTGGTGTTTTCATACCAGGGTTCCTGGAAGTTGAAGCTAAGCCTCTCTTAAGCAGGGATTCCTTCTAAAGATGCAGTGCAAAAGTTTCTCACATACTTAAAATGAGACCTTAATGGTTTTATAATGTTCAGAGGAGTCGTCCAGATTAGGCAGCTGCTGGCTACACACAGGCTATAGGAATTACCACCCTGCTCTGACTTCAGAGCTGATTTGAAGTTGTTTTGGTGGTTCTCTGCCTGAGATGAGTGGAGCTGGGAGGCAGAGCAGGACGATGAGCTGAGTTGGGAGGGGTGGAAACTGAGTAGGGCTGGGGAAAAAAAAAAAAAAAAGAAAAAAAAAAAAAAAAAAAAAAAAAAGAGAGAGAGAGAGGAGAAATTATTCCTGACTCATCTGTTGTATTTTCAGCCTTTAGCAGAGAAGAGAATACCATGTCTGCTTTAACCTGTTGACTGAGCTACTCTTTTCATCTGTCTGCAGGAAATCAGACAGACTTTTTGCCACAGCTAACTGACCCACCTTGCTTAGTGTTTCCAGTTCAGACAGGACTGCTGTTAATGATGGCTTTCAGCTCAGCATTCTTTGCCCTTGTCCTGGATTGCTCTGGTTTTGGTTTTGCTTAGGTTTTGGTTTTGCTTAGGTTTTGGTTTTGCTTAGGTTTTGGTTTTGCTTAGGTTTTGGTTTTGCTTAGGTTTTGGTTTTGCTTAGGTTTTGGTTTTGCTTAGGTTTTGGTTTTGTTTAGGTTTGTGTCTGAGCACTCTGCCTCCCTTCCTCATGCTCTGTACAGACCCATGCAAGGCACTGCGAGCGCGGTGTCGGTGCGGCCACCCAGAGCTGTGCATCCTTGTCAGAGATGACTTTCGTGATTTATTAGCCCATGCTGCAGTGAGGCCGAGCTCCGTGTTGTCTGGCTGTGGCCCTGGTGCTGTGGAACAGCCTGTCCCTGCCGGCAGGGCTGCGTTCCCGCAGCGCGCAGCTCCAGCGCGGTGTTTATGCGGCCGCTGGGCTGCCTCCCACCTCACCGCTGCTGTTTACAGAAGGGATCGCAGTTTCCTGTTGTGTTGGACGGAGCTGTCGCTTCGCTCTGGATTCCTGCCCTCGCTGCTTGCCCTGCATTGCTTCTGAGCCTGTTGCTCCGGCTCGCTGCTGCTCTGAGACCGAGCCTGCCTTCGTGCAGGGGCAGGCAGTGCTCTTCTCTCGGAGAGGATTTCTGGCACTGTCGAGAGGTTTTATATACTTTTAGAAATTATTTTTTCTCCCTGTGGCGTTCTGCAAAGGCTGCCAAAACACAGGGCTGTCCCGTGAGAGAAGATAGGGGTTATGCCCATTTTAAAGACAAATCTAAGCCACCGAGGGTCCAAATTGCTTTTCACAAGCTACAGAGAGATTGAGTAACACAGCTTAGACCAAGATGTGCACATCTGGAGCCTTCCTCCTCCTGCACAGCATTCCAACCGTTTGGCATTCATCTAGCAGCATAGCAATTGTGTTGCTCAGAAGATGCTCTGTATCTGATTCATTTACTACTTGCTCTGCCTCGTAGACAAGTGGTAGGAACAGTTCCTCTTTGGCTAAAATGTTACCTTTCCTATTTGAAGCTCTGTAGGACCTCCCCACAAGAAAGCTGCAGGCAGCTCTCCAAGGACCTTACCCGTTGGCCATTTTCAGTGGCAAGAAAATCCGGAATGACACAGGGACAGGAAGACAAAGAGGTTTATGCTAAGGAGGAAGCTGGACCCAAAGAGGTTGGGCTAAAGAGATTGGACCTAAATTCTCTTAAGACTTTAGTGCTCTACAATGCATTTACCTTTGAGTACTTGGTGGTTGCTTTCTTGTTTTCTGAGTGCAGCAGAGCCCTGTAGGTCACCCTCCTCAGGTGTGTTACCAGGATCTGCTTTTACTTACTCAGCCACCTTCATTTTCAGTAGCTTCCTCTCTTCAGTTCTGAGCAGGATAAGCATTAATTGGTGGCTGCTGCTTGGGAATTAGGGTGCATGCATAGTCCAAGCTGTGCAGTGCCTTGCAGAATGTCCTGCTGCTTGGTGGATTTGCCTGCTCCTCCACACCCTTTCCCTCAGCTTTTAGTCTTGAGAATATCAATTAAAACATTCCAGTTATTAACCTTCAGGTTTGTACTCAAACATGCTCTGAGCAGCCCCATACAGAGCTGAATCATAGAATGGTAAGGTTGGAAGGGACCACCTCAAAGATCATCTAGTTCCAAGCCCCTGCCATAGTCAGGGACACCTCCCACTGGCACAGGTCACTCAAGGCCTCATCCAACCTGGTCTTGAACACCTCCAGGGAGGGAGCAGCCACAACCTCCCTGGGCAACCTGTGCCTCACCACCCTCACTGCAAACAACTTCCTCCTAACATCCAGTCTAAATCTCCCCTCTGCCAGTTCTCTGCCAGTTCTCCCATTGCCCCTTGTCCTGTTATTGCAAGACCTTATCAGTAGTCCCTCCCCAGCTTTCCTGTAGGCCCCCTTCAGATATTGGCTCGGGTTAGTAATTTGTGGGCGATTTTGTCCTAGAAACTTGGTGTGGATTCCCTATTTTGATTAGGCTGGCAGCTGCTGCTGCTTTTTTTTTTTTTTTTTTTTTTTTTTTTTTTTTTTTTCCTTCCCTTCTTTTTCTTCCCTGTCGTTGTTTGTTTAAAATCAGTGACTAAAATTAATCCTCCTCTCAGGCTTTTGGATTAACAGGGAAAACCCAAATTTCAAAGGCCATTACTCGCAAGATCTCTGGTGTGTGTGACAAAGTCCTTGTTAAAGGCTGCCAAGAAAGAATTGATCATCTAAATATTGTGATGATGGAAATGGATTGTGTTTTCCCTTTGCAAGTTTGCACCCTTGCCAAAAAGCAATCTGACTTCAAACCCTCCCTTTAATCTTGCTGCAGTGGTTCTTGCTGCAGGAGATATTTTATATGGCCAGTGGATGAGTGCAGTTTGCTGTCTGGCAGAACCAAAGGCTTGAAATCTCTCCATTATGTAGAGCTATCAAAATATTTTTTTGCTTTGAGGGATGCGACAGCAATGCAGAAGTTCTTCTCAGAAATCTCAAAGTGCCTTTATTTGCTCCTTGGGTTGTACAGGGGAAAAATAACGGAGGTAATAGGGGGGGTTAGTACTGAGATGCTGTGGCTTAGCCCTCTTAATTCCCTCCGCTGATCTAAAAGTGGTTCTTAAGCAAATCGCCTGTGATAGGTAGAAAGTTGTTTCTTGTTTTCTAAGTGTTTTCATTGCATAATAACCTTTTTTTGGGTGCATTACACAATTTAATTTATCCTTGACTAGGATGTGGAGCTGCAGTTTTATGTCACTGAAAAGAAGAAGTTTTGTGGCAGCAGATCCCCCTACATCACTTTTTCCTCCTGTCTCTCCAGCACTGCTTTCCGCAGGAGCTAAGCACTTTTGCTGGAGTTTTTGTTTCCAGAGCAGCGTCAGAGGTTTTGGCATTTTCCTATATGGCATGAATGGGAGGTTGTACAAACAGTAGTGGTTGGGGTTTTGTTTGGTTGGGGGGGGGGAGTGGAAGTTCTCCAAGTGAAACTTGACAGTCTTGTGGTTTGTGCTAGTAGTCACAGGCTCTGCCAGCACAGAGGTTTCCTGAGTGCTTCAGCCCCTTTTGCTCTGCAGAGAAACCCAAACCCATGCTGCCCTTTCAGCCCCTGCTCTGCATATGCACCTGGGGTTGTGTGTCTGAATATGACATTAAGCAGGCACCAAGCACAGGAGGAAGCAATCCTCTCTTCTCAGCAGCCAGGCCACAAACTTCAGCAGGCGGCAGTGGTTCTGCTTGCGCTCGGTGTTACTGGGCACGTCCTGCTGGTCGTCATGGACCTAACAGGAGAAGACTTTAACCATAGATCCCGGGGCCAAGCTACATTTTATGCCCCTGGCACCAGCCCAGTGTTAGCAGGCCATGGGACCCTGCATGTTGAGATGGTTATGCTGGGTCTGACTATGGTCACGGGGCTGAAACAACCTTCCTGGCTGTGCTGCTGATGGCTACATGCATGAGGCAAAGACAAAGGCCGTTTAAACCTGGTTCCCCTGGAAGCACAGGGCAGCGCAGGTTCCCAGCGGCGAGCACAGGGCAGCGCAGGTTCCCAGCGGCGAGCACAGGGCAGCGCAGGTGCCCAGCGGCGAGCAGAGGGCAGCGCAGGTTCCCAACAGGAAGCACAGGGCAGCGCAGGTTCCCAGCGGCGAGCA
>VWZE01017696.1:128565-150531 GCA_013396675.1 Eubucco bourcierii
AGGTTCCCAACGGGAAGCACAGGGCAGCGCAGGTTCCCAACAGGAAGCACAGGGCAGCGCAGGTTCCCAGCGGCGAGCACAGGGCAGCGCAGGTGCCCAGCGCCGAGCACCCTTGGTGAGGAGCCTCCCTGCAATTTGTGTGTGAGTGTCCTGTGTGAGAGCTATGAAATGGTAAGCACTGACTGCTGCAGCCCTCTTGGATCATTGCTACGCCGTAGGAGGTTTGGAATTTTAAACATTTTTTCATCTTAATGGGAGTGACATTTTCTGGCTGTTTTTAAAGGAATCAAAGTCTTGATTCCAGACCAAATCTGAGTCTACCTGTACGAGCAAGGGGGTTGGACATCTCCAGATGTCCCTTCCAACCCCTACTGTTCTGTGATCCTGAGCTTTTCTGCCTTAGGAGATGAAGATACTTGGTCTGGTGACACTGAGTGAGGGTGGGAGGGAGAGACTTGCTGCTGCTTGCTGGGATCTGCCTTTTCTTCAGCACCACTCTGGGGATTTAGACAAAAAGTTACATTGAACGAGAGAGTTGTGTTGGTTCCAGCTTCAGCCAGTGGAAAGGAGAACTCATGGCTCCCTACAGCTGCCTCAAAGCAGGTTGTGGAGAGGTTGGTGCTGGTCTCTCCTCACAGGTCATTAGTGATAGAACAAGAGAGAATGGCCTCAAGCTGTGACTGGACGGGTTTAGAATGGACATCAGGAAATACTCTTCCATGGAAAGAGTGGTCAGGCCCTGGAGTCAGCTGCCCAGGGAGGTGGTGGAGTCACCAGCCCTGGATCTGTTTAAAGGTCATTTGGTTGTGCTTGGGGATGTGGTTTAGGGTGCACCCTGTAGAGTAGAGATATGGTGATCCTGAGGAGCTTCTCCAGCCTGAATGTTTCTGTGATTCTGTGAGACATGGGAGGCTTGGGGATGCCACAGCACAGCTTGGCTGCACTGGGTGCAGTTGGGAATGGGCAGAAAGTTGAGCTGGTTGTGATGGATGAGAACAGAATCCCCTTGTTTGGAAGAAGGAAAAGCATGAAAACTGGATGGAAAGAAAAGATCCAATTTTGGGTGAGATGTGCCTAAAGCTTTGTGTGAGAATCTGTTGTCACCAGAGGTGGTCCTACGCTGAGAGAAGGCCTTCCAGAGGAGCAGATGCAGTTCTCACAGCCAAAGGGGCGAGGTTGTTTTTATGAGATTCCTGTCTCCAAAGCATCTCAGCAGCTTAGCTCAAAATATGACCAAAAGCAGCCTGTGTGAGCTGTAAGCATTCAAGCATTGATGCCATTTTGAGTAATGACTTCATCAGAGCCTAGATCTTAATATGCTTTTTGGCTCATCTTTATGAAACAAAATTGTTTCAGCTGTTTACAGCCAAGTGTTCTTTTTTTTTTCCCCATGGCTTGGTATTCTGCCTTGTCTCCCAGTAGTTTACTGATCTCAGTCCTGTTAGTGTCAGCTGGCAGAGACTCTCATTCAAAGGCTGGCAGCCAGCACACCTTTGATGTCCTTCAAGGCTTGGTTGCCTTGGGAATTTTTTCATGCTGCAACCTATTTATGTTTTGTTGGTTTTTGGGGTTTTTTTTAAGTCAGTTTTTGATGATTAACTGAATTCACAGCAACCATCTTTATAATGCCATTAATAAAGGTTTCTTAACCATGCTCGGGGGCATTCAGGGCATTGTGCAACAGTTCAACAGAAGCATTGCAAAACACAACATATATAAATAGAAAGAGGAACAGTCTGCAAAGACCTGAATGTGAAAACCTCAAGTTATTTAGGAACCAGAGCTTTATTCAAGCTCACCTCAACGACTGAAGGCAAAAAAACAAACCAACCAACAAGCAAACAACAACAACAAAAACAAACACACAAAAAAAACAACCCACAAAAAAAACCCCAAACAAACAAACAAAAAAACCCCCAAACCCACAACAGCAAGATCCACAAATTTCAACCCCAAATGTAAAACAGAAAAAAAAGAATGGGAGGAATCTACTAAGAATGAAACTCCAGAAGAGTGTGGTTTAAAGGCAAAGAAAAAAACCCAGAAACTTGGGGACCTTTATTGCTGTTGAATCAATGCTGCAGGAGAAGCAGCTCTGAACTGAGAAAACAACATTCTGGGGGCCACTTCCAGCACGGGATTCAAGACCCCATGCCCTGCTTGTGGAGTCCCTGTTAGGCAGGGTGGGTGTCACGGCTGGATGCATGGATGAGAGCACACAGGCAGTGGGGATTAGACAGTCAAAGCTTCATCATCAGTCAGAACTTAAAGCTATTACTTCTGTGTTTGCTGTAGCCAAATTGCTGTTAGCTGTGGTGGGCATTAGGTGTGCAGGTGACAGGCAGGTGCTGTGCATGCACACAGCCCTGGTTTGGTCTCCGGTTTTGCCCCCATTATATTTTTTCCTCTGTGATAGGAGTTCATAGAATCACTGAATGGTAGGGGTTGGAAGAGACCTCCAAAGCTCATCCAGTCCATCCCCCACTGCCAGAGCAGGAGCACCCGGGGCAGGTCACACAGGAACACATCGCAGGGGGCTGTGGAGGTTGAATATTTCCAGGGAGGGAGACTCCAAAACCTCTCTGGGCAGCCCGCTCCAGTGTTTTGTCACCCTCACAGCGACAAAGGTTTCTCTTCTGCTCCAGCTTACCCCCAGTGCCCCTTGTTCTGAGCAGAGCCTGGCTGCATCCTCCTGATGCTGCCCTGCACATCTTTAGCACAGCACTGAGGGCAGCCCTCATGCTCCTCTGCTGCCAGCTCCCAGCCCCAGCTCCCTCAGCCTGGCCTCATAGTGGATGTTCACTGCCTGCAGCAGCTTGGGGCCTCTGGGCTGGACTCCCTCAAGCAGTTCCCTGCGGTCTTTCTTGAACTGAAGGACCCAGACCTGGCCACAATACTGCAGATGTGGCCTCACCAGGGCAGAGGAGACACAATACTTTTACTATAGCCTTTTTACCTTGTCACATGATGGTTAAGAACCAGCTGGCAGGACCTTCTCGTGTGAGCATTCATGTGAATGGTGCTGGGGCTCCTGTTTGCTTGCTTCAGAAGGTGTTTTCCATTTCAGTGGGCACTTTTTCAGCAGCTGTTGCAAAACTGTTACACAATGCAAGAATTCCGAATACATAAGCGAGGCGTGGCCAGCTTTGGTGAGCTTTTTGGGTCAGTATGCCACGAATCAGCTTTCATTATCTAACTGCTTTGGAGTAGGAAGTTTGACCTTTTAGCTGTGTGGTTTGCTTCAGGGCTGTGAAGGAGATGGGTTATACACAGACTACTGCCCCTTCTGATATCTTGCTCTCCGTAGCCTCCACCTCCAAGTGAAGGCAGCTCTCTGAGGTGCAGTTATTAGCAGTCCCACCGTGTGCAGCTCAGGCATCCTTTCTCTTCTTGAATAGCTACAGGCAAGAAAGATTGAAGGCCTGGAAACAAAGATGTGTGTTCCCTGTGCAGTGCCCTCAGCCGTGGGAGGTTTTTTTTTTTTTTTTTCCAAGGGCAGGATGTGACCTTTGAATGTCTACAGCCTTGTAGCGGAGATGAAATCATTTTATAAGCTGGGATCAAACAGTATATTAATGGATACAGTGGTGCCCTGCAGCAAGCATTTTATCCCAGCATCACATTAACCCAATCTGATCATCTGGCAGAGCTGCTGCTTAATGTGAGTGAGGACCTCCAAGCTGCAGCTCTATTCTGCTGCCACTTTTCCCAAACACTCCTGTCACGGCTGTCAGCTTTGCAGCCACTGCAGCACTCTTTGGCTGTGGAGTCTTTTTGAGAAAGAGAACTGAGGGCTGGGGGGATGTGGGACATCAGAGGCCTGGAGAACCTCTGCTACAAAGACAGGCTGTAAGAGCTGGGGCTGTTCAGCCTGGAGAAGAGAAGGCTCCAGGGAAACCTTAGAGCTGCATTTCAATACCTGAAAGAGACCTACAGGAAGGCTGGGGAGGGACTGTTTAGAAGGGCTTGGAGGAGCAAATGGTTGAAACCGGAGCAAGGGAGATTTAGGTTGGGCATAAGAAAGAAGTTATTTACAATGGGAGTGGTTGCCTTGGGATGTGGGTGGGGCTCCATCCCTGGCAGCATTCAAGATCAGACTCGATGTGGCCCTGGGCAGACACGGGGGCTTACTGCAGGGGGGTTAGAATCATAGAATCATAGAATCATAGAATCATAGAATGGTAAGGTTGGAAGGGACCTCAAGGATCATCTAGTTCCAACCCCCTGCCATAGGCAGGGACACCTCCCACTAGTACAGGTTACTCAAGGCCTCATCCAATCTGGCCTTGAACACATCCAGGGAGGGAGCATCCACAACCTCCCTGGGCAACCTGTTCCAGTGCCTCACCAAGGGTTGGACAAGATGACCTTTGAGGGTCCCTTCCAACCCAATCTACTCTGTGGGTATTCCCAATAAGGAGAAACTCAGCCCTTTGCTAAATGGGTGCTTGTCAGCCAGAAAGCCCTTTTGCCTTGGTGGCCTGAGAGTCCAAGGACAACAGCTCGTGTGAGCACCATGGAAAGCACAGGATACCCGGGGAGAAGGCAGCAGGTGAGGGCACAAGTTTGCTGATCAGTGTTCCTGCCTGGTGAAGCAGACTAACATCTCCAAAGTGATCTGAAACTGCACAGCAGGCTATGTGGTTACTGCTGCTTGGGACTGACTGCGTTTAGAAGCCCTCGAGATGCTTCACAGAGTGTAAACGGGGGAAAACATGATCTGGAGCAATCAGATGGTGTTGGGGTTGCTGCCTGCAGGATGTGCTTGAAAACGTGCATAGTTTTCTATTCTGCTTTGCAGATCATGAAGGTCGTTCAGGCATAAGTGTTGGGATGATTTTGTAGGACAGCCTTGTGTTTCCTCCTGCAGCTCTGCAAATAAATCACCCTGTAACACCGTGCCAGGCACTTAGAGCACCCACAAGCCGCTTAGTGCTGCTGTAATCTCGGGACAGATTTAGAAGCCGAATGGCCAAGATGGATGGGAGAAGCACAACCTATTAGTGCTCATCTGAAAGCCAGTTGCAGATTTGGCTTTGGCTGGAGGCATCAGATCAGGTGGGAAGGCTAAGGAAAAGAAGGGATGCTCCTTGCCTCTGGGGAGACACAGAGGAACTGTGTTCCAGTCCCTTAGTTGCTCCCAGTATAAAAACGACAGAAAGTTTTGCCCCCGAACTACCTGAGCAACTGTGGTGTCAGAAGCCTGTGTTTTTTTTCCAGAGATCTGTTGACATCTGATGGTGCAGACAGGTTTCCTGAGGGCCATAAAAGGAGTTTGGTCTCCAGTTGCTTTTGGAAATCCCGCTGATCTCTCCTGAATACTCGGTGACCATGAGCGTTTGTGTTACAGCACTGCCCAGGAATGCAGGGCTTTGTGGCCCCATTGTTGTCCTGTGCCTATCTATTTTATAGCCTCGAGGGTGGTTCAGTAACTCCAAAGTATGTGGGATCTGATCCTCTATGGAGCTAATGGACCACAGGCAGTTGCGGTGGAAATGATGCCTTGAGCATGTAATGGGCATCCATGTTCCAGGTGCCAGGCGGAGGCTGGTGGCTCCGGCTGCAGGGGGACACCGGTGGGAAGGGCAGCACAAAGCTCACGCCCCAGCTGAACTCTCATAGCTGCTGCCGCAGGCTTACCCCGGGGTTAGGACCTTGTTGTCCTCGGCATTTTACAAAGGCAGCAGCAGGAGGCTTCAAAAGCCGCTGAGCAGACGTGTTCTGGCAGAGGAACAGAGCCCGTTTGTTTAGTCGGGGAGGGCCCTACGAGCGGAGCAGACCGGCCAGAAAAGAGGTAAAAGCAGAAAGGGAGACATCCCAGTACAAAATCCCTTTCATAAAGGAAGAGTGAGGCGCTGCAGAAATGGGCTAAACCCTCCTCCTCCTCCCGCACCTCATCCCCCAGAGCTGCAGCAGTGCATGTGCTAAGCTGGGGGCTGGCACAGAATCTACCCGAGCACAGGGGCTGCAAAGAGGCTGCCCCAGCACAGGGGCTGGCACAGAATCTACCCGAGCACAGGGGCTGCAAAGAGGCTGCCCCAGCACAGGGGCTGGCACAGAGGCTGCCCGAGCACAGGGACTGGCACAGAGGCTGCCCCAGCACAGGGACTGGCACAGAGGTTGCCCGAGCACAGGGGCTGGCACAGAGGCTGCCCCAGCACAGGGACTGGCACAGAGGCTGCCCGAGCACAGGGGCTGGCACAGAGGCTGCCCTAGCACAGGGGCTGCAAAGAGGCTGCCCCAGCACAGGGACTGGCACAGAAGCTGCCCCAGCACAGGGGCTGACACAGAGGCTGCCCCAGCACAGGGACTGGCACAGAAGCTGGCCCAGCACAGGGGCTGCAGCCGCAGCCATGCTTGGAGCAGCAGTTCTGCTGTCCCGGGGCCTGCTGAAGTGCACTTGGAATCAGAAGGGTTTGTGAATCTCTGCCTAAATGAAGTGTGCTGCCTGTTGGAGTGGGGCCAGGGCAGGCCATGAAAGTGATCTGAGGGCTGCAGCACCTACCCTGTGAAGGAAGGCTGAGAGAGTTGGGGTAGTTCAGCCTGGAGAAGAGAAGGTTCCAGGGAGACCTTACTGTAGCCTGGAAGAAAGATGGGAACAGTCTTTATAGCAGAGCCTGTTGTGACAGGGCAAGGGATGATGGTCTCAGACTGAAAGAGGAGAGGTTTAGGTTGGGTATAAGGGAAGACTCCACCTGCAGTCCTGTGTGCAGTTCTGGAGCCCCCAGCACAGGAAGGACATGGAAGTGTTGGAGCCAGTCCAGAGGAGGCCACCAAGATGCAGAGAGGGCTGCAGCAGCTGTGCTGTGAAGACAGTCTGAGAGAGTTGGAGCTCTGCAGCCTGGAGAGGAGAAGGCTTCCAGGACAGCTTGGAGTGGCCTTGCAGGAACTGAAGTGGCCTACAGGAAGGCTGGGGAGGGGCTGTTGACAAGGTCTTGCAGTGCCAGGACAAGGGGAATGGGTTTGAAGTGTCAGAGGGGAGATTGAAAGTGGATGTTAGGAGGAAGTTGTTTGCAGCGAAGGTGGTGAGACCCTGGCACAGGTTGCCCAGGGAGGTGTTTAGGACCAGGTTGGATGAGACCTTGAGCAACCTGTTCTAGCAGGAGTTGGAACTGGATGATCCTTGAGGTCCCTTCCAACCTTACCATTCTATGATCTTTTATGCTGAGGGTGGTGAAACACTGGCCCAGGCTGCCAAGAGAGGTGGGGCATGTCCAATCCCTGGAAACATTCCAGGTCAGGCTGGGCAAAGCTTTGAGCAACCTGCTCTGGTTGAAGATGTCCCTGATGACTGCAGGGGGGTTGGACTGGATGACCTTTAGAGTTTTCTTCCAACCCAACCCATCCTATGATTGTCTTCTGAGCCAATAGGCAGAAGTGAAATATAGGGATGAGCTGTGCTTGCAGATGACTTTTAAGGAAGGGAAAGACAGCCACTGGGAGCTTTTTTTACCTCAGGTGTTTTGCAATGAGCCTTCTCCTGTCACTTGGAGAACTCATGACATGTTTTGTCTCTGTTCCAGGCCAAGAATATCCCAACAGCCTGAGGCACAAGTACAACTTCATTGCAGATGTGGTGGAGAAGATCGCTCCTGCTGTGGTCCACATTGAACTGTTTCGCAAGTAAACCAGATGCCCACTTCTGATTTTTGTGTGCTTGAAAGCAGCTGCCAGCGTGCCAGAAATGCTGGTTGGTGCTGTGGGATAGCAGAGAGGCTTTGGGCATGATAAATGCTTAAGAATCAAAGGTCATTTGCATCACAGTGACATCCCAGGTTGGCAAAATCCCTCAGGATCACCAAGTCCAACCGAGAACATGGGATGCTCAGAGGGCTGGAGCTGCTCTGTTATGAGATTGAAAGAGTTTGGGCTGTGCAGTCTGGAGAAGAGAAGGCTCCCAGGTGACCTTCTTGTGGCCTTCCAGTATCTGAAAGGGGCTGTAAAAAAGCTGGTGGGGGGGACTTCTTAGGCTATCAGGTAGTGACAGGACTTGGGGGGAATGGAGCAAAGCTGGAAATGGGGAGATTCAAACTGGAGGTAAGGATGAAGTTCTTCAGCATGAGAGTGGTGAGAGCCTGGAAGGGATTGCCCAGAGAGGTAGTTGAGGCCCCATCCCTGGAGGTGTTTAAGGCCAGGATGGATGAGGCTGTGGCCAGCCTGGTCTTGGGTAGGGTGTCCCTGTCCATGGCAGGGGGGTTGGGACTGGATACTCCTTGTGGTCCCTTCCAACCCTGGCTGATTCCATGATGCTATGAGAACCCTACTCAACAAGATTCACCTTAAACCATAGCCCCAAGCACCACATCCAAACCACCTTAAACACAGCCAGCCTGGGGGACTCCACCACCTCCCTGGGCAGCTCATTCCAGGCCCTGACCACTCTCTCCAAGAAAAACTTTTCCCTAATGTCCAATCTAAACCTCCCCAGCCTCAGCTTGAGGCCATTCCCCTTTGTTTTGTCTTCAATTCCCTGTGAGCAGAGCCCAGCAGCAGCCTCTCCACAACGTCCCTTTAGGTAGCTGCAGACAGCAATGAGCTCTGCCCTCAGCCTCCTCTTCCTCACACTCACCATCCCCAGCTCCCTCAGTCTCTTCCCATCAGATTTATTCTCCAATTACCTGTGAGCAGAGACCAGCAGCAGCCCCTCCACAATGCCCCTTCAAAAAGTTCTGGCAACAAAACAAGCCAACCAAAGATGACCTGATGAAGACAGATGGAGTGCCAGCAGCTGTGCTAGGGCATGTGTGCAGTTCTGGAGCCCTCAGCACAGGAAGGACATGGAACTCTTGGAGCGGGTCCAGAGGAGGGCTGCAAAGATGCTCAGAGGGCTCCAGCAGCTCTCCTATGAGGACAGGCTGAGAGAGTTGGGGCTCTGCAGCCTGGAGAAGAGAAGGTTTCCAGGAGACATTAGAGTAGCCTTCCAATATCTGAAGGGGGCTACAGGAAGGCTGGGGATGTCTTGCAATGACAGGACAAGGGGCAGTGGGTTTGAGCTGGTAGAGGGAAGATTTAGACTGGATTTTAGGAGGAAGTTCTTTATAGTGAGGGTGGTGAGACACTGGCACAGGTTGCCCAGGGAGGTTGTGGCTGCTCCCTCCCTGGAGGTGTTCAAGGCCAGGTTGGAGGAGGCCTTGAGTGCCCTGTGCTAGTGGGAGGTGTCCCTGCCTATGGCAGGGGGTTGGAACTGGCTGATCCTTGAGGTCCCTTCCAACCTTACCATTCTAGGATTCTATGAAAACCCACCCAACTCCTTGGCTGGGTGCTACATGCAGCGCTGTGTGGTGCTTTGACTTCCTGCAGTGGTTAAGGTTTGCTTCTCCTGTCTTGCAGGCTCCCTTACTCGAAGCGTGAGATCCCTGTTGCCAGCGGCTCGGGGTTCATCGTCTCAGAGGATGGGCTGATAGTGACCAATGCCCACGTGGTCACCAACAAGAACAGGGTGAAGGTGGAGCTGAAGAACGGAGAAACCTATGAAGCTAAAATTAAAGACGTTGATGAAAAAGCTGACATTGCACTCATTAAAATAGATACTCAGGTGAGCCACCACAAGGACACATGTTCTGCTGCTCTGACTTGCAATGGCAGGGCGAGGAGGGATGGGTTGCAACTGGCAGAGGGGAGACTGAAACTGGATGTTAGGCGGACGTTGTTTGCAGTGAGGGTGTTGGAGGTCCCTTCCAACCTAAACCATTCTATGACTTTGGCTCACTCCTTTCCAAGAGCTGCTGTCAGCTCTCGTGTTCGGAGAGGCTCTCAGTTATAGAAGATTGTTGAGCTTGGTGAAGAGACCTTTCTGAGGGCCACGTTTGGGGTTGGTGCTGGTATATTTTGTCGCCTTTCAGTGCTGTGTGAGCAGGCATGTAACAGTTTGTAATGATTCCTGAAAACAAAGCCCAGCAGCATAGTCTAGTGAAGGGCCATGAGGATACTCAGAGGGCTGGAGCTGCTCTGCTGTGAGGAGAGACTGAGGCAGTTGGGGCTGTGCAGGCTGGAGAGAAGGCGGCTCCCAGGTGACCTTTTTGGGGCCTTCCAGTATCTGAAGGGGGCCTACAGAAAAGCTGTGGAGGGACTTTTTAGGCTGTCAGGGAGTGACAGGATTGGGGGGAATGGAACCAAACTAGAAATGGGGGGATTGAGACTGGAGGTGAGGAAGTTGTTCAGCATGAGGGTGGTGAGAGCCTGGCAGGGGTTGCCCAGGGAGGTGGTGAAAGCCTCATCCCTGGAGGTGTTTAAGGCCAGGCTGGCTGAGGCTGTGGGCAGCCTGATCTAGTGTGAGGTGTCCCTGACCAAGGCTTGGTCCGTTGTGGCTAGTAGAGAGATGTGTTAGTTTTCCCTGCATGTCTGCACTCAAGCTACACAGTGCTTTTGCAGAAGGTGTTTGGCCACAGAGGGCTGTGCCATGCTGATGCAGATAATGAAATAGAAAATATTTCAGCAAGCATCTTGAAAGTGCAAACTGAAACCAGCTCAGGAGGATGCGAGAACTGGGTGCAGTTTTGGGCCCATCGCTCCAGTAAGGATGTTAGAGTGCTGGAGCAGGTCCAGAGAAGGGCAATGAAGCTGGGGGAGGGTCTGGAGAACAAGGCTAGTGAGGAGCAGTAGAGGGAACTGGGGGTGTGTAGTCTGGAGAAGAGGAGGCTGAGGGGAGACCTCATTGCTCTCTACAGCTTCTTGAGAGGAGGTTGCGGTGAGGTGAGGGTTGGGCTCTTCTCACTAGTATCAGGTGATAAAAGGAGAGGAAATTTCAGAGAGGCCTGAAATTGTGTAAGGGGAGGTTTAGATTGGAGATTAGGAAACATTTCTTTGCTGCATGAGTGGTCAGGGATTGGCATAGGCTGCCCAGAGAGGTAGTGGAGTCACCTTGCCTGGAGGCATTCAAGAACCATATGGCCGTGGCTCCTGGGGCCATGGTTTGATGGCCATGGTGGGGTTGGGTCAATGGTTGGACTGGATCATCTTAGAGGGTTTTTCCAAGCCGAACAGTTGTATGGTTCTGACTCTCTCACCCTGCAGTGGTTTTATGAGCAAAGGGGAAGGCAGTTTCCCATCCGTGGTCTTCCCCATGTCAAGCATGTGCCTGTCAGTGGTATCCTGCCTGCTGCAACAGCAGCAAAGCTCTTGTGTGGTTCTGCACACGTCAGCAGCACAGCACAAGTGGAATATTGTGTTGAAACTCTGTCTGATGCAGATGCAATTAGATGCATGTGATGGCTTGGGGTGCTGCTCCTATTAGTTTCCTCGGTTTGGACTGTTAATGACCTCCAAATTCAACGGGCAAGGATGGATCATTTGAAACACATGACTCAAAAATGCGTAGCTCTTGGAGGGCTTCAGTTCAGAGCTGTTCCCCAGAGAGGTCAGGAGTGTTTGTGCCAGAGTTCATGGCTAAATCAGCCCTCCAGAGCAGGACTCCTGGATGACCCAACAGACGAAGTGCTCCTGTTACTCCCTTGACACCTTTGCTGTCATTTAAAACCTTTCTTTTTCTCTTGTTTAGAAGTTTCTAGCAGCAGCATGGCAGAAACGCTGAACGCAACCAAGAAAGCCTTTGGCCACGCTGCCTTTCTCTCTGTCTTCCTTAGGGAACAAGTTCACCAATCCTTAGGTGACCTTTACCAATCACTTGTTTTCTGATTTATGTATACAAAGGAAATGCAGATCTCCAGCCACAAAGAGAAGGCTCCCTGGGATGAGAAATGGCAGCATTAGACCGAGTAGGATATGGCAGGGAGTGAAGGGCTGCTGGAAAACTGATTTAAAAGTGGAAGCACAGTATAGAGGTGGCACCAGAAGACGGCTGTGAGGAGAGGGCTTTGAGCAGCAGGAAGATGAGCTTCAGAGAGAAGAGACATTGAAGTGGTGTGACAGTTGTTTTGGGGACTTAGGAAGAGAACAGACATGGAGCTTTGAGTCACCTGATACCCTACAGAAACGGCTCCAAACCATCCCTGGTGAGCGGGGAGGGAGAACTGGCAGACTGCAATTAGTCTGGAAAAAAGGGAATGCAGCCAAATGAGTTGCCTGTAGTGGAAACTGCTGCCAAACAGCACTGGGAATGGTGATTCTAGTCAGGACTTGCAAGAGGGCAGACACTCTGTTTTAGAGCTTGCTGCTGTGTAATTAGTGATAGTCATCTCCAGCTCCCGTCAGGTTAATTGCTGAGTGTAGCTGCAACCTCGTTTTGTGAAGGGCATTGCAACCAAATCCCTCTGTGTACATTTGCAAGTTCTTTAAGGCAGGGAACTTTCTCTGCTTCAGAGCTTCCTAGAGCCCAACCTGCCAGATTTCAGGGAGGGATTGACTCATTAACATTCAGCTGGCTGCGAGAAACGAGGCTGCTTCCAGTGAAACTATGGGGAGCGTCTCCTGGAGGCTGAGCTCTTGCAGGAGGAGGCAAGCAGACCCCACTGCCTTCCTTGTGTGAGGTCACCTTAGCACATCTGTCTGGATAGCAGGAGACCAAGTTTCATGTGTCTGCTCCAAATGGGGTAAAATAAGGATATAAATTTGGGTTTGACATACCCTCAGTGAGTGTCCTAATCAGTGCTACAGCTCAGGGCCTTGTGTCACTCCCTCCTGTCCCTGCCTGTTGTATGAGCCAGCAGTGTGCCCAGACAGCTGAATGGCAGCCAGCAGTGTGCCCAGGCAGCTGAATGGCAGCCAGCAGTGTGCTCAGGGGGCCAAGAAGGCCAAGGGCATTCTGTCTGGAATTAAAAATGCTGTGGCCAGCAGCAGCAGGAGGGGATTGTTCCCTTGCACTCAGCTCTGGTGAGGCCACAACTCGAGTGTTGTGTTCAGTTTTGGGCACTGCAATACAAGAGAGATGTGGAGGTGCTGGAGAGGGTCCAGAGGAGGGCAAGGAAGCTGTGAAGGGCCTGGAGAATAAATCTGATGAGGAGAGACTGAGGGAGCTGGGGATGGTGAGTGTGAGGAAGAGGAGGCTGAGGGCAGAGCTCATTGCTGTCTGCAGCTACCTGAAGGGACATTGTGGAGAGGCTGCTGCTGGGCTCTGCTCACAGGGAACTGGAGATGGAACAGGGGGGAATGGCCTCAAGCTGAGGCTGGGGAGGTTTAGATTGGACATGAGGAAAAAGTTTTTCCTGGAGAGAGTGGTCAGGGAGTGGAATGAGCTGCCCAGGGAGGTGGTGGAGTCCCCCAGGCTGGCTGTGTTTAAGGTGGTTTGGATGTGGTGCTTGGGGCTATGGTCTAAGGTGAATCTTGCAGAGCAGGGCTCTGGGTTGGGCTTGGTGCTCCTGAGGGGCTGTGCCAGCCTGGGTGCTGCTGTGATTCTATATTGGAACAATTTTTGCGGAGACTTGGGGAAAATTTCCTGTGTCACTTGTTTGAGTATTTTTCTGGGATGTGTTCTCCAGCTAGCTCTGCCGACAGCACTGGGAAATCCCAATGCAGGGTGAGGTCCCGGGCAGCTCTGTTCACAGGACAGGTGATGCTCTGCACCTGGAGGATTAGAAACAACAAAAAGTGTTCACCAAATGTTAAAATGGGAAGTTGAGAGAAGTTGATATTTTGGACTGACCTTTAACATGAGATCTTTGTCTGTCCAGGTCCAGGCTTTGAGCTTACATCTTGGTACTGGAATGCCTCACGAGCATCCAGATTTAGAAAAAGGTTTTGTTGTTTTTGGGGGTTTTGCTTTGTTTTGGTTGGTTTGGTTTTGTTATTTGGTTTTTGTGGGTGTTTTTTGTTTGTTTTTTATTTAATCACAGAATTTGTTGAAGTTGAAATGTATGTGGTGACTGAAGGAGTCTGTGTGATAGTACAAACAACTCTTTAAAAATTGGGATATGGCTGGAAAACCACTCCTAGGAGTTTTTCTGAAGAGCTGCAGTTCTTTCTTTTGAACAAATGATCTGAAAGTGCCATCAAAGGCACAGAAAATGTTCTGCTCTTCTGTTTTTCTGCGGCGTGTCAAGGCAGGATCTGTCGGAGGGTGAAGAAAGCCTCTGCGGTTAGGAGCAGAGCTGGACTTGAGCTATGAGTTGGGGCTGTCAGTTGTTGGTACTCCTAAAATGGTTACAGTTTCGCAGCAGCCTGCACACTGTTTTGCTTTAAGGTGTGAACATCTGGCCAGAGACATTACTGAGACTAATTTGGCCTTGCTGAGTGTAACAGGAAATGAAAGAGGGTGGCAAAATGTGAGCAGCAGTAGGGCTGGAGGAAGCCTTTGCCCAAGCAAATGCTGCTCCATGGAAAAGCATTTCTCAGTCAGCGAGGAACAGATCTCTTGGCATTGCTCTTCTAACCCTAAAAGACTCTTATCTTACAGCCTGTAATAGATTCACTTCTTGTGTCCACAGTGGCACTTTGCTGAAGTGTTGAAAGTCAGAAGTAAGATTGGAGTTGAATGTGGCAACCATGGGCACAATACAACCACCCCTCCAAATGTGAGCAGATCGAGGGAGCAGCAAAGTTGGGGGGAGCAGCAAAAGCTGGGGAGGAGCAGCAAAGCTGGGGAGCAGAAGTCTGGTGGCAGGCACTTTGGGTATGAACATGCAAAATTTCTAAAGCCTCTCCAGAAAAATGTGGACTTGGGCAGCATAGAGAGAGGCTGGTGGAAGAATCCATCCTTCATGGCACGTGTGGTGCTGCAGCGAGCGTGAAAGCCATCAGAACTATTGCACAACACTCCAGAGCTCCCAGATGCTTTTGAGCTGGCAGAGCTGGATTATGAAATTCATCTCAGGACAAACAACTACCTTGTTAAATGAGAATGTGTGGTGCAGCTGCTGGAAACTGTAAACACCAGGAGAAGGAAGAAAGCAAATTTTAGGGTAGTTTAACAGGCAATGTCAGGGTTAATTGAGGGCAGAACTGTAACAGCCCTGTGCCCTCAGCCAGACTGAAGCTGCAAGCTAAAAGTAGTGGAAAGTGGAGCTGCCTTTTGCCTGGAGACCCCTTCCACCCCTGTAAACTGGAGTCTACCCACAGAAACAATCTCTGTGGCAGGCACCTACGGGCTGGCAGTGAGTACAGAGGCAGGGAGCACGATGAGTGGCTTTACACTGAGCTGTGTCTTCCTACACACTTGCAAGGCAGCCCTGGGGCACTTGCCCCTGGCTGCAGCGATCAGGACCTGCCTCCATCTGAAGGATTTTGTTCCTCAGTGTGGCCAGTTGCTGGCTTCTGCATTCCAGCAGGATTTGGCACCCGAGTGACACAGCGGTCGAGGCTCTGTGGCCGAGCTCTAATTTGCGGTGGCATCGCAGCCCTTCTGCTGCAGGTTTTTCCTGCATCCTGCTAAAAACCACTTAGTGCAACACTGGTAAATCAACAAGGCCTCCTGCCCTCCCTCCGCAGCGGTTTCCAAGCCAGTGCAGTGCCTGTACCTTTGTGGTCAGAGGGATTTGCTGCTTCTCCCCTGTCTGTGCCGACTGCAGGATGCAGGAGACCAAACTCTTCCCTCTTTGCCTATCAATACCATAATAAGCCCACAGCCCAGAAAGCCAAACCACCTGAGCACCAGCTGGAAGTGTCTCTTCCCAAATGCCAATTTACTTTGTGATCACAGGACATCAGGGGTTGGAAGGGACCCAAAGAGCTGACCCAGTCCAACCTCCCTGCCAGAGCAGGACCAGACAATCCAGCTCAGGGCACACAGAACACATCCAGACAGGCCTGGAAAAGCTCCAGAGAAGGAGACTCCACAGCCTCTCTGGGCAGCCTGTGCCAGGGCTCTGGGACCCTTCCAGGCAAGAAGTTGCCCCTTGTGTTGAGCTGGAACCTCCTGTGCTGCAGCTTCCATCCATGGTTCCTTGTCCTATCCCAGGCAGCAGTGAGCAGAGCCTGTCCCCCCCCTCCTGACCCCCAGCCCTCAAATAGTTATAAACATTGATTAAATCCCCTCAGAGTCTTCTCTTCTGCAGACTAAGCAGCCCCAGGTCCCTCAGCCTTTCCTCACCAGGCACTGCTCAGTCCCCTCAGCATCCTCACAGCCCTCTGCTGGACTCTCTCCAGCAGATCCCTGTCCCTCTGAAACTGGGGTGTCCTAAACTGAAGACAGCACTCAAGGTGAGGTCTGACCAGGGGAGAGTAGAAGGACAGGAGAACCTCCCTGGGTCTGCTGGATTGTCTCTACTTAATGTCCCCCAGGATGCCATTGGCCCTCTTGGCCACAAGATCTGTGACTCAGTAACACCTGCTTCCTCTGCTTCCTCCTGAGAGGCTGAAGAAGGCCACGTGTTGCTTGCAGAAGCCTTTGGGATCCAGGGAAGCAGAATAGCTTGTGAAAAGCCTTCATGCTCACTCCTGCTTACCACTGGTTTAGGTAGCAGTGGCTTTCTCCCATTGTCAGCTCCTAGGAGCCCTCCCTGCAGGAATCACAGAATCAGTCAGGGTTGGAAGGGACCACAAGGATCAGCCAGTTCCAGCTCCCCTGCCATGGGCAGGGACATCTCACACTAGCTCAGGCTGTCCACAGCCTCATCCAGCCAGGCCTTAAACAGCTCCAGGGATGAGGCTTCCACCATCTCCCAGTGCACTGGTCCATGTAGAGGCATCACATCTGGGGTGAGTGTCAGCAGCAGGGTATTTTATTTTAAGGGAGAACAGCAACATCTTGCCAGGTAATTGCAATCCTGGTGACAAAACAGAACAACCTTTCATGCTTTTTTTTTTTTTTTTTTTTTTCTTTTCTTCCCCTGCAAGCTTCCCATGCTCCATATTTAGGTAAAGAGACTCAGTTTTGTTTTTCTAACTATAGATGAAATACTTTTGGAGGTCTGTAATGCGTTCAGCTTGGGCTTTTCATTTTCTTTGGCGTATTGTCAAGCAGTTTCTAGATTGTAGATGATGCTCTGCACTTTTATATGTTCATGGCCTGTGTTTTCCTTTTGCTGTGCCACATTCTGGAAGTTAAATAGCTTCATTAATGAGAACAGAAAGGAAATTCCCAGGGAAACTGCAAGTTTCACCAGAGTGACGTACAGCTGAATTAATGTACCACTCAAGAATCTGCTTCTTTTCCACCTAAAGTAAAAAGGCATGAGGAGATCTGTGGCTGCTGAGCTCTGATCATTTGTCTCCTTATCAGTTTATTGAACTGCAAATAGTTTCCTGCAAGGTTGTGAACTTACATCCACAAGCAAAGGGGATTAGAGAGCAGAGAAGGGATTTGCTTGGCTTTCTCTGCCAGCCTTGAGATAGATTCACTTATTTCATGGATCACAGAATTACAGAGTGGTGGGGGTTGGAAGTGACCTCTGGTCATCATCTAGTTCACCCCACTGCACAAGCAGAGCCACCCAGAGCGGGTTTCCCAGGATCACAATGTCCAGGAATGTGTCAGGGAGGAGTCTCAAAAGCTCTCAGGGCAGCCTGGTCTGCTGCTTAGTCACCTTCACTACAAAGCAGCTTTTCCTCATGTTCCAGATGGAACTTCCTGTGCTCCGGCTTGTGCCCGCTGCAGTCTGTGCCCACTGCTCTTTGTGCTGTTGCTGAGCATCAATGAAGAGGCTGTCCCCATCCTCTTGACCCTTGATAAGTGCTGAGAAGGTCCTCTCTCAGTCTTCTCCACTCTAACCAGCCCCAGGTCTCTCAGCCTTTCCTTGTCAGAGAGATGTTCCAGTCCTCCCATTTTGGTAACTGATTGTTGATGGAGCAGTTCCAGCCGAAACTCCTACTCATGACCATCTGTCTCTTGGATTTTATTCCTCTGTGGCATTGACATTGCCCAGTGCTGGTTATTGTAACCTCTGTGACACTGACCATGCTCAGTGGTGGTAACCTCTGTGGCATTGACATTGCCCAGCGCTGGTTATTGTAACCTCTGTGACACTGACCATGCCCCGTGGTGGTTACAGTGACCTCTGTGACATTGACCATGTTCAGTGGTGGTTACTGTAACCTCTGTGGCATTGACCATGCCCAATGATGGTTGCAGTGACTTCTGTGGCATTGACCATGCCCCATGGTGGTTATGGTGACCTCCGTGGCATTGACCATGTCCAGTGGTGGTTACTGTAACCTATGTGGCATTGACCATGCCCTATGGTGGTTACAGTGACCTTCGTGGCATTGACCATGCCCAGTGGTGGTTACAGTGACCTCTGTGGCATTGGCCATGCCCTATGGTGGTTACAGTGACCTCTGTGGCATTGGCCATGGCCTGTGGTGGTTACAGTGACCTCTGTGGCATTGGCCATGCCCTATGGTGGTAACAGTGACCTCTGTGGCATTGGCCATGGCCTGTGGTGGTTACAGTGACCTCTGTGGCATTGGCCATGGCCTGTGGTGGTTGCAGTTACCTCTGTGGCATTGGCCATGCCCTATGGTGGTAACAGTGACCTCTGTGGCATTGGCCATGGCCTGTGGTGGTTACAGTGACCTCTGTGGCATTGACCATACCCCCGTGGTGGTTACAGTGACCTCTGTGGCATTGGCCATGGCCTGTGGTTGTTACAGTGACCTCTGTGGCATTGACCATGCCCTATGGTGGTTACAGTGACCTCTGTGGCATTGGCCATGGCCTGTGGTGGTTATGTGCTGGTGGTTTCAGAGGTGATTTGTTAAGGCTCCATGCTTTTCCTGACCTGAGCTGTGCTGCCCAGGCTGCTGGTTGGTGCTGCTGTTGTTCTATACTTGGCCTTGCCTCCTGTGCCATGATTGCTGTGTCTCATTGCTGCATGAAGCCCTCTCTTGTGGGCCCCGTGCAGCTCTCCATTTTGTGGGAGTTCTGTTTATTCAGAGCTCGAGTCAAATCCATATATAAAAATGTCTGAAGCCCTTTGGGATGAGAAAGGCTTAAAATATTAACAGTAATTAATGGCTGCTCTTCTGGCTGGCTGTAAACAGTGAGTCATGTGCCACTTAGGGGTTTGCATGTTTAGTCCTATTTCTGTGTACCTGCAGAATTCCTGCTCTGCAGATTTGTTTTATTGAGCAAACAAGGAGCCCAGCAGAGCCCCGAGGCTTCATCAGATGAGCAATGGAGGGAAAGAGAAGGCAGGACTCCGTGTTGCCCAAGGTCATGCAGTGAGTCACTGGGAAAGCAGAGCTTGGGCGCTGGGTGTTTCTGGATCTGCCTTGTGCTGCAAGGCATGCTCGTTTGCCTGGGGTTTTAATTAACTGCTGTGGCCAATCTATAGTTAAGTGAAGAGGATCAGGAGTTGTAGCAGTGGCTGTATCATCCTGATGACCATCAGACTTGGTGTCAAAATGTAAGAGTGACATTTATTAAGTGTAGTTGCTAAGGGCCTTAGACCCAAGCACTTAAACTTGGCTTACAAGGGCTGCCTGAACATCCCAGGCAGGAGTTTGCTGAGGGACGAGCACGAGGGCCCGGGCAGGGGCTTTGATACAATCAGCATATCAGGCCAGAATGGTCAGGGACTGGCACAGGCTGCCCAGCAAGGTGGTGGAGTCGCCACCACTGGAGGTGTTCAAGAAACCTGTGGCCATGGCACATGGGGACATGGTTTAGTGACCATGGTGGGGTTGGGTTGACAGTTGGACTGGATGGTCTTGGAGACCTTTCCCAACCGGAAGCATTCTGTGATTCCATGAACTCTGCTTACAACACTGCTCTGAGTGCTTGTCCTGCATTTTCAGAACTCCTTTTGAGAGCTGTGAGACTCACTGTCCCCCTGCAGCTGCTCACTGCCCACCAGCAGCACTTGTGTCCTACAGCAGCTTCTCATTGTCCCCCTGCAGCGCTTGTGTCCCCCTGCAGCGCTTGCGTCCCCCTGCAGCGCTTGCGTCCCCCTGCAGCGCTTGCGTCCCCCTGCAGCGCTTGCGTCCCCCTGCAGCGCTTGCGTCCCCCTGCAGCGCTTGCGTCCCCCTGCAGCGCTTGCGTCCCCCTGCAGCGCTTGCGTCCCCCTGCAGCGCTTGCGTCCCCCTGCAGCGCTTGCGTCCCCCTGCAGCGCTTGCGTCCCCCTGCAGCGCTTGCGTCCCCCTGCAGCGCTTGCGTCCCCCTGCAGCGCTTGCGTCCCCCTGCAGCGCTTGCGTCCCCCTGCAGCGCTTGCGTCCCCCTGCAGCGCTTGCGTCCCCCTGCAGCGCTTGCGTCCCCCTGCAGCGCTTGCGTCCCCCTGCAGCGCTTGCGTCCCCCTGCAGCGCTTGCGTCCCCCTGCAGCGCTTGCGTCCCCCTGCAGCGCTTGCGTCCCCCTGCAGCGCTTGCGTCCCCCTGCAGCGCTTGCGTCCCCCTGCAGCGCTTGCGTCCCCCTGCAGCGCTTGCGTCCCCCTGCAGCGCTTGCGTCCCCCTGCAGCGCTTGCGTCCCCCTGCAGCGCTTGCGTCCCCCTGCAGCGCTTGCGTCCCCCTGCAGCGCTTGCGTCCCCCTGCAGCGCTTGCGTCCCCCTGCAGCGCTTGCGTCCCCCTGCAGCGCTTGCGTCCCCCTGCAGCGCTTGCGTCCCCCTGCAGCGCTTGCGTCCCCCTGCAGCGCTTGCGTCCCCCTGCAGCGCTTGCGTCCCCCTGCAGCGCTTGCGTCCCCCTGCAGCGCTTGCGTCCCCCTGCAGCGCTTGCGTCCCCCTGCAGCGCTTGCGTCCCCCTGCAGCGCTTGCGTCCCCCTGCAGCGCTTGCGTCCCCCTGCAGCGCTTGCGTCCCCCTGCAGCGCTTGCGTCCCCCTGCAGCGCTTGCGTCCCCCTGCAGCGCTTGCGTCCCCCTGCAGCGCTTGCGTCCCCCTGCAGCGCTTGCGTCCCCCTGCAGCGCTTGCGTCCCCCTGCAGCGCTTGCGTCCCCCTGCAGCGCTTGCGTCCCCCTGCAGCGCTTGCGTCCCCCTGCAGCGCTTGCGTCCCCCTGCAGCGCTTGCGTCCCCCTGCAGCGCTTGCGTCCCCCTGCAGCGCTTGCGTCCCCCTGCAGCGCTTGCGTCCCCCTGCAGCGCTTGCGTCCCCCTGCAGCGCTTGCGTCCCCCTGCAGCGCTTGCGTCCCCCTGCAGCGCTTGCGTCCCCCTGCAGCGCTTGCGTCCCCCTGCAGCGCTTGCGTCCCCCTGCAGCGCTTGCGTCCCCCTGCAGCGCTTGCGTCCCCCTGCAGCGCTTGCGTCCCCCTGCAGCGCTTGCGTCCCCCTGCAGCGCTTGCGTCCCCCTGCAGCGCTTGCGTCCCCCTGCAGCGCTTGCGTCCCCCTGCAGCGCTTGCGTCCCCCTGCAGCGCTTGCGTCCCCCTGCAGCGCTTGCGTCCCCCTGCAGCGCTTGCGTCCCCCTGCAGCGCTTGCGTCCCCCTGCAGCGCTTGTGTCCCCCTGCAGCGCTCACTGTCCCCCTGCAGCACTTGTGCCCCACTGCAGCACTCTCTGTCCCACTGTAGATGCTCGCTGTTCCCTTGCAGTGCTCACTGTCCCCCTACAGCCCGCCTGCAGCACTCACTGTCCCCCTGCAGCGCTCACTGTCCCCCTGCAGCACTTGTGCCCCCCTGCAGCACTCGCTGTCCTGCTGCAGATGCTCGCTGTTCCCTTGCAGTGCTCACTGTCCCCCTACAGCCCGCCTGCAGCACTCACTGTCCCCCTGCAGCGCTCACTGTCCCCCTGCAGCACTTGTGCCCCCCTGCAGCACTCGCTGTCCTGCTGCAGATGCTCGCTGTTCCCTTGCAGTGCTCACTGTCCCCCTACAGCCCGCCTGCAGCACTCACTGTCCCCCTGCAGCGCTCACTGTCCCCCTGCAGCACTTGTGCCCCCCTGCAGCACTCGCTGTCCTGCTGCAGATGCTCGCTGTTCCCTTGCAGTGCTCACTGTCCCCCTACAGCCCGCCTGCAGCACTCACTGTCCCCCTGCAGCGCTCACTGTCCCCCTGCAGCACTTGTGCCCCCCTGCAGCACTCGCTGTCCTGCTGCAGATGCTCGCTGTTCCCTTGCAGTGCTCACTGTCCCCCTACAGCCCGCCTGCAGCACTCACTGTCCCCCTGCAGCGCTCACTGTCCCCCTGCAGCACTTGTGCCCCACTGCAGCACTTGCTGTCCTGCTGCAGATGCTCGCTGTTCCCTTGCAGCACTTGCTGTTCCCCTGCAGCCCCTCTACAGCCCCCCTGCAGC
>VWZE01017696.1:150665-171850 GCA_013396675.1 Eubucco bourcierii
TGCAGCGCCCCTACAGCCCCCCTGCAGTACTCGTTGTCCCGCTGCAGATGCTCGCTGTCGCCTTGCAGTGCTCACTGTCCCCCTACAGCCCCCCTGCAGCACTTGCTGTCCTGCTGCATCACTTGCTGTCTTGAGCTTTGGATTGCTTTGATACTGATTGCACTTCAAAGCCGCCTCTACAGTTTGCTTAAACACTTGGAGGTTGTGAGAATGGCAAGAATGTGGCAATGTTATTTTAAAGCTCTTTTGGAGACAGATTTAAAGCTCCTACAAGGCCTATATTAATCACAACAAAGATGATCAGAGGGTTGGTGCACCTCTGCTCTGAAGACAGGTTGAGAGAGTTAGGGTTGTTAAGCCTGCAGAAGAGAAGGCTCCAGGAAGACCTTAGAGCAGCCTTCCAGTATTTGAAGGGAGGCTTGAAGTTGAGGGACTTTTTACAAAGGCATGGAGTGACAGAGTGAGAGGTAATGGCCTCAAACTGGAAGAAATTTGATTTAGATTAGACATTAGGAAGAAATTCTTTTCCATGAGTATGGTGAGGCACAGGAACAGGTTACCCAGGGAAGTTGTGGAAGTTTCAACTCTGGAAGTGCTTAAAGCTAAGTTGAAAATGGCCTTGAGCAACCTGCTCTAGTAGGAGATATCCCTGCCCATGGCAGGGGGTTAGAACTAGATGATGTTTAATATCACTTCCAAGCCAAACTCTTCTGAGTTTCTGTTGTAGCCAGTTCTTGTCAATGAGTTGCAGAAGTGCTGATGAAAGTGTTGGTGTGCAGAGCTGGTAGAGTGCCATGCTCCACACTGGGAAGTTCTAAGGAGCAGGGAACACATTTTGCAGGGCTATGTTTCCTGTCGTGAGCAGAAGGTGGAGGTTTGTGCCTAGCAAAGGGCAGGTTAGGCAAATTCTCTCCAGAAGGCCACACAGCCATAGACATCCAACTGAAGCCGAGCACAGGACAGCACAATCCAGAGGAGCTGCATTATCAAGAGGTTGTTCAGGGTCTTGCTTTCTGCTGCCAAGTGGGACTCTGGCTCTGTGACTGTATAGCTCAGGAGCATTGCATAAATCTGTAACTTTGTATACGACCAATCCTCCTCTTGAAAAATAACCTCTCTGGGGGTCCTTTGCTCTCCTGTCAGTGCTTGCTGATAACTGTTCTCCTTCACTAAGGTGTGCCCATTTTCAGCACACCAGGCTGCAAACAAAAGGCACTGTCTGTGCTGGGGTGTGTTTTGGGTTTTTTTAAATGAGGCAAAGTAGTGCCAAAAGGAGATGCACTTCTTGACCCACGACATCTTGAAAGCACGTGCTACGTAAGCCTAATGGCATCTGGGGAGAGGAGGAGGAGCCAGGGTGCTCCCTCCAGCCAAGCAATACTCATATGGAGCTGTTTGTGTTGCATATGCTACATGCTTCCCAACACAGCTAATCGTATCTGCCTTGTCCCTGCTGTGCTGGAGAGGTCTGTTGGAGTCATCAGGGCTGTGGCCCAAGATGCTGAACTGCTCAGCACTGTCGCCTGGGGATGTCGCTTCTCGGCTGCCCTGCGGCAAACATGGCAGGGAAAGCAGGGATCGGCACTGAACTCTCCCCAGCACTTAGCCACGGCCTGGGCTGAGCTTACCTATGGCTCTGGCACTGATGGGGATCGTAATTACTGACAATCCTCATCTAATAGTAGGGCATTGCTGGTTGTGAGAACCTCCCTCTGAAAGATAATCAGAAAAGGAAATGTTTTTTCTCCTCACTGGGTTGCCTATTCCATTGCTCTTCCAAGTGATTCTGTTTAACAAGCAGTTGCTTAATTATTCCTTTAGTGTCTGGAGACTAAAAGATAAGTTTCCATAGAGCAGCTTGCCCTGCCTGGGATTTGGCAAGGAGTTTTATTGAAACAATCTGTTCATCTAAGCAAAATTCTGCTGGCGGAATTTTAGCAGAGTTCGATAAAGGACATCCAGGGTCTGGCTTGCTAAGTATTTTCTGGGCTGCTCTTGCAGCCCCGAGAGCAACCAGAGCCTGGGCTGCAGCAGGAGCAGTGTGGGCAGCAGGGCCAGGGAAGGGATCCTGCCCCTCTGCTCCCCCCTGCTGAGACCCCATCTGGAGTGCTGCATCCAGTGCTGGTGCCCCTGGGACAAGAGGGATGTGGAGGTGCTAGAAGGGGTCCAGAGAAGGGCCACGAGGATGAGCAGAGGGCTGGAGCTGCTCTGCTGTGAGGAGAGACTGAGGCAGTTGGGGCTGTGCAGGCTGGGGAGGAGAAGGCTCCTGGTGACATTCTTGGGGCCTTGCAGTGTCGGAAGGGGGCTACAAGAAAGCTGGGAAGGGACTTTTTAGGTTGTCAGGGGAGACAGGACTGGGGGAACTGGAACAAAGAAAGCTGGAAATGGGGAGATTCAGACTGGAGGTGAGGGAGAAGTTGTTGAGCATGAGGGTGGTGAGAGCCTGGCAGGGATTGCCCAGGGAGGTGTTGGAAGCCTCATTCCTGGAGGTGTTTAAGGCCAGGCTGGATGAGGCTGTGGGTAGCCTGACCTAGTGTGAGATGTCCCTGCCCATGGCAGGGGGGTTGGAACTGGTTGATCCTTGTGGTCCCTTCCAGCCCTGACTGATTTCTGTGATTCTATTAGAGGCACAAAGCCTGTGTCTGCAGCAGCATGTGGTCATGACTGACATCTTCACTTTCTACTGCACAGACATTGTGTGAAATAAAGCTGCAGGGGGAAAATGCACAGTGATGAGCAGTGCAATGAGCTTGTATCGGCAGATTTGTGTCCCTAAGGGTGGCTTATTGACAAAGGTTTTCTAGCTCCTCATGACATAATACTGCATAAGAGCTAGGTCTTGATGTCTGATTTAAGCACTTAGTATTTTCCCTTCCTGCCCAAATTTATTCATCCAGCTTCTGTTGACTTCTGAAGGAAAACAATCACCATCTTGGGGATATACACCAATAATCAGGGCACAGTAAATATGCCACTATAGCTCAAGAATGCCTTCAGGGGAGCCTGGCTTTCTATAAAGTGATTCTGTCACCCTCTCCTTGAGAAGAGGTTTAAGTTAACCCCTAGTTGGGGTTTCCAGTACATCTACAATCACTGCCCTGTCTGAAAGTTTATACTTATGTCTTTTTTTTTTTTTTTTTTCCCTTTGGGGTCAGGTTTGTTGAGCAAAGGAGTGAATTTTGAATGGAGGCAAGCTTGAAGGAGAGCTGTGTTAAATATCCCTTCAGAGTTATGTTTTGAATAACTTCATAATCCTCCAGAGCTTTGAGACCTCAATTTATCCACATCCAGGTCCTTTAATGCTGACAGAAATAGTCTAATGACACGATGAAACACCTGGAGAGGGCCAGGATCACTTGGACAAGAGGTTAAACATCACAGGGTTAAAAAGCTCTTAACACCAAGGGGAAGGGCTGATTTTTAACAGGCTGCAAATAAGAAATGGAGCTCTCCAGATTTTGCAGGCAGATGAAAAATGAAAGCAAATGTTTCAGTATTTCAGAACACACTTCCTGGCAAATAGGAGGCTTTAAGTACTTGCCAGACATTTTCTGCTTGCTTTGGGGGTGTCACTGGTCCAGTTTGCATCATTTTATTATGCAGTTCAGTGCCCATGCAGATAAATGTCCTGGAGAAACCAGCCTCAGTTCCCTCCATCCGTGGGACTGACGGGGGGACGTGGATCCAACCTTCCCTCCTGTTGGCTGTTTCAGTGGTGTTAAGTGCAGTGAGCTCTGCTGAAGTGTTGTGTCCTTCTGGAAATGCTTTCAGTGACCTCAGCAGGTTTAATAGGTTTAGAGGTAAGACCTTGAAAGGAAACCATAATGCTATCCCCTGCTGCCGCAACAGAAAAACTCCATAGAATCTGAATCCTGACACTTTCAGAAGATACTGATGCATGCAGGAGGAAACATTACAGTGGAAAAAAATAAATAAGATTCAACTTTAGCTGGTGTCTGAGACCATAAATGCTCTTTGAGCTATACTTGATATTCTTCAGACACTTCTTCAGTGTTCTTACACAATTTGTTGTTTTAACTCCAGCAGCTGTTGGCCAATTATTTCCAGAAGCTGTCAGAACCAACCCATTCCTACTGTCCTCAGGTGTTTGGTGTAGCACAGCAGAAATCTTCCTCTGGCCTTTGAATTCTTTTTGATTTAATGGGTTACCTGTTGTGGGAAAAGTGCTCCTACAGTCTGAAGAGCTCACCCTAGAGAAGTCTGTTAGGTTTCTCCTATGAGACCATAAATGCTTTGAGCTATACTTGATACATTTCAGACACTTCTTCAGTGTTCACCCTTACACGATTTGTTGTTCTTACTCCAGCAGCTGTTGGCCAATTATTTCCAGAAGCTGCCAGAACCAACCCATTCCTACCATCCTCAGGTGTTTGCTTGATGCAGCACAGCAGGAATCTTACTCCGGCCTTTGAATTCTTTTTGATTTAATGGGTTACCTGCTGTGGGAAAAGTGCTCCTACAGTCTGAAGAACTCATCCTAGAGCAGAAGTCTGTTACCATTCTTCTGTACAGAGGCACTCAAAGAAAACAGGGAGCAACATTCCCAGGGGATGGCAGCCTCTGCTTTTCTCTCTGCTTTCTGGAGGTGCCGAGGTTCCTGCAGAATTTGCTCTCCCAGCGCCTCAGCAGCTTGCGGATTTGTCTGATTTCACTGTGGTTTCTTTGCAGGGTAAGCTGCCAGTCCTTCTGCTGGGTCAGTCTGCAGACTTGAGGCCGGGAGAGTTCGTGGTGGCCATCGGCAGTCCCTTCTCTCTGCAGAACACAGTGACCACAGGGATCGTGAGCACCACTCAGCGGGGAGGGAAGGAGCTGGGGCTCCGCAACTCCGACATGGACTACATCCAGACCGACGCCATCATCAACGTAGGTCCTGCGGAGCCTCGGCCCCTCCGGAGCACGTGGCCTGGACCACTGCTTCCAGACCTTCGCTAGTGATGCGGTTCTGAAGAGCAGGGAGCGTGCTTGCCTTTTCTTTTGTCCCTGCAAATGTGGACATCTGTGGTGCAGCAGCACTGGATGTTATTCAAAAAGCCCCCAGGGACCACCCTGAGCACAGTATCTGCCTTGGCCTCAGAGCTCCAAGGGAGGAGGCAGTGCTCTCTGGCACAGAAGTATCTTTTGGAACTCCATCGTGTTTGCTCAAAAAGAGGCCAAGCTTAGTTTAAGGATTCAAATTTCTTTCTGCATTAAGGCAAAACAGTAGTTTTTTGTGTTTCTAATGTATGCCTAGTAAGAAATCTCCACTGGCAGCTCCCAGAGCTGTCCTAAAATCTTCTCAGTTGCTAGTGTGGTACTACTAAAAGAAAAAAGCCTTGGCCTTCTTAGCTTACTCTGGCCAGAGATGAAGGGTTAAGCATTCGCAAAGCTCAGCTAAGAGGAGTTGATGTTAAGTGCTGTCAGTGGGCTCAGTTGTTAAGCCACACTGCACGTGTTTAATAGTGAAAAAAGAACTGCAGAAATATGTCAGAAGTCTCTTTTCTAATTTGCTTGACATGAGTGGAGGGGTGGATATTAAAACACTTTCTTTTAGATATTAAAACACTTTCTTACCATGTGTTTATTTACAGTATGGAAACTCTGGAGGACCCCTGGTAAATCTGGTAAGAGTTTCTTTCAGTTTGCTTAATGTCAAACTCACTCCTTTAAAACACAAGCCCAACCAACAGACAGAAACCCCCCACACACGCCAGGAATGTGATAAAGAGATTTCAATATCTGGCTGGCTGCACAAAATTCACCTGGTTCTTGCCAAGCACAGGTTTCACTTGGATTCCAGTATTTCAGCTGGTTATGGTTTGCATACTTTCTAGCAAGTGTAATGCCAATTTTTTTTTTTTTCTCATGCCTTTCAAAACAGTGAGAAGCACATTTGGAAGCTGAGGTGTTTGCCCTCACTCTGTACTATGCAGCTGTTGCTATCAGTTTTTTTGCCTGCTGAAACTCAGCTTAATGGTACAAAAATTTATGGAATCATAGAATGGTTGGAAGGGACCTCAAAGATCATCTAGTTCCAACCCCTCTGCCATAGGCAGGGACACCTTCCACTAGTACAGGTCACTTAAGGCCTCATCCAACCTGGCCTTGAACACCTCCAGGGAGGTTGTGGAGCACAGAAGCACCGAAGGCAATCTTTGATCACACTGGGTGCTTCTGTGCTCCACAATCTCCCTGGGCAACCTGTGCCAGTGTCTCACCACCCTCACTGTAAGAACTTACAGCGAAGTAATTGGTATCTACCCCTCTCTTTTGAGTCTCACTGAGGGTGTAACAAAGCCATGCATTTAGCAGGATGTTAAGGTTTATTTGCTGGTATTGTGGAACACTCAGAGCTGCCCTTAGAGCAGTGGTGGATAAGCTCAAGAGAGAGCAAGTGAAGCAGGATGCAAAACCTAACTGCTGGGTGAGAGCGCTCCAAGGTGGCCCGCAAAGTTAAACACAGGAGAAGTGATGGAGGTGATGGTCCTCAGAGAGGGACAACACAAACTGGAAGGAGGACCTAGGCAGAGTTTCTGCCTTGAGGATTTGGCAGTTTTTTTCCACTGGACTCCACTGTGCAATGTCAACACCATAAAAAAAAAAAAAAATTATAGCTGGGTAGTTTTTATATGGGATAGGTTAGGGGAGGAAGCCGCTGAGATGTCAGGGATGTTTGAATCATCAGGTGGCAGCAGAGATGCTTTACCTGAGTCTCTTTGAGCCACATCACTGGGGAAAGCTTTGGGTTTGGTGAGCTGTCATTTTTCTTCATGCTCTTATGCAGTATTTGCCCAGAATCCGTTGGCACCATCCTTCACAAGGTGCCTGCCGGAATAAACAGACCAAACTTGGCTGTGCAGTACCTTGCTCATCTGCTGCAAGCAGGAGAGCTGCTCAGTTCTGATGTCTGCTTCGGTAGTGGCAAGATGAGCGTCCACATTGCTTTTCCAGAACCATAGGGCAGAGTTTTATCAATGGACTTCAAATATTAGCCTGAAAGAAACCAGCTGGAAAAGTGAAAACCAGCAACAGAGTGTGTTGTGTGGAGCTGCATTTGTGACACTGGGAAGAAATCATCCCACTTCTCTTGAAACTGTCTCACATTTGCTCACCATAACTTCTTTTTCCTCCAGGATGGTGAAGTCATTGGAATTAACACACTGAAAGTTACAGCAGGGATCTCCTTTGCCATCCCCTCAGATAAAATAAAGAAGTTCCTGACGGAATCCCACGACAGGCAAGCTAAAGGTACCGTGAGCCACCACTCTGAAAGGTGTGACAGGAGTGATGAACCAGCAAGGCAGCAGCCTTTGGGGCTCTTTGTGCAGGAGCAATGGCTCAAGACCTGTTTTCCTTTCTGCAGGAAAAGCTGTAACCAAAAAGAAATACATTGGCATACGAATGATGTCCCTGACTCCTAGGTAAGTAAGCATGCTGGGTCCTTGCCTTTGGCAGCATGGTCGCTGCATGCGTTCGGATCGAGCTCATGATCTGCAGACACAACCAGGAGGATGAAGCAGCAGCGTTGCACTTCTGTGGGTGCTGCTGACAGCTCGCAGCCAACTCTTGCTCCCTTTTCCCTCTGCATCTGCTACGTGGTTGGACTCTGCTGTACACTCCTGTATGGAGCTAGTCTGTCAGCAGCTCCCTGGCTCTTTCTTTTCCTTAATGCTTCAGAAGAGAATAGCTAGTGACTGCTAACTGTGCTGGGACCCTGTCACTCTTGTCTGTCCTGTGGGGTGAGGAGCAAACAGGACAGGATCTTTTCAAGACCTACAGCAGCTACGTGCATATGTCCATGGCTATAAAATTATTTTCATTAAACAGTTCACTTAATTTAAAATGAAACTTTTGTGTGGACTTGCTTATTTGTACTCAGACAAGAACAAAACAACTATGTGATATCACACAGTGACCAGGCTGAGGGAGCTGAGGCTGCTCAGCCTGCAGAAGAGAAGGCCCTGGGGAAACCTTGTAGTGGTCTTCCAGTACCTGAAGGGTCCCTACAAGAAAACTGGGGAGGTACTTTTTACAAGGCCTTCTAGTAAAAGAACAAGGGAAAATGGATTGAAGCTGGGAAAGGGGAGAATTAGGCCAGAGATTAGAAATAAATTCTTTACAGTAGGAGTTGGGAGATGCTGGAACAGACTGCTCAGGGATGCTCCCTCGCTGGAGGTGTTCCAGGACAGGTTGGATGAGCCCTCGAACAACCTGGGCTGATAGAAGGTGCCCCTGCCCATGGCAGAGGAGTTGGAACTAAATGATCTTTAAGATCTCTTCCAACCCAAGCCATTTATGTTTCTGTGAGCCAGATATTTTCCCACCTGTGTTGTCAGAGGTGTCACAAAGTGACACTGAGAGGGTCTTTTCTCAGGTGTTCAGTGTATACTAGTTCTAAAGCAACATATCCTGAAATGCCTTCACTCAGACCCTCTGAATCAGTTAGCAGAAATTGAGCATCTGAAAGCTCTCTGCATACCAAAGGTGTAGTAATGCTCTCAGTACTTGTAAGGGTTAAAGCAGATTGTGCAGCGTCATGTTGACATGTAGACTACCTCAACCAGTGAACTTTAAGTGACCTCACTGAGTAAAAATGCATCTGTTTGGTTTGGGTTGTTTTGGCTTGGGGTATGGGTTGGGTTTGGGGTTGTTTTTTTTCTTCCAATTTTGTCAAAATACTTTTGTTGCTGTTTCTTCCCTTTCCAGCAAAGCTAGAGAGCTGAAGGATCGCCACAAAGACTTCCCTGACGTTGTCTCTGGGGCCTATGTCATTGAAGTGATTCCAGAAACGCCAGCTGAAGCGTAAGTGAAGCGCAAGTGAAGCGCAGGCTTGGTCCGAAGCCGCTGCCCCCGGGGCGCAAAGGCAGAGAAGGTTCCCTGCTTCACCCACCGGCCGTGCCGGGCTGCGTAGGCAACACTGCCGGCTCTGGTGGCTGTTAGCTTGCTGCTGGAAATGAGTTTGCGGTTTAGCCTGGTCCCCGGTGGGCAATAGTGACAGCAAAGCCCTGCCACTGCTCCTGGCTCAGAGGGCAGGGACTCGGTGGGTGTCAAAAGTCCCTTTGCATTTTTCTCGGCAAGCGCCTCCAGGACATCCGCTGTACCAGCGCCAGTGCTGAAGGTTGCCTGAGCATGCTCCCCACAGCCCTGCTGGTCACGGCTGGAGGAGGGTGAGGGAGAAGCTTTGCACCCACCCACCTAGCGAAACGAAGATGTGTCCATCTCACACCAAGCACCTTGGTGCTGGGCAAACATTGCGGTTCTCTGAGGTAAATCCTCTCTTGGCAGGAGACACTCTTCTGTGTGATGGCTTTGTCAGGAGGCACATTGCTAGGAAGAGCTTTCGGTTCTGGCCAGCTGGTGCTTTCCTTCCTGTAACTCAGTGTTTGCTCATAGCTCACCTGCTGGTTGGTACTGTGCCTCACCAGGCGCCTGCCTGAGCTACAACTGCTGGGCTGTGGCCACCAGCGCCGCTCTGGCTGACTCTTGTTGAAGACACTTCCCCTTCTGACTTTGCTTGACAAAACCACTCAGTAATCCAGAGCAGAAAATGGGAAGCTTCATTCATTTTCTAAAACTAGAGATTATTGAAGAGCAAATCTTTGTGGCAACTAAGAGGTATATGTAGCAGCAAAGGCAAGTAGCAGAAAGATGCTGGGAGTAGGCACCTTGTCTTGTAGGAGGGCTGCAGGGGTGACTGGATGATGTCTTTGTGTTGCAGTTTGGATGTCACAGCAAGACCTGCAGTGCTAGCTGCCCAGTGTGCTCTCTGAATCACTTCTGTGTTTTGTAGGCCATTCTTACTGGCAGCACTCCTGCTGCAGCGTTAGGGTGTCTGTCTTGTAGCCCATTCTTGTTGGCAGCACTGCTGCTGCAGCATTAGGATGTCTGTCTGTGATGGGAAATCAAACCACAGTCAGTGTGGGAGTCCTGTAGCTGCCCCAGTGCAGGGCTGAGCTCACTGCCTGGCTGTGCAGGTCCAGCCCAAAGGCACAGAAAATCTTGAGGGTGCAGGTAAGATTCAGCAGAGAGCTGGAAGAAGGGCATTAGAGAAGCAGAGGAAATGCAAGACAATGCAGCTTCGTAACTTGAAGGCAAACTCCAATCAGGAGGCTTCATCTGAAGGGTGAGCAGGCAGTTGAAATGTAGCCCATGATGTTTGCTTGTCAGCTCTACTCCTAATTCCCTTGTCCCTGTGGTTTCCCTGTTCTGCTGATTTCCTCTCCAATGCTCACTGTGTAGGCCTGCTGGGTAGGGAATGATAGAGCTGCCATGGTTAGGGGGTCAGAGCAGTTCTGCAGTGGCCTGTCCTGGCTATGGGTTGAGTGGAGAGGCTGCTTGAGTGACCAGTCAGTGGTAACCTGGGATGGTTTCTGCCAGGGCCATGTTCTGCCTTCAGTAGGCAGCCAGGCTCCTGCCTTCAGGAGACACCCACGTAAGACATTTGCTGCGGGCAGAAGAGGCCTATGACTGCTCTGTGGTTTTGTGAAGAAGGATTATGCTGAAGGGCTGAATCATGTCTGATCTGGTTACTTGGTTAACATTTCCATCACTTGGAGCCAGGCATTGTGCAAGACCAGGCAAGATGTTGTGGTCGATGGTGTCCCTCACCACCCAGCTCCTTGGTCCCGTCAGCAGTCTTGGCCAGCTCGGGCAGAGACCTGTGGCCCTGGGCAGAGGATCCTCACAGTGCTGGCTCCCGTTCTGCTCTGCCTTGCTTTGAGTCAGGAGGGCTTTGGTCTTGCTTTGTTTGTGGTGCTGAAGTCAGCAGAAGGGTTTCTGAAGGCTGTGGGGAGCCAGGCACATGTGAATGTTTGGTGACTGGGCTAGTCTCTGTGTGCCGGCTTTGGCTGAAGTTATGACAGACATAAAACTGGAAGATGAGGTGAAGGGGCTGCCAGGGAGCTCTGTGTGCAGAACAGCATGGATGTGGGACCCAAATTCCTCACGTGCCAACACACAGTGCCACTCGAACTGCTGTGGGTGCGTGAGTGACAGCCTGGAACATTTCCACTCCAAAGTGAGTCACAGTTATTTCAAAAGCAAAAGGCTCTGTCTCTTCTGGTCAAAGCTCTGCACTCTCTGCTGCAATGGGTTCCAGGGCAGACACTGCAGTATGGCAGACTGCAGAGAGACCACTCAGTTTGGGAGCTTTCTGCACTGCTTTGTGACCTTCACTACTTCACAAATCCTGCTGCCCATTTCCACGGCCACTCTGTCTCTGTGCAACTGCAGTTGGGTAGGAACCAGGGTGTGGAGGGGCGGGGGGAGGTGGGGAAAAAACATCCCTCCCTCTTTTTTGTCTTCTTTAAACAGCATTGTGAAGAGAACAGAATGGCATTTGTGGTAATGCATTGCTGCTTTGTCTTTCCAGGGGTGGCCTGAAGGACAACGATGTGATTATCAGCATCAACGGGCAGTCGATCAGCTCGGCCAGCGACGTCAGCGACATCATCAAAAAGGACAGTACCTTGAACATGGTCGTACGCAGGGGCAACGAGGACGTGATGCTAACAGTAGTTCCTGAAGAGATCAACCCCTAAAGCAGAAACATGAGCTGGATTTCATGTTCTCTTTTAACAGCGTTGGACTGCTTCCACTCTCTCTGTGCTGGTACAGGAAACGGTAGACTTCTGACCAACATTCTGCTTCTTCAGTGGATTAGTGTTGGCCAGCAGAGTAACTTCTGATAGGTCTAAGGTGCAAAAAAAAAAAAAAAATCAGTTTAAGTTCACATACTGCAGATGATATTTTGTTGTTGGTTTCTGGTTGGTTTTTTTCCTCTCTGTATTACATATGCAATGTATCCTTGCTGGCTCTTGCATCCCCTGCTTAACAAACCGACGTCCCCTTCCCTGTGTCGAACAGAGCTTGCCCTTGCTCCCTCTGAGATGTAAACGGAACCCACGCACACAATGTGTGCTGTGCTCTTCAGGTATGTATAGGTTAGCTGTGTTTTAACTGGAAATACCATTGTAAAGGAGTAGTTGGTTCAAATGAAAACACAACTTGGGGGGGGGGGGGGGGGAAATAACATTANACAGAAGTTTGGTTTATAAACACGAAGACATCCCAGCCACGATAACCTTCTGAGGATCCCCTGCAGGACTTTAATACTATGATATTTTCCTAGTGTTATTAAAAGAATTCAACAGTACTGCTTCTCCTGAGTGATTCGCTGTGCTTCCCTTTGGGAATTGTTTCTCTTTGACCAGCACATCTGCCTGGCAGGCTGGCCCAATGGTCTCCGTTAGCTCATCGCAAAGCAGGGGACTTGTTTTGCAGCCTCTGTTTGCATTCGTGCTCTTGTACATCTGCTTCTCTCAGCGTGGCTGCCGTGGGCTTGCCATGCTGGCTATCACAGACTGCCAGCTCCCAGATGTTCTCCCTTAGTGCTTCAAATGCAGCCTCAGCAGTTCCTGAAGTCTTCTTTGCCCTCTCTGTGGATCGCAGATGCTATCCCATTTCAGTTCTGATACTGTTGTAGTGTTTGAGCTCTTTCCAACAGGCTGGCTCCTTCACAACAGTGAGTGCTGGGGGGTGTGTGGTAGGACCTGGCTTTGACTAGGACCTCAGGCAGTCCCCTAATACAGAGACTCATCTTTATATGTCTGACTCAACGTGGCCCTGAACAGCCTGATCAAGTTGGAGTTGTTTCTGCTCTCTACAGGCAGATTGGACAAGCTGGCAAGTGAGGGTCCCTTCCAAACCAATGCACTCTGTGAATTCATAGAATGGTAAGGTTGGAAGGGACGTCAAAGCTCAGCCAGTTCCAACCCCTTGCCATAGGCAGGGACATCTCCCACTAGAACAGGTCACTCAAGGCCTCATCCAACCTGGTCCTGGACACCTCCAGGGAGGTTGCAGAGCACAGAATCACTCAATGTGATCAAAGATCGTATTGGGTGATTCTGTGCTCCACAACCTCCCTGGCCAACCTGTGTCAGTGTCTCACCACCCTCGCTGTAAAGAACTTCCTCCTAACATCCAATTTAAATCTCCCCTCTGCCAGTTTAAGCAAAATTCAAAGTAAAACCAAAACCAAACAAACAAAAAGAAAAAAAAAAGAAAAAAAAGAAAGGAAATGGCCTCTCGTTGTGCTGCTGTTGGATATTTGGAAAGCTTTCTGTACTGCAAGAGTGGTCAGGCATTGGAACAGGTGCCCAGGGCATTGCTCTACTCTCTGTCCCTGGAGGTGTTCAGAAAAGGTGTGGACATGGCAGTTCAGGATGTGGGTTAATGGCCACAGTGGTCTCAGGGCAACATTTGGACTTGATGATCTTAGGTCTTTTCCAAGTGGAAGGTGTCTATGATTCTATCTATGGATGCTCTTAAAGCTTAGGTAGTGGAAGGGATTACCTTAGTGCGAAGGCAAACAATCAACTAAATTTAATTGCAGTGTTTTAATTTAATTACACATGGGCAAACACTAAGATCAGCTTTCCCTTTCCTCTCTTGAAATGTGTATCTCAAAGAACCAAGCCAGGGGCTATAGAGGAGTTTTGGAGCCTCTCATTCCTAACCATGTTCTTCTTTTGGAAACTGTTTCTTAGGAAAACTCTTCCACTAGGTAGCTGTCAGTTTATGACTGGTAAAGAGCTGCAGTCCTTACAGCATGGAATCCTCTAGACCCAGATCCTTGACAGTGCTTCTTCTCCAGCTTAAATACCAGCCCTGCTTCAGCCAGTTTATCCCACTCTGGGGAACCTCTATCCCTGGGTGCCTGTGCCCACCCTTAGCTGGATCACTCTAAGCTTACACAGTGATACTGTGTGCTGACACTTGACGTGACCGAACATCTCATTACAGATTTCCTTGTTCCATCACTCTGGTAAGTCACACAGGTCTGAAAATCTGCCAAGATACTATGGTGCCAAAGACTGACCACCTGCGTACTTTCTAGCATGAAGGGTGCAAAGTAGAATGATCTTGCAGAGCTGCACTGTGAGTTCATCTTACCAATGATGAGTAAAGTTCCAGCTTCCTGTTGAATTGTATCTTATTTTGCAGGCCATGCATCCCCTGTGTAAAGAGTAGTGTGGTGACATGCAGCTGGCAGAAAAAAGGAATTTAAAACCCACCTGCCTTTATGCAAGACAGAAGGAAGAATGAGGGTGGTGAAACAGTGCCTCAGGTTGCCCAGAGAGGTGGAAGATGTCCATCACTGAGAACATTACAGGTCAGGTTGTCTGGGGCTATGAGCAACTTGGTCTAGTTGAAGATGTCCCTGATTACTGCAGGGGATTTGGGCTGGAGGACTTTTAAAGGTCCCTTCCAACCCCAACCATTCTGTGATTCAGACTCTGCACCTAACTCAGCTAGCAAAAATTAAGCTAAATCCCCAAAGCCAGGAAATCATGTTAAAACTGAAGTAATTTTCCATTTGCCTTTCTATTTCAAAACAGATGGTTGCACAATTTACAAAGCTGATTGATTCTGTTAGTTGCTGTTGTTTGCTGTTGTGGTCTCTCAATAAGCAAAAAAACCACTTTTTTTTTTTTTTCTTTTTTGCTTGGTCTCTAGCTAGCTGGTTTGGGTATACCAGTGGTGTCTGCACTGGCAGCTGGCACCGCACATCGTGGATGCAAATGCCTTAGCACCATGGCTGTGTGTGTGTGTTAGGAGACAGACAAATGAACTTCTGCAAACCACTCCCCAGTGTTGCTGGGATGAGCAGCTGAAGCAGGCTGAGTGGTTGTGGCAAGCTGTGTCAGCTCATGTTTAAAGCACAGGAAGGATTTTCTGTGCAAAGGCTGCCCTGAGTAATTGCTTGGTCCAGCTTACTACCAGAACCAGAGCAGGCTCCTTTCTCTGCCTCCCTTCCAGTCCTTTCACCATTTTATTCACATTTACATTCACTACTTTCCCCCTGAAGTTTGTGGCTGCTATTAAACCAGCCAGGCTTGTGACAGCACCGAATCTGGCCCTACCCTTGCATTTTTGCCTGCTCCCTTGCCTTCATTTGAAGCCCCACAGAAGGGCTGAAGCATCACTGCCTGCGACTAACCCATCCCATCTTTCTGAGCTCCAAGGCAAGGCTGCAAGCGCAGACCTTCTCCAGCTGCCGACCGTCCTGCAGCACTTACATCAGAAGTGAAGTTCTGAACCACGCTGCTCGCCGCTGCCGAATTTCTGGGGCAGGTGGCACACTTGAGGCTGCTGTCTGTCGTTGATGGATGCCAGACAGGTGCTGCCAGGGGAGCCTCAGCCTCCTGTTTCCTCCGGCGTGGAGCAGATGGTGCTGGGCACCGCGAACCTGTGCCAGCCCCACAGCGCCCTCTAGTGGGCCGCGAAGCGATGCGCACTGCTGCCGGCTGTTGAGGGTCAAGGGTTTGAAAGCACTTTTAATGCTTCGTCGTGTTTGTAACTCGTCCCTTCGCAGCAGGTAGCCGCAGCCACGCGAATCCTGAAACACGCTTAGCATTTACTCTTCTCCTATCCATCTGTGGAAGCCTCCTTGGCATAGACGTTTGTCTCGAGCAACTTGCTTCTCTGCTGCTCTTTCTTTGTATTCAAGCAACCATCGCAGCTCTGCAACAGGAGATTATGGTTCATACACTGCCTGAGTGCCTGCACCTGTGCCAAATCAAGGCTGTTGCTGCCACCTTCACAATCGACCCTGCACAGATCAAGGTGGCACAACAGTCACCCAGAACACTGCGTTCTGCAATCACCTGAAGGCTATGTGCAGGCACCCGCAAGACAGAGCATGATGGTTTGGGAGTTACCTGCACCACCCCAACACCCACCCCCAATGAAATCACCCAGGTTAGACCCAGCCAGCTGGAAGTTAAGGAATGAAGCTGTATTTACAGCTTAGCACAATTTACAAGCATATGTATACACAACGTACAGGTATATACAAGTTAAAAGCACCACAGAAACACAAAATCCCTCCAAAGCAATCAGATTGCCAGGAGGATCCCGACCCAAACCTCCTCCTCCCTTCTCCTTCTTTCCCTCCCTTCAGCAATAACCAGATCAATCCCTGTATGTCTCATGTGATAAGCCTGGAGAGATCTGAGGTGAGACATCCAAAAGACAACAAGGAGGTTACAGGAAATAAAGGGTTAGGTTGGATTAGAGTTAAGGTAGAAGCAACCACGGACAGAAGCCAGGGTGAAGGAGCAGAACAACGACTAAGAACTGAGGAGTGTGTGAGCTGCATTTTGACTGGTTGTGTTTCTCAGCAGAAGAATGAATAATATAGGTTACTGTTGTTGTTTTTCTTTCTTTTCACAGCTAAAGATTTTAATTCCCTCAGTAAAATATTCCAATTAGCCTCAAACCAGCACACAGAGTCAGCTAGACTGGGGGGGGGGCCAAGGTGCCTCCTTGGGAACCACCCTGCCGTGGGAGCACCTCCACCAACAACCCCACGCAGGCAATGAAGGGGAATTCAGGAATAAAAGGCAGCACCAAGAAGACATTAATCATGTGGGATGCTGCTGGAACTTGGAGTGGTGATAATTTTCTCCTCTTCCCTCTGGTCTTATCTCTCTACTGTCTCCACCCTTTTCTCTCTGTGTCATGCACAAGGTAATCACTTTGTCTGCTTTAAGGGCCCCTGCATGATCAAAGTGATCTGCACAAGCATGCCATTAATAAATCTGTAATCCCTTTAGCCACACTGGTGTCAGTTTGCCTCACTTCTCATCCTTAAAGAACCCCCCCATGAACCCTTCCTCTGAGGGGCTGGACCACAACACCAACCATAACCACCCAAGTGGTTTCTTATAACCACAATCATCTCTAAACGGTTTCTAAGTACTGAAAATAAGTTTGCTGATAAGCAGAGGCAGGGCAGGGAAGCTTGTGATTAGCACAATTAATTAGCATGTGCAATGACAGGACAAGGGGCAATGAGTTTAAACTGGAAGAGGGGAGATTTAGACTGGATATTACGAGGAAGTTGTTTGCACTGAGGGTGGTAAGACACTGGCACAGGTTGCCCAGGGTGGTTGCAGAGCACAAAAGCACCGAACATGATCTTTGGTCACATTCTGTGCTTCTGTGCTCTGCAACCTCCCTGGAGGCCTTCCGTGTTCCACAACCTACCTGGAGGTGTTCAGGACCATGTTGGATGAGGCCTTGAGTGACCTGTGCTAGTAGGAGGTGTCCCTGCCTGTGTCAGGGGGTTGGAACTAGATGATCTTTGAAGTCCCTTCCAACCTCACCATGCTATGATTCCATGTATTGTGGGGCCAGAGGTTTAGAATGGGTTTGGTCCTTTGCTGTTCCAACACAGAGTCCTTTCCAAAGGGCAGATGAAAATGCTTTGCACGGAACAGTTTTGGCACACTCTGTATAAATATCAGTTTCCTGGAAATCTTAGCAAGTGTTGGATGCTAAATCAGGGCAGTTGGACAGCCTGGCTGGATTTGCAGTGATTGGGAATGTCTGAAGTGGAAACCAGAGCTGCTGCCTGTGTGAAGCTGGGAGGGTGGCTGCCTGTCCCTGGGCTCAGAGTTGCTTTTGAGAAGCCAGCTCACTCATTCAATGTTCTCCATCTGGGTAGGCACAATGCCAAGCACAGCTCCAGGCTGGGTGGGGAATGGCTGAGAGCAGCCCTGAGGAACAGGCCCTGGGGGTCTGGGGTGATGAAAAGCTCCAGATGAGGCTGCAGTGTGAGTGCAGCCCAGACAGCAACTGTGTGCTGGGCTGCAGCAAGAGCAGTGTGGGCAGCAGGGCAAGGGAGGGGATTCTGCCCCTTTGCTCTGCTCTCCTCAGACCCTAAGAGAGATGTTGAGGTGCTGGAAGGTGTCCAGAGAAGGGCAGCAAGGCTGGGGAGGGGCCTGGAGCACAACCCTGTGAGAGGAGAGGGAGCTGGGGGCGTGTGGTCTGCAGAAGAGGAGGCTCAGGGCAGAGCTCATTGCTCTCTGCAGCTACCTGAAGGGAGGTTGGAGCCAGCTGGGGTTGATCTCCCCTTTGTCCTGTCTCAAATTCCCAGTGAGCAGAGCCCAGAAGCAGCCTCTCCACAATGCCTCTTCAGGTAGCTGTAGCCAGGTGGGGTTGGGCTCTTCTGCCAGGCACCCAGGGACAGGACAAGGGGATACAGCCTCAAGCTGTGCCAGGGCAGGTACAGGCTGGATGTTAGGAAGAAGTTCTACATGGCAAGAGTGATTGGCATTGGAATGGGCTGCCCAGGGAGGTGGTGGAGTGCCCATGCCTGGAGGTGTTTAAGAGGAGGCTGCATGAGGCATTCAGTGCCATGGGGTAGTTCATTAGAAGGTGTTAGGTGCTAGGTTGGGTTGGATGATCTCAGAGGTCTTTTCCAGCCTGGTTGATTCTGTGATTCTGTGACTGTCACTTGAAAAGGCTTGTTGGTGTTTATTCCTCTTTCCAAGCTTGCTGCCTGTCCAGCAGAAGCCTGTATTATTACTGCTTTTAAATCAGGCTCTTGGTTCAAAACCATACCAGTTCCTAGACTGCAGGGTGGCAGCTATGAAAAGCACAATGGAGTAAATCAGAGGCTGTTGTACTTGCTGGTTTTAGGAGATGACTCATCCTCATGACAAGACAGAGTAGACTCATTGTTTTCTTGTACTCATGTGAACCAGGGAACACCAAAGCCAAAGGCAGATGCAGCACAGTAAAATCCTCAAGAAAAATAATATAGGTCATAGAGGGGCTGAAGTGTAGGAGAGCCTTGGGCCAGACAACTTGTGAGGACAATGCAGGATCTTTGTAGAGCATTTTAAACATCGTTGTAGACCTGCAGTGTTCTTGGGACATATTTCAGAGATTCATAGAATGCTTTGTGTTGGACCCTGAAGAGTATCCAGCTCCAGCACCCCTGCCACAGGCAAGAACTAGCCCAGGTTGCTCAAGGCTTCATCCAATCTGGCCTTGAGCACCATCAGGGAGGGGGCATCCATGACCTCCCTGAGCAACCTGTGCCAAGGTCTCATCAACCTTATTGTAAAGAGTTTCTTCCTAATCTCCAGCTTCAATCTGCCCTCCTCAAGCTTCAAACCACTCCCTCTCGTCCCTAACAAGTGCTTGTATATAAAGTCCCTCCCCAGCTTTCTTGTAGCCCCCTTCAGGCACAGCTTAGAATCAGTCTCACAAACTGGATGTCAGCTAAAGCCATGAGAACATTATTTTACAACACCTCACTTTAAGGCACTGCCATCAACTGCCCTCTCTTGTTTGTTTCAGATCAATACAGAAGTCCTCTTATCTGACAAAGTTAGGTCTGCAGGTCTGGAGTGACTGGTTCAGGCAGCTAAGCCTTGTCCAGCCTTTTCAGCAAGCTGTGAGCACTCAGGCAGTCAGATCCTGTGGCCAGTGCCTGCCTGTGCATTTTGCTGTGGTCACTTTCTAGGCTCTCTTCTTTTTACCCATTGTTGGGGTTTTTTAGGTACTAGCAAGCAGCCTGGAGCCCACTGGCCAGATCTCATTCCTTGTTCACGATACCCAAGAGCATTGCTCTAGTGATGCCGCTTTGGCAGGGATGCTGGACTCAAAGATCTCCAGGGGTCACTTCCAGCCCCTGCTGGACTCAATGATCTCCAGGGGTCACTTCCAGCCCCTGCTGGACTCAATGATCTCCAGGGGTCACTTCCAGGCCCTGCTGGACTCAGTGATCTCCAGGGGTCACTTCCAGCCCCTACCATTCTGTGTTTCCTGTGTTTTCTCATAAGGCACAAAGCCTACTGCTCAGCATGCTCTGGTTGCTCCAGGCTCTGCAGAAAGGTCTAGCATGGTCTGACTTGGCCTTCTGGAAGCTTTCCAGAGTGGAGGTTGAAGTGTGCTGCCCTTGGCGTGCACCCTCATTGTGCAATCTGGGAGCTGAGTGCCTCAGGTGAGCACTGAGTGCTTCAGCAAACACCTTCAGAAGGGATTCTGAGAAGTTTTCTTGAGGCCTGATCCTGCTGACATTAAGGTAAACATTGAAGTACTTCGATGGTTTCCAAAGATTTGGGGAGGCTACTCACAGCAGAAAGATTCTGCTCATTTAAATGTTTGTGCAGTGTTAGTGCCAGGTCAAATGTTTAGCTTTGGTGACGGCTCAGAGCTCCCACTTAAATGCCAGAGGATGCCATTACATAATGCAGCAATAGGTGTGATGAAACCTGGACAGGAACTGCCAACTGTACCCTGAGCTGCACCAAGAGAAGCACGTGCAGCAGGTCAGGAGAGGGGATTCTGCCCCTCTGCTCTACTCTGCTCTGGTGAGATCCATTCAGAGAGAAGATGCAGCTCCTGCAAGAGATACAGCACTGAGCAGCACTGTGGAGCCTCCTGCTCTCCAAGCTTCACTTCAGGAGCCGTTGAGAGACCTTCATAGAGTCATAGAATCAGTCAGGATTGGAAAGGACCACAAGAAGCATTCAGTTCCAACCCCCCTGCCATGCCGAGGGACACCTCACACTAGATCAGGCTGCCCACAGCCTCATCCAGCCTGGCCTTAAACACCTCTGGGGATGAGGCTTCCACCAAGTCCCTGAGCAACCCCTGCCAGGCTCTCACCGCTCTCATGCTCAACAACTTCTTCCTAACATCCAGGCTGACTCTCCCCATTTCCAGCTTTGTTCCATCCCCCCAGCCCTATCACTCCCTGACAGCCTCAAAAGTCCCTCCCCAGCTTTCTTGTAGCCCCCTTCAGATCCTGCAAGGCCCCAGGAAGGTCACTTGGGAGCCTTCTCCTCTCCAGCCTGCACAGCCCCAACTGCCTCAGTCTCTGCTCACAGCAGAGCAGCTCCAGCCCTCTGCTCATCCTCATGGCCCTTCTCTGGACCCCTTCCAGCACCTCCATAGTCCTTCCTGGACCTTGCAGGAGCTGAGCTGAGTGGGGGGAAACAGCATCAGCTGCCGCTGTAGCTCTCTAGGAACCAGGACATTGAGTTTGGTAGGCTTCTTTAGGGTGAAAAACATCAAGCAACTTGAAGGTGCTTTTTGTCTCCCTTAGAAGCAGAGGTACTTGAAACAGAGATATGATGAGGCAGCAGCCTGGAAGCCAGTGCCACAGTTATGTCACCAGAAGGAATTGTTCCTCTTACTTTTGAATTCCTTAAGCACCAGATGTATAACAAAATTAGTGACACTTTTTTTTTTTTCCCCCAATAGCATTCCAAACAAATAACTTTCACTTTGAAAGTTTTTTTCAGATTTCTGGCATTTCTATAGAATCATAGAATCACAGAATGGTAAGGTTTGAAGGGACCTCAAAGCTCAGCCAGTTCCAA
>VWZE01017699.1:3691-17199 GCA_013396675.1 Eubucco bourcierii
TTCCTGTGCTGGGGGCTCCAGAACTGCACACAGGACTGCAGGTGGGGACTGAGGAGAGCAGAGCAAAGGGGCACAATCCCTTCCTTTGCCCTGCTGCCCACACTGCTCTTGCTGCAAGCCAGCACACAGTTACTGTCCGGACTGCACTCACGCTGCAGCCTCGTGTTGGGCTTTTCATCAACCCAGACTCCAAGATCCTTTTCCTCAGGGCTGCTCTCAACCATTCCCCAACCAGCCTGGAGCTGTGCTTGGCATGGTGCCTACCCAGGTGCAGTACCTTACACTTGGCCTTGTTGAATGCCATGAGGTTGGCCTGGGCACAGCTCTGCAGCCTGTCCAGGTCCCTCTGGATGAATCCCTGCCCTCTAGCAAGTCAACTGTGCCACGCAGCTTGGTGACATCTGCAAGTTTTGCTTCATTCCCCCTAGTCCTATCACTACCTAACATCCTAAAAAGTCCCTCCCCAGCTTTGCTGTAGACGCTCTTAAGATATTGGAAGGTCATAATAAGGTCTCCTTGGAGCCTTCTCTGTATTTCCTGAAAAGAACTGAGAGTGAAAATGAAGTTTATACTAATCTGAGTTGGACCTATGGTGCTATGAACTGCTTATTTTTCAAGTTCTTGCTTTTCTGTGCAAATAAAAGACGAAGTTATGGCCTAGCTATTCATTTGGCAGCTTTAGTGTGCATCTGAGTTGTATAAAGGTCCCTAAAAAACCCAGTTGAGCCCATGTTCTTAGTGAACATAAACTTTCAAAGGATAAGAAGTTTAAATTCCTTTTCTTGACTTTAAGATCTCTCTGTTCATCAGAGGTTACGTTATTGACTGGTAGAGGATTTACATATCAGTGCAGTGTATTTAATTAATGCCAGATGATATTTTCAAACATTAATATTGTTTATTACTATTCACTATTCAGAACTCATCACCCCCATCACTAACTTTAACGACAATCAGTTCTTTTCATCAGTCATGGAAACTTTATCCCCAGGCAGTAACAGGCTCTAGCAATAAGCAGTGCTAACAGATACCATGAATTGAACTCGATGGAACTGGCAGAGAAGGCTTTGCTGTCAGTGCACCGCTTGCAGGCAATACTCCGCTTGCCCACTAGAGGGACTCAAGGAGCTCCTTTCTGCCTCTGGCAGAAGCCAATGGTGAGCTACAGGAGGCTTGAAGTATTCACTCACTAAATATCATCTCCCCACTGGCAGGGCTGGCTACAGCTTCAGACAGCACCCAAAGGCTTTCAGGAGATTCTTGTCATCTGCTGAGACTTCTGGTACTTCCCAGGCTGCTGGGGAAAGGAGGCAGACATCTCTGACCTGGTTCCTGCTCTCCTCTGGATGATCTGTGTATCTGCAGGACTTGGCAGGAGGCTTTCAGGAGCAGGCAGGATGCAATGGCATGTGCAGTCTCAGCACGGTGTCACACTGACTGTGCAGGCTGATTGTGTGGAGACATTTAGAGCCTGTTCCTGGTAAACCTTTGGCAGGCAGTTTGGAGGCAGTTCAGGATATAAGGCAGCACCAATACAACAGGAGAGAGCACAGATACAATGGCAGAGCACACTGTACTCCCTACTCATCTCCCTTTATCTATACAGCCCAATACACAGCCTGGGCCTTTGGACACAGAGTAGCCAATCAGAATGGCAGTTAGCCAAGCCTGACCATATTAGGTGAAGCCATAGGCTTGCTTTACCCTTTTTAGGGCAGCACACAGGCCCTGCACAAGGCATACACAAGCTGAGCCTGTGTACCTTGTTTACCACAGGCCGCAAATGGCCAGGGTCCTCAGACTCAGTGGCTCCTGGTTCTTTGTCGTCTTTCCTGCAGTCACTTCTTCCCAAAACAGAGAGAGTGAGAGCAGAAAAACATCTTAGGGCAAACCAAGGCATGTATAAGCCTATTTTGGCCTGCTTAGGCCTACCACAACACAGTGACTTGTTCAGTTTTGTGTTATCTTACCATGCAGCAAGACTGAAAGGAGTGAAAAACACTAAATGCTGTAAAATTTCCTGAGCTTCTCAAGATATTTAGTTAGGACTCTGCTTTTATATTTGAAAGACTAGTTTTGTCTCAGTATCTAGGTAGATGTTTATTTTAGATTTAGCTTTTGGATGGAGTTTCTATCTGTCAATTACCAGAACAATCCCGCATGTCTGTCCACCTCTGTGGCATGATTTGTGTCTCATCACAAGGTTGGATGGTCACTCGCTAATGACTCAGTGTAGTTTGAGCATTCACAAAGTACCCAAGGAATAATAACACTCTCCTGTCATCTAGCATTCAGAGAAGAAATGTAACTTGAATCTAGGAAGCTAGCAAGTTGCTTCCAGAATGATAAAGTGTTTTAAGCCATGGGAAAATCTGCAGTTGTTATTCATCTTCCTGCACTGGGGTAATATGTCGTCAATTTTCATAGTAGGTGTTATTTATCATTTATAATTGTACTTGCTCTATAATATACTACATAAAATCAAAGGTGATCTTTGAGAGAGTAAAAGAGAGTCTTGGTCTGAAGTAAAATAATAGAAATGGGTTTTAATCTGGATTTTTTTTTTTTTCCAAGCAGCAACTAATTTAGTAAAAGAATTACTAAAGCCTACCATTCGAAACAAGTGTGAAATATGCTGATAAAAAACAATTGGTACCTTGAACATTTTTAAAGGGATTTTACTTTGTGCTTGGCAGAATGCTTTATAGCCAACTGAGTGACAGCTTTCTTATTTTGCTGTTTGCTGATCTTACATTACCATTTTTTAAACTGCAAAGTTTTCCCTGGGAAAGTCAGGCACAGAGAGCTCTCAAATCGTATGTTAGATTGTTATGAATAGTGTTATTAGCATCAAGTGAGACCAGTTTTCAAGTAAAGCAACTACTCCTTTTCCCCCAAAGGACAAACCCAGAAGCTAACAACAAAGGAAAAAATGTTCTCTGTATCTGCCAGGGCATCCATGACTGCAATAAATTCTGGTACCTCTGAAAGTCACAGCAAAAACCACACCCATGTAAAGCACAATGCACCCAGAAATAATAATTTAAAAAGTTTATTAACTACTTGGCCTCTTGACATTGTCAGACTTCTGAAATAAGATTATCATCTAGCTAATACTATGTTCCTATCATTAAAGAGAGTGGCATACTCTGGATCTTCTGGCATGGATATGGCAGCAGTTGCATCTTGGCACCCTTTAGAACAGAAACTTCAGGAAATTATGAGTCAAGTTTCACTCTGCCAGTAGGCCCAGAGGTATCTGCTGGGGCTGTTGCAGTAGCTGGAGAAGTTGCTTGATGGGAAATGTATTCTATGGTGCATTGCTTTGAAAACTGCTGGTTGTCTCCTGTGGATACCTGGTTGGTTGGTACTAAAGGCTGCATCCCCTTCTCACCTCTCCCCAGGTGGCACCCAGGGAGGTTTGTGGTAAGTATTGTTTCTCCAAGTGGTTGGCTTCCAAGCAGCAGGAGACGTTAGGCCAGGGACAACCTTAGGGTCTTCATCTTAACTTTGCAGACTGTTGTCTGTAATCTGGAGCAGCAGTGCAAGTGTGGTAGCCTTGTCTACAGGGTTAGCTTAGAAATGTGGGCTGCAAAGTAAGATTGTGAAGGCTGAATCTGAAAAGAGAGCGAAGAACTCCTGAAATTAAATTAACAGCCTGATAATGAGATTAATTGCTTACACAGTTTGCCACCATCAGTGTTATGATAGGGTATGGCTCACTTTGAGCACAGTTCTACTTGCAAAACCCTATCTCATCAAGGCAGGAGTATGTTGTACTAACAAACATCTTCATCTTAAATTAATGGGTGAAAAAGTACCTCTTTCATGTTTCATATTTCCTTCTCTGAAATGCTCAAAATCAAGGTCACAGAAAACTGCAGAATACTGTTGTTGGCTTAAAAGCAAAAAGGAAAGCCAGGTTTGTGGGGAAGTCCATCACTGATCTTCAGGGATAAGATGTTCCCGCTCAGCGCCACACTTCCCATGAACCAGTTTCATGGCCCACTTTTAGAGCCTGTATCTTTCTGTGCAGTTGCTTGTATGCAGTAATGCTGTGTTACCAAATCCTAACGTTTCCTTTAGCAGCACACTTGTCAGAAAAGCACTGCTGAAAAGGTCTTGCCAGATTTGCTGTGCATGCTGTTAAAATGATTGCTGTGTTTTCTTTGTATTCGGAGCCACTAATATGCACCTGATCTTTTACTCTTGTCTCTATTACCAGGCCTCCTGAACCTGTTTACAGCACTGTGAACAAACTGTGTGATAAACCACCTTCTCCTAGGCACTATTCCCCTGTCGAGTGTGACAAAAGCTTCCTTCTTACAGCTCCCTACCCCCACTACCACGTAGGCCTGCTCCCTGACTCTGAGATCACCAGGTACTGCATGCGCTTCTTCCTCACCTCCTTCATTAGACTGCATGATCATCACTGGATTTATCTCATAGTTTGCATCTTCACCATAGACCTACTTTTTCTACAGCTTGTGCTTGTTTTTAACCATGCTTTCACATCTGCACCACTGGAAGATGTATGCTACTTTGGTATATAATTTTGGTCATCCAAAATCCAGTGATGAGCAAGGCAATGTTTTGATCCATTGGAATGGTGCTCTAAAATAGGTTAGGTAATATGTATCACATATTAAAACTGAATTCAGGATTTGTTTGCAGAAAGTGACTGAGACCTCACATAAAGTTGCAGCAATTTGCTTTGATTCAGCAACTTTATTTCTGTTGCGCCTGCTTCGTTCACAGGCACCTTGGTTTATAGGATGGTTGCCTAAGCTATTCAGAAGAAATTGAGCAAAAAAATAATCACCTCCTTCACCAAGTTATTGTTGAAGATACATCTAAAATTCAGCAGTCCCCAGGTTAGCTGTGCTCTGAGAGAATGATTAATAAAATCCAAAATGATGAACATTTCCATAACTGAACTAATGGAAGAACATTTCTATAAAATACTGCCAGCAGTTGCTTCCTGAAAGGTACTTTGTAAAAGAAAAAACATACTACCCAAAACTGTATGCTAGTACAACCCAAATATTTTTCTACAGTCTACTAGAATAGTAGTAAAATACTTGCAAAGAAGACTTTGGAGGTAGAGAGTTAGGCATGAGGAAGATGCTGAGTGTTTCTTTTGTCAGGGAAAAAAAAAACAACTGTCATCTTCTATATTCCAGAGCAGACGAAAAATAATTGTATTTGGAACTTTGATTATATGCACTTTTCAAATAAAACAGTTAGTGTGTGATGAGATGAACCTAAGTGTGTAAGTGGAAAGTAAAATGGTAAATTAATGTGAGATACAATAACAGGAAAGTGACCCCAGGGATTGGAAAAACAGCTGTGAAAAGCACTGCAGTGCTATGAAATAGGAAGCTAAATTTACAAAGCAATGAGACAAATGCAAGTGAGGAATGCAGGAGATGTGTTAAGAGCATGCAGAAGCTGTCAGTTTATTAGAATGCAAACTGTGTAATCTATAGAATTTGTAAAAGAGATGGTTGATCACTGGACAGAGTGATTAGTCAGGTTCTACAGAGGCACTTCGATAGATTGGATCCATGGGCCAGTGTCAATGGCATAGGCTTCAATAAAACCAAATGCCAGGTCCTACACTTGGGCCACACACCCCCCAAGCAATGCCAGAGGCTTTGGGCAGTGTGGCTGGAAAGCTGTCTGGCAGAAAGGGACCTGGGGGTTGTAATAGACAAACAACTCAATCTGAGCAAGCAGTGTGCCCAGTGGCAAAGAAAGCTAATGGCATCCTGGCCTGTGTTAAAAATGCTGTGTCCAGCAGGCATAGGGAGGTGATTGTCCCCTTGGACTCTGCTCTGGTGAGGCCACACCTTGCGTACTGCATTCAGTCTGGGGCACCTCATTACAAGAGGGATGTGGAGGTGCTGGACTGAGTGCAGAGGAGGGCACCAAAGCTGGGAAAGGGCCTTTAGAATAAATCTTATGAGGAGAGACTGACAGAACTGGGACTGGTTAGGATCCTGAGGGCACACCTCATGGCTGTCTACAGCTACCTGAAAGGATCTTGTGGAGAGGTTGATGGAAACAAATTCCATCTCTTCTCACAGGTAAATAGTGACAGAAGAAGAGGGAATGGCCTCAAGTTGCAACTAGGTATATTTAGACTGGACATTAGGAAACATATTTTCCCAGCAAGAGTGGTCAGGCATTGGAATGGGCGGTGCAGGTAGGAGGTGGAGTCACCAACCCTGGATGTGTTTAAAAGTCGTTTTGATGTGATGCTTGAGGATATGGTTTAAGGGTGAACCATATAGAGCAGGGATAAGGGTTGGCCTTGGTGATCCTGGGGATCTTCCCCAACCAGAATGTTTCTGTGATTCTGTTGAGGCCAGTTCAAGTTTGAGTGAGAGACATGGATAACAGCAATGTTTTATAACATATAAATAAATCCAGAAGGGTACCAAGTACTGACAGATCTATCCACAGTATTTTATTTTCTCTGCAAATGCAATCTGAATGGAAATATATAGCCAAAAAGTAGTACCATTAGGTGCAGTGTACGTACAAGTAATTTATCTCTAAGCAATCACAGTTCTTCTGCACATTTAGACCCAGATAAAAGAAGAGATCATTATAAAAGGAATTGCTTTTAAAATGGTTCCTTTAGAAATGAAAGGACCAATGATCTAGAAAGAGAAAGTTGAACAACTGGGTTCAAGAGGTTTCTGAAGTCCTAGAGTTGTGCTGAGGATTACATTGTGCCCTGCCAACCATAGAGAGATGGAATTTGTTGCTGTGTGGTCGATCTCTATAGACATGACTGTCAGAGCTATGGAAATAGGTTGGGTGAAAGGGGTACATCTGTTGAGGCTTATTCCTGCAGACCAGGTAGATACTTAGGTGCCAATAATCAGTGGAACCTTGGAGCTCTTATAGAACTACGACATTTTGCCACATGAGGGTGTAATTTTCTACATCCTTTTCCTTTATTGTGTGATTGATTGAATACTTGGTCATCAGATATGTGATGGTGTCAAGGTCTGGAGAACAGAGATTAACAGTATCTCTGTCCAGTGGAGCAAGACTGGTTCTTTTAGATTTCTGTGTTGTGAAACTAAGGTGCAAACGAGACCAAATAGCACCAAGAACTATTCATTAAAGGATAAAGTTGAACACAACCAAGGGAGAGAAGGAAGAGGGGAGAGAGGGAGAGGGAACAACAGAGAAAAAGAGAAGAGCAGGGATGGAAAAGAACAGGGATTATATTACCATCAGCCACAGATGGATGGGGAAGAGAGGGAGAGGTGTGCTCGGCCCAGGGATGTCCTTCTGTGGAGTGGCTCCTTGGGTTCTTCTGGTGGAGGTGCCCCGGTGGTGGTGGTCCAGTGGAGGTGCCTGTGGAGGTGCTCCAGTGGAGGTGCACACATGGAGGAGCTCTGGTGGAGGTGCACCCTTTTTCAGGCATCTGTCTCTTTATACGGTTTTTTAGTCTGTTGTCCAGGTGCAGCTCCCCAGGAAATCTTCCTCTGCATTATCATGTCTGCAGGAGTCCAGCGGTGGCACTGGGCAGGGCCTGCACCCCCCCACCCTGTGCCACTTACCTGTCCATACTCCAAATACACAGAAGCCTTTTCTCTGTGGGGTAGCTGGTGTTAGGTGTCATATCCTGGGCGTTCAAGCCAGGCTGGAGTCCTGGAATTTCATGAAGACACTGATATCTGTTGGTTAGCATCCCTGAGCACTTGGGTGGATATCTGGGCCGCGTCCTGTAAGTCCACCAAGGTGCTGTTTGCATCCCTTTGCCAGGAATCTGGGCAATCTTTAACAAAAACAATCCTTATCTATGTTGATTCAAACAAGAGAGAGACAATCAGACTCTCACAGATGGTCTGACATCACGACTTTAAAAGCTACCTTGTACTGTCAGTTAACTATTCTCACCAAGAGTAAGGTTGCATTTCTCCTCATTCTGCTGTGGCATAATATTAAGCTCTGGTCCCTTAAGCTTTGGCCCCTGTGTATTTCATGAGTTTATTTCAACTGTGCAAAGACAACTGCAAAAGGCACACAAAAGCTGAAAAAAGACACAACTGCTCTGCACTATGCTCTACTACATGCTGTGGTAGAGACAACTGATTGCCATAATTTATTCTTCCTACTATGAAATAACACTCAGATGGAAGATATGGAGGTTTTCAATGTTCTCAAATACTGTCATCCTTTCCACAGAACTCTCTGAAGAGCTGACCACAGAGAAACACAATTTAAATACCATTTCACCAAATGCCTTTGGTGAGGAAAGTGGCAGCTTTACAACATACACCATGATCTCATCTCCAAATGGTCTCAGTATTCACAGTTGAAGAAGAGATTTTTAGAAAAATATTCATTCCTGTGAGCACAGGCTGAGAGAGTTGGGGCTCTGCAGCCTGGAGAAGAGAGGGCTTCTGGGAGACCTTAGAGTAACCTTCCAGGAGACCTTAGAGTAGCCTTCCAGGATCTGAAGGGGCCTACATGAAGGCTGGGGAGGGACTATTGACAAGGTCTTGCAATGCCAGGACAAGGGGAATGGGTTTGAAGTGTCAGAGGGGAGATTGAAAGTGGATGTTAGGAGGAAGTTGTTTGCAGTGAGGGTGGTGAGACACTGGTACAGGTTGCCCAGGGAGGTTGTGGCTGCTCCCTCCCTGGAGGTGTTCAAGGCCAGGTTGGAGGAGGCCTTGAGTGAGCTGTGCTAGTGGGAGGTGTCCCTGCCTATGGCCGGGGGTTGGAACTGGATGATCCTTGAGGTCCCTTCCAACCTTACCATTCTATGATTCTACGAAATTGGAAGCTGTACCACAAGAAAAAAATTCAAAATTTGGACCAAGTATTTTGAAAGCTCTCCCTTCACTCTCCTGAATTCCTCAAAGCCCTGTTCCTCCACATTATACCCTTCCACAGTCTCTGCTCGGTTATAAAAAGATATCTCTCTGGCTTCCTGCAAGCTTCTCAGAAGTCTTTCATGAGATTTTTTCAGCCTCCAGTTTGGGGAGAAAGGGATAGGGATTATTTTTTTGTTTTGGTAACTGCAGTGCTTGTCATATCTCAGTGCTCCATTGTTGGGAATCTGCTGCTGAACTGCAAGAAGTGTGGTCTGATGAATAGCTCTTCCAGAGTTCCATGTTCTCCCAACTGAACTGCCTGTAAACCAGCCAACGCCTTTCAAATGGCTGCTCCACATAGTTTGTCAGCTACTCCTCAGATGATTGTTTTGTCAAACCTCATTAACTTGATAAGCAAAGAGGATTCATAGGCCAAAGCCTTATTTGTCTACAGCAAATTCAAGTTCATAACCCTTGCTTTTCTGGTGGTCTGCCTCAGCTCCTATGAGATTTGGAGGTCTAGATCAATATACTTCCATTTTAAGACAAAAGTAATTTGGTTTTTTATTGAATTGCCAGTTCATGTGAGTTGATATCAACAGGGCTATATCAATGTGCAAGCAAATGAAGATCTGTTCCATGGAAGAAGGGAACAGAGTAAATTTTGGAGCAGGAAATTTCCCTTTGAGAGCACCGCGTGAGGACTGATGCGGAGTCCTCCTGCTGCCGCCTCTGTCATTATTAACAGCTGTGTCTACAGTTGGAAGATTATTTGCAGCTTAAGAGATGCACACTTTCTGCAAACATGAGACTTTGCATTATTAACACAAAACACTTTGCTGTCAGTCTTTGTGCTGAGAACTTCATTACATTGTATCGCTACATAGATACACTTAAAAAAATGCTTCGCTTTTCCCCAGAACTGAATTTGCTGTCACCACTGCAATCTTTTTGGCATTCTAGTTGACAGCGTAGCTTTTGCTAAAGGGCAGCCCTGATACAGAGTCATAGAATGGTAAGGTTGGAAGGGACCTCAAAGAACATCTAGTTCCACCCCCCTGCCATAGACAAGGGCACCTCCCACTAGTACAGGTCACTCAAGGCCTCCTCCAACCTGACCTTGAACACCTCCAGGGAGGTTGTGGAGCACAGAATCACCCAAAATGGTCTTTGATCCTTACCATTCTAAGATTCTATGATTCTTTGATATTGTCCCTGCTTGTGAATCAGATTTCCTGAGGTCTTTAAATTAAGATCTTTTTGCAATGACAGAAATGAACCATGGATCTTCCTTATCATTTTCAATTAACAAATTAAAAAAGTCTTAGCTGGAACAGTTTCCTCTAATTTCCTTTTAATCTTGACTCAAGTGTACTCTTCAAGTTTATGATCCAGTCATATCACTGTTAAAAGTTAATGAAAGAAAAAATGATGATACCTTTCAGCCTCAGCTTTCATGTAGTTTTGTGTGGATGAGTCTCTGACCCTGATAAGCACAAACATTTCTGTAGACTCTCTTATGCCCTTTCCTTCTTTTTAATGAGGAGTCTTCTTCTGGATGCTAGTAATTAAAGTGATTAGGAAGATGCACCATTTAAAAAGTCAGGGAGGTAACTGCAGGGGGATCTTAACCTATGAAAGCATGAAATATCTGCAGTTCAAGTGTTTAATTATGTAAAGTTAAAGAAGCCTTTCAGGTTAAGATGGGATGATTCAGGTTAATGATGCTGGGCTTCATTTCCAGTTGTGCTCCTGAATAATTCCTGGTGTTTGAACAAATAGCTTAGTTCTATTTGCTTTGGTTTATGTATCAGTAAAATAACCTCCTGACTGAGTTACATTTCGAATCATAGAATCATAGAATGGTAAGGTTGGAAGGGACCTCAAAGATCATCCAGTTCCAACCCCCTGCCATAGGCAGGGACACCTCCCACTAGTACAGGGCACTCAAGGCCTCCTCCAACCTGGCCTTGATCACCTCCCTGGGCAACTTGTGCCAGTGTCTCACCACCCTCACTGTAAAGAACTTCCTCCTAACATCCAGTCTAAATCTCCCCTCTGCCACTGCAAACCCATTGCCCCTTGTCCTGTCATTGCAAGACCTTGTCAATAGTCCCTCCCCAGCCTTCCTGGAGCCCCCTTCAGATCCTGAAGGCTACTCTAAGGTCTCCTGGAAGCCTTCTCTTCTCCAGGCTGCACAGCCCAAACTCTCTCAGCCTGTCCTCACAGCACAACTGCTGCAACCCTCTCAACATCTTCATGGTTTCCTCTGGACCCACTCCAACACTTCCATGTCCTTCCTGTGCTGGGGGCTCCACAACTGCACACAGGACTGCAGGTGGGGTGTGAGGAGAGCAGAGCAAAGGGGCACAATGCCCTCCCTTGCCCTGCTGCCCACACTGCTCTTGCTGCAGCCCAGCACGCAGTTGCTGTCTGGGCTGCACTCACACTGCAGCCTCATCTTGAGCTTTTCATCACCCCACACCCCCAGGGCCTTCTCCTCAGGGCTGCTCTCAGCCATTCCCCAACCAGCCTGGAGCTGTGCTTGGCATTGTGCCTACCCAGGGGCAGGACCTTACACTTGGCCTTGTTGAATGTCATGAGGTTGGCCTGGGCACAGCTCTGCAGCCTGTCCAGGTCCCTCTGGATGGATCCCTGCCCTCTAGCAATCGACTGTGCCACACAGCTTGGTGCCATCTGCACACTTGCTGACGTTGCACTGATTCCTCAGCCTATGGCACTGACAAAGATGTTAAACAGCACTGGTGCCAGCACTGACCCCTGAGGGAGCCACTTGGCACTGGTCTGCAGGTGGACATTGTGCCCTTGATCACTACTCTCTGTGTACCACCATCCAACCAGTTCCTTATCCTGTGATGAGTGATATTCCTCTTGAAACAGTCCTTCCAAAATGCTAAGAGCACTGATACTCCAGAATGTTCACGTGCTCTTGCATGTTAGGAGAAATTTAAACTCACACTTTAAATATTGGTTCCATGTCTGCTTCAAATGTATTCAGAGGAGATGACAAAAGAATTGACAGTGTCACTCTGCATAGGAGTGCTACAGCAATAAGCTAATGGAGCCATTCAGTAACTCAAATCTTGTCCACAGTGACAAAGGTTAATGACAACCTGGATACTGTCTGAAGGCCAATATGGGAAACAGATTTAGAGATTTTAGTTGCATTCCCATGGACAAGTTTCCACATCATAAGAATCATCACTCCATCTGTCACAGCAATTGCTAGACTCTCAGCTCACTAGAAAAATCTGAGAATAGATTTAACCTGGTGAATAAACACTCTTTTTACCCCAGGAGATTTCTTAGAGCTTTGAAATTAAATATTGCTGTTGAGACAGGGTAAGTAAAGCTGCCCTGTGGCTAGCTGTGCTGTACCTGTTTGGGGAAGAATGATTTCCAGGGTTGTAACTGCACACAAAGGAAGAAGGAATCTGAAAAGCGCTGGGAGCTCAGGAATTTACCTGTAGCACTGACAGCTTGTTTAATTTTTGCAAATTAAGACTTGCATTTGATTTTGTCCAGATGTGAAATACATGACACACATCCACAGACACCACCAGCATCACTTTCAGTTAAAAGGCATTTCCAACAGGTGCAGGTATCTAGGCACTGCTTGGAAAAGGGTCACCATTAATATCAAGTGGAGTGATAAGAGGCATCATGGAAAGCAGATGGGACCTCTAATTATTGCAGTGTAATTTGTCATGGAAATGCAAAAGCACTGCAATAACAGCAACAGTGAACCTCCCTTCAGCCCTGTGCTAGTCTTGCTTTATGCTAGTCATCCCACTGGAGTAATAGATTACTGATTCAGGCCCCCGGGTTGTTTTGTATTCAATCACATCACAGAATCACAGAATCATAGAATCATAGAATCATAGAATCATAGAATCATAGAATCATAGAATCATAGAATCATAGAATCATAGAATAGCAAGGTTGGAAGGGACATCAAGGATCGTCTAGTTTCAACACCTTCCATAGGCAGGGACACTTCCCACTAGTGCAGGGAGATACCTGCAAATATGTCGATCTCTGTTAGTTTCACCAACTCACAACACCATATGCCTAAAAATGTGCTCCTGATACAGAACTCAGAAGATAGTATGGCCAGATCTGTGCTAGGGCAATGATACTGCAACCCTCTTTGAGGGCACTGTGCTGAAAGGTACTGCAGTAAGTGAACAAGCGGCTTAATTTAGATCCTGCAGACCCCAATTTCATAATGCCTTGCTTCTGTTCAAAAGGTGTAAAATGCAAGTTAATGGAATAATGAGAAACACCTAAGTTCTAAGATTAAATAAAATTCCCAGTGTCATGGTATCTACCTCCCAAGTCTGCTCTAAAATTTTCTATATTTTTTTTTGGTTTTCATTTAAGATTTTTTTTTTTTTCCACTATCAGAAGATAGAATCATAGAATCATAGAATGGTAAGGATGGAAGTGACCTCAAGGATCATCTAGTTCCAACCCTCTACCATAGGCAGGGACACCTCCCACTAGTACAGCTCACTCAAGGCCTCCTCCAACCTGGCCTTGAACACCTCCAGGGAGGGAGCAGCCACAACCTCCCTGGGCAACCTGTGCCAGTGCCTCACCACCCTCACTGCAAGCAACTTCCTCCTAACATCCACTTTCAAT
>VWZE01017701.1:0-39309 GCA_013396675.1 Eubucco bourcierii
TCTCCAGACTGAACAACCCCAACTCTTTCAGTCTGTCAGGGCTCCAGCCCTCTGAGCATCCCCGTGGCCCTTCTCTGGACACCTTCCAGTACCTCCACCTCCCTCTTGTCACAAGAGCTCCAGCAGTGGATGCAGCACTCCAGGTGGGGCCTCACCAAAGTGGAGCAGAGGGGGCAGAATCACCTCCCTGGCCCTGCTGNGGAGCAAGACTGGTCCCAGAACCAATCCCTGAGGGACTCCCCTTGGACATGGAGCCATTGGCAGCCACTCTTTGGGTGCAGCCATCAAGCCAGTTCTTTACCCAGCCAGTGCTCCACCCATCACACCCATGTCTCACCAGCTTGGAGAGCAGGATGTGGTGCAGGACAGTGTCGAAGGCTTTGCTCAGGCCCAGGTAAATGCCATCAGTTGCTATGATGCCAGCAGCTCCTCTTGTAGCCACAACTGGGGTTGATTCTGCCCTGCCTGCCTTCAGGTCAGTGCTAAAACATCCATCACCTCTTTGAGCAGCAACAACACCCACAAGGACTATCAGAATAAATGTCACTTTTCTTCATCTCTAGAAACTGGAAGCTTTGAGGCACTTGTGCCTGGCTTCGTGCACTGATCTCACTGCAAGGTCTGTTGGTGGCCCTTAGACTGCCTGGTGCTGGCAGCTGAGCTGTCCAAGACTTCTCCTTTGTTGTGTCACATCTGGTCAGTGTCTGCTGGCAGGTGGGTGAAATACAAACACACTCCAGCTGTGGTCTCCTACCAGGACTGTGTCACAGAAGTGAACTTTAGATGGTGTTTGCTGTAACTGCTCATTAAATAAATTAATTACCACACAGCTTCAAATGAGTCAGCAGATTTTGATCTTGAACTGTCTCTGTTGTTCTCTGGGAGGGAAGTGAGAAATCACCCAAAGCAGCAACAACTCAAACAGGGCCTAGAAACAAGTTCTGCCCTTGGGCCACCTCTGCCCTCCACTGAGGCCAGAGGGAAGTCCAGACAGGTGCCAGAGAGCAAAGGTCATCATGTACTGCCCAACTCACCCACACAGTGCAAAAATAATGTACAGTTTATTACTCCTGTGAGAAAAGTATTCAGGAACAGAGAGACAAATTCATGTTCAGGACCCCAAGTGACAGCACTCCCCACACACTGGTACACAAGCCTGGGTGCTGCACACTGTCAGCATGGGGAGGATCAGGATGTACTAAGTAAAGGAGAAGGGCTGCAGGAGGCTTTCCCAGCAGCAACACTGACACTGCACCTTGCTGGATGTCTGGTGTGCACAACCACATCCCCTGGCAGGGCCTGTCCTCTGCACACCAGGGGATGTCCCTGTGCACACCAAGGGTCTGCTTCTATGAGACCAGGAGCAGGTCACTGGAGCCAGTGGGTAGGTGGCTCAGGACTCTCCATCTGCAGAGCCATTGACTTCCCAGCCTGCTCCCAGCCTTCCCCATGGGCAGCTGGGGGTACTCCAGTCTGACAGTGCTCTGCTTCCTCACTGGCTACACCTGGAAGCAGCAGGACTTGACAGGTTCTTGTCTGCAGAGGCCTTAACAGCTAACATCCAAGCCAGTGCTTGGGCAGTATCTGGCCTAGGTCACAGCAATGCTATCTGTGGTTACTGGACAGCAGCAAATCCAGGCACTTAACACTAGCAGTGTTCTACTGTCAGCAGAGCTGTGGGTGAGAGCTTTACCTTCACAGAGATCAAACCCCAGCTCCACAGAGACCTCAGGAGGCTAGGACAGCATCTTGCATTCTAACAGCAGTGGGGTTTAATGAAGCCAGGACAAAGTGCATACTGCAGGAGAACCATTCAGGTGTTTCTAATAGCTTGACTGAACTTCAGAGCCCACACAGGATAAATTCTTTACAAGATAAAGGCACAATATTTACAGGTACTCTTAGCACTGCAGCTTTAAATAAGATCAGTTAACCACTACCATCTGCTCCATTACCCTGGGGCAATCAGAGCAGCAATCTCTCATAGAACAGGAGATATGCTTGGGCATTCAGGACTCTGGATTCTGGAACCATCTGAACGTGGGCATCACTGACATACACCCACTGCCCTCCTGGTGCTCCTGGGGCTTCTTTTAAACCTGAAATGCAGAGGCAAAGGAAGTTGGTGGTTGTCTGTGGTATCCCCACACACACACAGAGTGGCTGTTTGCAGGCCAAGAGCAGCTCCCCACCCACGAGAAAATCTCCTCGCTTAGATTCAGGCCAGGATTTCTAGACTGAAATCTCCAGGCCAAAAGGTGCTGCCAGGGAAGCTGGTGGCAGACACCCCTCACAAAGGTGTGCTGCCAGCACTTCCAAAGGCTGGAGACACTGTCAGTGCATCTGGCTGAGTTCTGGCACACCAACAGTCCTGACAGGGAACAAAATCCCCTTCAGAAGCTGCTCAGTGCAAGATTAAACCCACACAAAGATTTGACCTGTTCTAATAATCACTGCAAGGGCAGCAGGAGCCTGAGGGAGGCCTCCCTTTCCCCTCCCAAAGGAATACCAAAAGTTGTCCTAGGAAATGAGCCTCAGCTGCAAAGGGACACTGCAGAGGACAGTGCTGGGTTCTCACTGCCCCCACAAAAGGACACTCCATTGCTTTCCCTTACTCTTAGCCTCCCACAGATCTCCCACTAACAGATTCTATCCCAGCACCTTCCTTCACTCTGCTTATCTAAAGCATGTGAATGAGAACCAGCAGGCTGAGCTTGCAGCACCACCAGACACCCTCCAGCAAACCTCCTGCCCTCCACAAAGGAGTTTCCTGCTTCACACAAAACCAGAATGTGCCAGCTGCAAGCATCAGAAAATGTCCCTTCCTATGGTATCTGCGAGGGTCAGACAGAAAATAGCACTTGGTGCTCATGGATTTGGCTCTTGGCACACTTTGAAATGCCAAATACTGACATTTCACCAGGCACAGCAATTCACCTGCAGATGTTATTTGGAGTAGGAAAGAGAGGAGAGTTCTCCATCGTTTCCCCCTTTACTAACTGCCCCAGAACTCCACTGCTCACTCAGCTCTAGGTGGGGGCATGTGCTGGGTGTCACAGAGGAAAAAACCAATTTCCTTATGTGGCCCTAAAAGCAGCAGAATGTACTGAGCTAATATAAATCCCCTTGAGGAGAAGCAGCTGGAGCCAGTGGCTGCTTTTGGCTGTGCTGGCAGGGCAAGGGGGCTGTGTTTGTACATACCCAGGACGTTTCTAGCGGCATTCATCTGCTCCAGGAGCTTCTTGGAGGGGGTCCTGACTTTGACATAGGCTGCATAGTGGCCGCCCCTCATGGACCCGCTGTGCTCCACGATCCCATAGAGGCTGTACAGCACTCGGGCGCCCTCTGCCACGTTCTGCAGGCCCAGGCACACACAAGAGGTTCATCAGTCCCCAGCCCACCTGTGCAGCTCTTGAACTCTGCCATCTGAGTCTCACCATCTTTGCAGCTGGAAGAGACCTTTAAACTCATCAAACCCAACCATTATCTAACTGGCAAGCCTGGGCTAAACCCTGCCTCTCAACACCACATCTCTGCATCTTCTGAACACCTGCAGGGATGGGCATTCAACCACCTCCCTGGGCAGGTTTTGAGAACCCTCCCAGGTTGTAGTGAGGTGGGGGATGGTCTCTCAATGGCCTCAAGGTACACCGGGGGAGGTTTACATTGGAGATTAAAAGAAACTTCTTCCCTGAAAGGGTTCTCAAAGCCTGGCACAGGCTGCCCAGGGAGGTGGCTGAATCCCCATCCCTGCAGAGATGTGCTGCTGAGGGCCATGGTTTAGCCCCAGCCCTGGCAGAGCTAGAGAACGGTTGGACTGGATGCTCTGAAAGGGCTTTTCCAACCCAAACAAGTCTGGGATTCAGTTTAACTTCTGCCCAGGACAGCTGCTGAGATACAACAGAGAGATTTGCAGTGGGTACCTTGCAGGAGGCAGCACAGAACGGTGCCAGGTCTAAGATGAGTGGGAAGTCCACGTGCCGGTTCACCTTCCGCAGGCTCAGGCCAGCCTGGAACAGCCAAACACAAAGCCTGTAAATGGATCTCTCCCAGGGAGCTTTTCCAAGCTAAGCTCTGTTGTTCTACTACAGATATCAACCACAGCTCGATGGGACTGCAACTGATGCAAACTCTGTCCTGTTTTCTCTGCAGTGCCCGAGGGACACACCAGAGCCCTCCCTGGGCACATCCCAACAGCCAGACACACTCAGGAGCTATCAGACAAACACCCCCGAGCGTGGCCGCTGTGCTCAAACAACCATAAGCACGCTTCCAGCAGCTGTCCTACCAGCTGCCCACGGAGAACAGCAACCCTCAGGATGCACAAAGAGCCTTCAAGGGCTGCTTGTTCAGCACAGAGAGCAGAGCGTGGCCGTTCACCTGGTGGAATCTCTTCAGGTGGAGAATGAGAACAGCAGGGACGCAGGAGATCAGCAGCTGCTTGCGGGCGTTGGTGTAGACACCTTCCAGCTTCTTTTCTGTATGCACGGGCAGAAAAATTGTTTGTGAAGGCAGCCACACAGAATCTGGGTGTTTTTTAACCTCCTGACAGAACAGAGAGGAGCTGCAGGGACTTTGTGAGAATTCCATCAGATTTTGTAAGCATAACATGCCAGGGGAATTCTGTGCAGCACCAAAGCCTCTTCTCGCTCTCCTCACACTTAATGACGTTAGTGGCGTGGCTGCCCTGAGCACATCGAGTTGCTAGGGCTGCACATGGCAGCAATTCTTTCAAAGCTAGGAAGGCAGTGAGCAGTGTGGCAGGGAAGGTTGAGGTCTGACACCCATCCTCCTGCACCAGCCATCTTTAAAGCATTTCTCTGGGACACTATCAAGGGAAGCTGCAAACCTCCTTCAAAGGTGCAGCTCCCATTGTGTCCTCATGCAAATGCAGCCTTGCTGGTTTTCAGTTGCTGCAAGCAAGCCCTGCTTGGGCTGCCCCCCAAGCAGGGAGGGCCCCCCCTGGGTCTCCCCATGTAGGCACAAGAGGGAGGCCCAGGCTGGAGGGCTGACAGCAGGCAGCGCTTTGAGGCAGGCCCACAGTGTGCTGAACCCACCCAGCTCTTTACCTGTGCCATTGGCCTTCCTCTGGTACTTCTGTTTCCTCTCTGTGCAGCTCTCACACAACAGTTTGTTGTTGCCCATGAGGAGCTCTACAGAAGTGAACTGGTAAAGGCAGGACTGCACAGAGCATTCCTTGGAGCTGGTGATGTAGCTTTGGGACAGTGTCTGGAAAGCATTTTGGGGGTTCTGGGGCAGGGAGGGTTTGTCCACCAAGAGCATGGAGGTGTTGGACGAGCCCAGCGCGAGGTCTCCACGGCTCGGCCTCTTCTCTTCTGTTACGGCATCGCAGAGGCTGAGTTTGGCCGTGGCACTGGAAATCACCTCCTCACTGCTGTTCCCTGCTTTGTTGTGTGGCAACTTCACACTGATGTGGTTGACCTGCAGCACGGAGGAGTTGCTGGCTGGGCTGGAAGCTGCTTGCTTCAAAGCAGTTTCGCTCTCCGAGGCTTCGCTGTCGGCATCGAAGCTGCCGTCGGAGCGGCTGCCTTCCTTCTCGCTGCCCTCTGTCTGGCTGCCGTTGGCAGAGCAGTCAGCACTCGAGTCTTTGCAGAGCAGCACACCAGAGCCACCTCCCAGCTCCAGCTTCTTGGCTTTCTCCTGCACCATAACAGGACTCCGTTCTCCTTCCTTGGCAGCAGCTTTCTTGGCAAGGCATCTCTCCTGGTTCAGCTGGTTCTGGGGATGGTGGCAGAGTTGTTTCAGTGACAGAAAGCAGAGCTGTGACCTAACACAGTTCTGGAGACCTGACAAATTCAAAGCCAATTAAACCTCAGAGAATGGTAGGGGTTGGAAGGGACCTCTGAAGATTGTTGAGTCCAACCCCTCCTGCCAGAGCAGGTCACACAGGAACACATCCAGGTGGGTTCTGAATCTCTCTAGAGAAGGAGACTCTGCAGCCTCTCTAGGCAGCCTGCTCCAGGCCTCCAGCACCCTCACACCAAAGAAGTTTCTCTGCTTGCTGAGGTGGAACTTCCTGGGCTCCAGTTTGTATCTGTTGCCTCTTGTCCTATCCCAGGACACCACTGAAGAAAGACTGACCCCTTCTTGCCCCCCACCCTTCAGTCATCTGTAGACATTCATCAGATCCCTTCTCAGCCTTCTCTTCTCCAGGCTCAACAGACCCAGGGCTCTCAGCCTTTCCTCCTCAGACAGATGTTCCTGTTCCCTCCAACATCTGCATGCTGGATGTCAAGAGCCTGTTGTGTGCTTGACTTTAAGCCCTGCACTTTGCCTTCACTCTCCCTGCTCCTTCCTGCTCTCCCATCTCTCATACCTTTAAGCCAGCTGATTTCCTTAAGATATTTTTTAAGCCATTTAGGATTAGAAACCTACACCCCAGCAGCTAAGAGCATTATCCTGGGGTCAGATCAATACTTGCCCCAGTTCACTGTGGGCACTGTGTGACAGCTGCAGGTGGCACAGCTGCAGTGGCATCCACTTCAAACTTAAGCTTCTAAAAGCTTCTCAAGTTGAAGCTCATCCCCTGGCCCCTCATGGCAGCCCTTAGCTGATGAGCAGCTGACGAAGGGGATTCCCCTCCCTGGTTCAGCTGACTCCCTCCTGGCACTTCAGATCAGCACCTCAGTATTTTAAAGCAAGTCTGTGTCAAGCATATGTAGAACCCCCCAGGGAGAGGTGTCAGAATGGTGCCCAGGCCATGTCAGCACTGAGGACTGGGTCGTGGGAGTCCTTCTTACCTTATCCTTTGTTCCAGCCTGTTTCTTGCCTGCTTTGGGCTGACTGTGGAGCGCAGTGAGAGCAGCACAGTTATACTGAGCAACATCTGCCTCCTGTGCACCTTTGCCTTTGCCTGTTCTTCCCAAAGGCACAGGCTTTGCAACCTGAGGAATCAGAGAGGAATCAGGGAAGGAAAGGTGCCTGCCTGTGCTGGGGTTTCACTTTGCAAAACGAGGCCCTGCATAAACCCAGCCAGCTGCCCCTGCCCTGGGGGCGAGGGTCACTTGTTGGCTTCCTGATCACAAACACACTGCCAGCACCTCTGAAGGATCACCTGAGAGCCACAAGAAACAGGAACCATACAAAGTTCTGGCATGGGTCCCCACCACCTGCTCTAGAACTCTGTAAGCACGTTGGTGGCAGTGCTGTCTCAGACTATGAAGGACAGAGGTGACCAGAATCAGAGAAGCACTGCAGTTGGAAAAGCCCCTGGAGATCATCCAGCCCAACCCTGCCAAGGCTGGGGCTGAACCATGGCCCTTGGTGGGGACTCCACCTGCTGCAGTCTCCATCTCTGGAGACATTCCAAACCCTGGCAGCCTGTTCCAGTGCTCCATCAACTCTGAATAAAAGAAGCTCCTCCCCATATTCAGATGGAACTTCTGATGCTCAATTCTGTGACTGATTCCCCCTGTCCTGTTGCCATCCTCCTGAGGCAGTGGAGGTGTTCTCTGAAATGCCACCAGTGCCAGAGCACCTGTTCAGAGCCTCTCCACGTGTGCACTGTCTCATCCCACAGGTACACTTCAGCCCAAGGGACTCAGCTTCTCCAGATGCCAGAACCTCACTTTCTTGCCCTTCCACAAAGAGCTCAGACCCATCCTAGTCAGAGGAGAGACCAAGCCCTCCACTGAATGCCAGTGACCATTTGTGACAGTTTTGGTCTCCTCTCCCCACACTATCTGCAGCTAAACAATCCCACAGCAGTGCAGGATTTGTGGACAAGGAGATGCTTCCAGGCCTGAAGCCCAAAGCTGTGCCCATCCACACCAGCACCTCCAGCAAGCTCTGTGCGAGCAGTCCTCTGGCAGCAAGGTAGTGACCACAGGTTCTGTTTCTTACCCTCTCCTCTATTATAGGCAGGGAAAGATCAATGAAAGGTTCTTTTACTGTTGAAATCTTGAAGAAAAAGAGAAAATGCAGATTAAATGGGAAGAACATTATGCAGGCTCAGCACACAGCTCCCTTTTAAAAACCAATTACCAGCAACTAGACAAGAAGCTGATCAGGTACAAGCAGGATGTATCAAACCACAATGAAGAACTTCCCACTAAGCCTGGGTTTGGTTGGGCTTGATTTTTTCTTAATTTTAGGTTAGCTCTGATTTTCTTGCTAACACTGCACAAAGTTCAGCAGTGAGACACAAAGGGCAAGGTCACTCATCCGGGCACAAACTGCACCTCCAGGCACTGTGGGGCTCAATTTCTCTGAGCTCCAGAGAGGTTTTTAAGGGCCTTCAGTTCTGCAGAAAGCTCTCTGTTAAGAGTCTGCTGAACCTGAATGCCCCTGCAGGAGGTGTCTGAGCTCCTGCCCTGTTCTGCAGCAGGGACTGGCTGCTGCCAGGGAGGTGGCAGGTTCTAACCTGGTGCTCTCAGAAAAGCTTGTCAGGGTTCCTGGCTGGAGCCAAAAGCTGTATGGGAAGTTGTCACCTGGGCAGGCAGCAGGCACTGTGAAATGAATCCAGTTGCTGGGGAAAAAGGGCTGGGAAAAAGCAAACAGCCTTCCCCTCTGGACTCACCTTTGGGTTTGCCATCCAAAAGCCAAACAAAATCTAAGCTGGAACTACCTGGCAAATCACAGCCTCACAGAGTAGCCTGGTTTGGAATGGACCTTAAATATCATCCAGTTCCAACACCCCTGCCATGGGCAGGGACACCTCCTGTATCCCAGCCTCTACCTGTTGTGCCTTGCCCTGTCACTGGGCACCCCTGAAAAGAGCCTGGTACCTTCTTCCTGACACCAGCTCCTGATATGGACACTGACCAGATGCCCTCTCAGCCCTCTCCTCTCCAGGTTCAGCAGCCCCAAGGCTCTCAGCCTTTCTCCACAGGAGAGATGTTCGAGTCCCTTCATCACCCTCACAGCTCTCTGTTGGACTCTCTCCCACAGATCCCTGCCTCTTGTCTCTTCTTCTGTGCCTGTGGCCCTTTCCTCCACCTGAAACACTGGGTAGGGACTGTAGGTTTCCTTTTACCTGTTGTGCAACTCAGCAAGGAATAACTGGGATCAAAACTAATGTAAGTGACTGTCTGAGGAGAGCTGTCCACACAGGGTTGCCTCTAAAGAGTCAGTCTGTACCAACAAACACCAGCCCAAAATCTCTTGGCCAGTGCAGGTAGAGCACAGCCAATGCTAAACTCTTCCTTGGGGGGCTACAGCCAGCAAATTCCTGAGTCCTGTGCAGGCAGAAATATAAAAATCCAGAAAAAAAAAAATCAGTGGGACACACAAAATACAAACAACCTCTTTGTGTGGAGTCAAAGTTCTTCATTGCTAGCAGCAACACAGTGAGCTGTCATCTGCACATCACACACAGGGATTGTTACCTGGTCCTGCAGGACTGGCCTGAATTAGTCAGACTCATTTACTTAATCTCTATAACATGAAATATAATGTTTTAAGCCAAACACAAAATGTAACATTCCATTAGAAAAGTCATGCAAATTAAGGTTTTCTTTTTATTTTCCTTTTCCAAAGTTAAAAGAAAAACTCTAAGGATCATGGAAAGCATTGATGATGGAATGTCAGTCAGATTAATTATGAAAGGAATATGCTGCTCATTAGGGTTATTGTGTTAATTATCCAAAATACTTCAAGATAAAAAAGGGTCAGTTCAGCATTTCCCCACTCCTACCCATTCAAAGGAAGTCAGTCCCAATTTTCAGGCATGGAATCATCCCTGCAGCCAGCAGGGACATCCACAGAGCAGGTTGCTCAGAGCCTTGTCAAGCCTCACCTTGAGTAGCTCAACCACCTCCCTGGGCAACCTGCTCAGTGTTCCACCCCCCTCATGGCCAGAAATAATTGCACATCCCAGAAATAATTGCACATCCCAGAAATAATTGCACATCCCAGAAATAATTGCACATCCCAGAAAAGCAGAGAGGAGGAGTTATGGGTTGGGGTAGGTGTTTGACAACATCCAATCCAACTGGGGTGGAACAGGGACGAGGAGGGAATTTGGAACCTCCAGCCTTAATCTGATGTCAAATCCAGCCCAGTGCTTGAATCCTTTTGGAATTCACAGGTTTGGGAGGAGAATGCTTCATAAAGAAGGGACAGATCATTTGAAATGAGAAACTTTCAATCAAGTCTTGGTTTGGTTGGGTTTGTTTTGCAAACAAAGGAGCAAGCATAAAATTGACAGCCCAATTTTATACTTGGAAGACAAAGTGATCGACCCAGTAGTGATCTATTCCACAGCAAAGCAGAATACCTACATGTTCACATTCCTCACACATGACAGTGCTAGTCAATTCACCAACAAAGATCCTATCTATGAAGTTCATCTTCACACCCTCTCTTCCATATGCTGAAAAAACATTTGCCTTTTTAAAGGTGAAAGAGAAGACATCCCATGTCACACCAAAACACAGCACACTGCCCCAGATACATTAGGAAAGCTCAAAGCAGCTCCAGCAGGTTTTCAGCACAGCACAGTGACAGCCCATGCTAGATCCTGCAGTCAGAGGCCTCCCTTCCATCCTTCCCTTCCCCACCTACTCTGGCAGAGTAATAACCACAGACACTTGGAGTGGTTTAGGTTGGAAGGGACCTTAAAGATCATCTACTCCAACCTCCCTGCCAAGGTTGCTCAAGGCCTTGAACACCACCAGGGAAGGGGCATCCACAACCTTCCTGGGCAACCTGTTCCAGAGTCTCCCCACCCTCCTATGATAATAATGCTGGAGCCCTCAGGGAGAAGGGCTGAAATAAAATCTCACTTTTCTTTTGAACAAATAAAATTCATAAAATCATAGAATGGGCTGGAAGGGACCTTAAAGCTCATCCAGTTCCAACCCCCTGCCATAGGCAGGGACACCTCCCACTAGCACAGGTTGTTCAAGGCCTCATCCAGACTGGCCTTGAACACCTCCAGGGAGAGGGAATCCACAAGCTCCCTGGCTAACAGACAGGCTGCCACTGCCTTAAATGGGTTTTGAAACTAGAGAATGATAAACAATGAAAAAGAAACTCTTAAAAACGAGGGGGGAAAGCTTCTTCTAACTCATCTGTATCACAGAATCACAGAATGGTAGGGGCTGGGAGGGACCTCTGGAGATCATTGAGTGAAATCCCCCTCCCAAAGCAGGAGTCACACAGGAACACATCCAGGGGGGTTTTGAATGCCTCCAGCGATGGAGACTCCACCACCCCCTGGGCAGCCTGTGCCAGGGCTCCATCCCAGGTTGCTGGGCCAGCTGGTTGCAACTGCACCCTCACCTGGAAAGGTTGGAGCAGATGATCCTTGTGGTCCCTTCCAGCCTGGCACTCTGGGATTCTGTGATCAGCCAAGTGACAGAAATCAGCTCCGTCCCTGCGAGCCAGACAATAGCTGCGGCTCCGTAACAGCCCCGAAGATGCAGCAGGCTGGTTTGGAAGACTAAACTCAATTCCATGTCCCAGGAAAGGAGGCACTTTTAACGCAGTGGGAGCCTCTCCGCTGCAGAGCAAGCTGCGGGTTCGGAGCTCTGCAGGCTGGGGACACCGCACTAGGTGGCACTAGAACAATGCTGCAGCACAGTCAGCTCCCTGCCGCTGCTGCTGGCAGTAGGCAGGGCTGGAGAAGATGGCATTTAAAAGCAGCTGCATTCTAAAGAGCTTCCACTATAGACTTGCATACCTTTGACTCTCCTCCTCGTTTCTTCATCTGCTGTCTTCGTGGTTGGATTATTAAATGCTTTCAAGATGCCCGTTTGAATGCGCTGCAATGGAGAGAGAGAGAAAAGCTCAGAGAGCACTTCGAGTGCCAGCATCCTGGAGGCTGCCAGCATCCTGGAGGCTGCCAGCATGGGCTAAGGTCTTCCCTCACACCCCTCAAACAAGCAGCAGTTTGTATTTTAAAACCACTCTTGTTATTCACTGTCACACCTGTAGCAGGTAACCAGCCAAAAGCGGAGTTGTTGAAAGTTAATCAAGCAGAGAAGGTTTCCAGGGAACAAGCACTGCCAATTTCTTCTGCTCCCAGAGGGAAACACTGCTGAGGAATGGACTAAGATACACCTGAAGGCTGCCACCTGTCTTGATACCCTAACTTCAACGTCTTTGGGCACTGAAGTCCACTTCTCTCTCTTTTCCAATGCCACACTTTGCACAAGTGTTGCCTTAGAAAGTCTTTGGGGAGACAGAAACCTGGAGGGATGCACAGAAAGGGCACCAAAACCACCAACCCAAACATTCTGAAAGCACCAGGAAGATGGGCACTGACCAGGAAGATGGGCACTGACCAGGAAGATGGGCACTGACCAGGAAGATGGGCACTGACCAGGAAGATGGGCACTGACCAGGAAGATGGGCACTGACCAGGAAGATGGGCACTGACCAGGAAGATGGGCACTGACCAGGAAGATGGGAGCTGCTGCAGCTGAGCCATGGAGGTGGCTCTGGGTGGGGCTGTGCTGTGTCACTCAGACATGCAACCATAAGACTTTGGGCTGGAAGAGACCCTCAAGATCATCCAGTCCAGTCCTGCACCCAGCACCACCAAGGCCACCAAACTATGGCCCCAGGTGCCATGGCCACAGGTTCCAGGCATGGGGACTCCACCACCTCCCTGGGCAGCCTGTGCTACTCCCTGACCGCTCTTGCAGCAAAGAAAATTTTCCTCATGTCCAACCTAACCCTCCCCTGGCAGTCTCAGGCCATTTGCTCCTGTCCTACCACCTGACACTAGGCAGCAGAGACATCTGCCCTGGCATGGGCTGGCACAAGCAGCAGCAGCCTAGCCCAACCTCCCCCACTCTGCAGAGGGAAGCAGAGGATGAATCAGGTGCCCTGGCAGGGAGCACTGCAGGGCATGACCCATGGCAAGGCTGCTGGCTCTCCAACCCCAAACTCACAGCAACAGGGACAAGTCTCTGGAGACCCTGCCCAAGTGACATTTCTGCTGTGTCACTGAGGTCAGAGCAAAGCCACATCCTAGAGACAGAGACACAGATTCGTGGAAAGGGCTGGGCTGGAAGAGACCTCAAAGATTATCTTGTTCCAACCCCTGCCATGGGCAGGGACACCTCCCACCAGCACAGCTTGCTCAAGGTCTCATCCAGCCTGGCCTTGAACACCTCCAAGCAGGGGACAGCCACAGCCTCCCTGGACAGCCTGTGCCAGTGTCTCACCACCCTCACCAGGAGGAATTTCTTCCACATCTCCAGTCTCAATCTGCCCTCCTCAAGCTTCAATCCATTCCTTCTCACCCTGTCACACCAAGCCCTTGTAAAAAAGTCCCTCCCAAGCTCTCCTGTAGCCCCCTTCAGATACCAAACCTTCTTCAGGTGTCTCAAACCTGTGTCCTAGTGAGCAGAGAGCAAACAGCTCTGGGCTGCAGACAGCAGCAGACATTTCCAAGCCATGCAGGAGCGTCTGGGTGCCAGACAGCGTTGGGGGTTGGTTTCCAGTTCAGGCACTCATCAGACCAAGTCATCCTCCCACCTTATGAGTGTGTGACCTGGCTTGTGAATTAACTCCCGCTGCCCCCAGCTCAGCTTTGTTCATCTTGAAGCCAGCAATACACTAAAAGGACTAATCAATAGGTAATTCATGAAGTTGAGCACCATAAATGGGCTCAGGGCCATAAGCAAGCCCTTTGTTGGGATTAGTGCGTTGAACCATTTATTTAGGTCAAAGAAAGACACAGCCCTTGAATGGGCAGGGGCTGGGGACAATGGCAGCAGACATTAATCAATTAGCAGCAGGGTTCTGCCACTTCAGGCCCGGGTGTGAAGCCATCTCCAGCCCACATTGCTGCAAACACAGACACTGGGTCCTCTCTCCAGGCCTGCCAATACCTTCTCCACCCAAACCCCACTGCAGCGTGTGGCTGCTGCCCAAGCCACACAGACACAGAGCTCACTGCTGCTGGGTGCAGGACACAGGGAAGAGGCAGAAGTCTCAGCTGAGTTTTTGTTAGTGCCACCTCGTGCAAGATGTGGCTCTCATCAGAGTCTGTACAGGCAGGCACAAAGCCATCACCTTGGTTTCCTCAATCCTCATGGCATCCAACAGGTAGTGCAGAAGCTCCTGGCTGTCCTGCTGCTGGAACCCCTTGAATCGAGGAGCCCTAGGAGAGAAGTGGGAAGGAATTGAAGGTCACTTTGAGAGGTTGTTCATGAGACAAAAATCACAGAATCATAGAATGGGAAGGTTGGAAGGGACCTCAAAGCTCAGCCAGTTCCAACCCCCTGCCATAGGCAGGGACACCTCCCACTAGCACAGCTCACTCAAGGCCTCATTCAGCCTGGTCTTGAACACCTCCAGGCAGGGAGCAGCCACAACCTCCCTGGGCAACCTGTGCCAGTCTCTCACCACCCTCACTCCAAACAACTTCCTCCTAACATCCACTTTCAATCTCCCCTCTGCCACTTCAAACCCATTCCCCTTGTCCTGGCATTCCCAGACCTTGTCAATAGTCCCTCCCCAGCCTTCCTGGAGCCCACTTCAGATCCTGGAAGACCACTCCAAGGTCTCCTCAAAGCCTTCTCCTCTCCAGGCTGCAGAGCCCCAACTCTCTCAGCCTGTCCTCAGAGCAGGCTCATGCCACTTGGTGCCACAGAATGGCCTGGGCTGGAAGGGACCTTCAAGATCACCCAGTCCCAGGGTGACAGGGACACCTCCCACCTGAGCAGGCTGTCAAGGTCCCATCCAACCTGGCCTTCAACACCCAGTCCTAGCTCACAGTAAGTGCAACCCCCTGGCCAGAGCCCAGCTGCCTTTGCAGGCACACTGCTCTTCTGATCTTTAAGGACTTTTGATCTTGCATGTACCTCAGACCACTTCATCTGCAATGGGATTTAAAAGGTGGAGTTTGCATTTCCAGCAATGGCACAAAACGGCACTCAGCTGTCCTCAGCTTCCAGATGTGGTTTCTTTCCCACTCACACACTGAAGCTGCTGAGGTTTGCCTTGGCAGTTTGTGCTCGTGGACAGGAGAAAGTAAAAGCAATCAGCAAATGCTTCAGACATGCAAGCTGCCTGCAAGAGCAGAACTGAAATCTGGGCAAGCTGTCAAGATGCCAGCTTAGGGCACAGCAGCCCTGGGCTACAGGCAGGGCAGCAGCACAAGTTCTGAGTTGCTGGCTGCAGGCACTTGGGGATGTAACTGGAGAAGGAGTTAAGGTGAGAAGGCATCAAAGGTCAGTGCCTAAAATTAAGCAGAATCCAGCTGGGCCTGCACATGCAAAGCAACCTGCTGGGACTGCCAGCACTGCATGTGGCTGCTGCACAGTTACTTCTTGGTACAGAGCTGACAACATCCCTGTTTGGAAATGATCTCATGGTGCTGCTCTGCAGCTTACTATAAGACCTAGAAGCAGCAGAGTGGGAGGACTCCTTCAAGCATGGCTTTCAGAGTAAAATTGGTTTTGGCACACACAGGTAAACTAAGCTAAAAAAGCCTCAAGTGGAAAAAGTAAATAAATTAACAATCCAAGTGACAAGAGAAGAGGAAATGGCCTCAGGCTGCACCAGAGCAGGTTTAGGGTGGATGTCAGGAAAATGCTGAAGGTTGGGTTGAGCTCTTCTCAGTGTGCAGTGATGCTGTGAGGGACATGAGCAGCCCCAGCTCCTGTGCTGGTGGTTCTGCTCTCCCTGCCAAAGCAAAGCAGGTGCAGGGCAGTGATTTGATGGGGGAGTTGTTTTCTGCTCCCCTCATCTGGATATTGGAAGAAACCTCTTCACCAAAAGGGCTCTCAAAGCCTGGCACAGGCTGCCCAGGGAGGTGACAGATTCCCCACCCCTGGAGGTGTTTCAGAGAGGCAGAGCTGTGGTGCTGAGGACCATGGCTTAGCCTCAGCCTTGGTAGAGTCAGAGAATGGTTGGGCTGCTCTGAAAGGGCTGTTCCCACCCAGACCCCTCTGTGGTTCTTTGTCTGTGTGGTGTTGTGTGGAGAGCCAGCTGGGATCAGGGTGTTTGCCTTCTGTGAGAGGCCACAAAAAACAACTCAAAATACACAAAATATCTAAAAAGAGAGCGAGGGAATTTCACAGCAGGCACTGCACTCACTGCACCCTTCCTGTGCTTGTAAAGCACAGGCTCAGAGGCTCACAGGGTGGCAGGGGTTGGAAGAGACCTCCGGAGTCCAACCCCCCTGCCAGAGTGGGACCAGAGAAGCCAGCACAGGCCAACAGGAACACATCCAACCGGTGCTAGGGGAGGGAAAAAAGGGAATTCACCTCTGCTGATCCAGAGAAAGCTGACAAGTAAAAGATGTGTGGTCTGCTCTCCTTGACAATGTGCTTGGAGCAAGCTCCCTGGCAGCAGAGGGCTGTGAGGCTGCTTGGTCCTGCTGACCGCTCCCAGCTGTGCTGCCATATGGGAGCCAGTGCTGGTGCCAGGCAACCTGTTGTGGTGTCACAGGGTGATGGCAGAACAGGCTGGGCCCTGCTCAGGGCCAGGAGTGGGGAAGGACAACTGTGACATCCCAGCTAGCCTCTCCTGACTCAGCTGCAGAGCAGCCAGCATGGCTGCCCTGGCAGCTAAAGGATGCTTCAGGACGATCTGCTCCTGCAGCATGTTCATCACCGAAGCTACAGCTGGCAGCACTTGGAACAGCAGAAAACCAGTCCCCTGCACAGGGACCTGCTGCACTCCTGCCTCACCACAGGGCAGCTCTGTGCTCCTGCAGCCCTACCAACAGTGCCCTCCTTCCAGCACATCAAATTCTTGCTTCAAGTCCTGCCAAGACTTCAGCAGAGCTGTGACAGCGAGTTCCACAACTCGGCTCTACACAGCGTGACCAAACCCCTTTTATTTTAACACCTGGCTCTAAGTCTGCTGCTTGTTGGTTTCACAGCCCACTCCCTGAACCGAGGGCAGCTACATCACACAGCTCATTCACAGCTCATGCAGCTGTTTGGGTTGGGAAAGCTCTCCAAGGCCATTGAGTCCAGCCATCAACCCAAGGCCACCATGGCTGTTAAACATGGGTCTCGTGATCCTCTGCTCTCCTGTCCCCTCTGCACCTTCTTTCCTGCCTACACTCTCAATATTCAAGGTCCTCCTGATGTGAAGGCTTCCCCTATTTGTCACCCCTCCCTAAAGCTCCAGCCTGGCTCTCTCTGGTTAACACAGAGGACACCCCTCCAGTCTAGCAAAGCAGCAATTGGGTTTCCCCTTCACTGTCCCCACACACACTGCTCACAGCCTCAGCTGCCAGGGCCCCAAGGAGTCTCCTCTGTCACAGAGCTCCTCGACATGATGTGCCACCCTCAGCAGGCAGGGCACCACAGTGACCCAAAGCAATCCTTCATCAGCTGTGTTCTGCTGCTAGGTGCTCTAATGGTGGAGGCCAAGTGGGAGAAGCAAGCAAGCTGGGAGCTCTTCTGACCAGAGGTTCTTCTCTACACTGATGGTCTTCAAAAGAACAGGTTCAAAAAGACTCCTAATTAATGAGAGGCATCCCAGGTGCTTTACCTTTTAACTCTTGCACACCACCACCTCAGGTTCCTAGAATCACAGAATGGTTTAGGTTGGAAGGGACCTGAAAGCTCATCCAGTTCCAGCCCCCTGCCATGGGCAGGGACATGTCCCACCAGCACAGGCTGCTCATGGCCTCATCCAGCCTGGCCTTGAACACCCCCAGGCAGGGGGCACCCACAGCCTTCCTGGGGTACCTGTGCCAGTGTCTCCCCTGTGTCTCATCCTCACTGTCAAGAATTTCTTCCTCACCTCCACTCTCAGTCTCTCCTCTCCCAGCTCAAAGCCACTGTTCCTCATCCTGGCACTGCCAGCCCTTGTCAAAAGTCCCTGCCCAGCTTTCCTGGAGCCCCTTCAGGTACTGGAAGGTTGCTCTTCTCCAGGCTGAACAGCCACAACTCTCCCAGCCTGTCCCCACAGCAGAGGCTCTCCAGCCTCAGATCCTCTGTGTGGCCTCCTGGACTCTCTCCAGCAGCTCCAGGTCCTTCTTGTGCTGGGGACAGCAGAACTGGAGGCAGTGCCTCAGGTGTGTTCTCAGCAGAGCAGAGGGGCAGAATCCCCTCCCTGTCCTGTTGCTCTCCCTGCTTTGGGCTGCAGCCCATAGCATTTCCTCTGTGACAAATCTGGACTGCTCCAAGCATTGCTTAGGTTTCCCTTCAAAACTCAGCAGCAGTCCCAGCTGCACATGACCTCTGCCAGTCCCAGCTCTGCCTTGAGCTGTGCCTTCTGCACCTGAGCAGGAGGATGACTGCTGCCTGGGGAGGGAGGCCCTGGGGATGTTTGGCCACCAGCACAACTTTGGGCACCCCAAGTGTTAGTTGCTGTCAATGCAGCAATGGAAGAAAGAAGAAGACTCTGCAGCTACTTTCTGGCCTCAGAAGCTGCAACCCCAACTCGCTACACCAAGCCAAGCTTCCTCCCTCCAAGAAAATTATTCACTCCTAACAAATAAAGGCTATAAAATGTATGTCCTCTTTACACAGCAGTGTTGCATTAGTCAGGAAGTCTCCAGACAAGTCAGAAGTCTGCAGTCCTGATATTCAGCACAGTGGAAAACCAACAGAAGGGCCCTGTAGCTATGCTGACAATCTGGCCTCCCAAAACATCTGACAGCTGCAGCACTAACAAATTAACAGTGGATGAGTTAGTACCAGACGCTAAACAGTTGCTAGAGAAAGACTCATCCCTTGCTTGCCTTCCTCTCCCCTCTCTCAACCTGGCCACCCCACCACTTGGCAAGATTCACACTCAGGAGCAGGCCTTTCTCTTCTTGTCTCAGTGCAAAAGGCACCACAAACATCCTGGTATGCACAAGGCAGTGAGCTCCACACTCTGCTCTCCCTGGGCTCCTCGAGAAGCAGTTGGCAACTGAAAGCAGTGGCCCAGTTCTGTGAGCTCCTTCCTCCCTTTCTCCCTTCCTTCCTTCTGTATTTGTGCATTCCTCCCTTACTTACTTTCCTCCTTTCCTTCTTTTCATTCCTCCCTCCCCTCCTTCCTTCCCCCCTTCCCCCCCAACCCATTCTATGACTCTGTGATTCTCTGCAGCACACAAACAAGCAGGCACTATTAATATTTTCAAATGTGGGATCCAGCTCCATGTGCCCCCAGTTCCTCTGCTTCTGCAGCTTCTTTAGCTTGCAAAGGCAGTGCTGAAATCTCTGAATCAACTTTTCCAAGGCCCTCCTACAGGTGCTTGACAAAGCAAGGCTGTCTGCAGCATAATTGAAGGCACCTACAAAGCACCACTGTAAACATTTTCCACACCAGGGAGCAGGAGCTTCTTCAGGGCTTGTCAGCCCTCTGCAATCTGGAGCCATATGCACTGCAGTGCTGCTTCAAGTCCTTACTTGCTAAACCCTTTTGAATTCTGAACTGATGCCAAGGTCAGACATCAGAGCAGAGCTTGCCCAGTTAAAAGCTCATCCTTTTTTTTTTTTTTCTCTAAACAGAATCATGGAATGGTTTGGATTGGAAGGGACCTCCAAAGGTGATCCACTCCAACCCCCCTGCACTCAGCTGACATCCTCCACTAGAGCAGGTTGCTCCAAGCCTTGTCCAGCCTCACCTGGAATATCTCCAGAGATGGAGCCTCAGCTACCTCCCTGGGCAACCTGTTGCAGTGTTCCAGCAGCCTCCTGCTGCAGAACTTGTTCCTCACATCCAATCTCAATCTGCTCTGCTCTAATTTCTAACCCCAGCCCCTGTCCTGTCCCTGCAGGCCTTTGTGGTTATGGACAGGGCCACACATTTCCTAAGGAGCAGGCACAACCAGAGAGCAACAGAAGAGCCCTGAGAGTTTGAAACATGAAGACGTTTGCTGGACTGCCCAGTAAAAATCTACTGGGACCTTGGAGAGGACAACAGACATGGCACAGCAGGAGACATCCCACTGGAAACAAAGAAGAGCTAAGCAGAAGACACAACACTTACTTTTGGCAAAGCTGGCTGAAGAGCACCTTGGGGGAAAGAGGACCTTTGCCAGCCTCCCTCATGCTGTGAAGGAACAAGAACATTGCTGAAGTCAAAGGTCCTGGGCTGGAGAGGTTGACCACCAAAGGATCCTGCAAACAAAGGCAAATTGCACATCAGATTTCCAAGTTAATGATAGGTGAGAACTGTTTCAAGGTAGACATTTGTGACTCTCAGGCACTTTCAGTCTTGGAGAGTTTGGGCTGGATCTCCCGAAGATGTTGGTGCCAGCACCTAACTGAAACAGCTGAAGAGAGAGCTGAGAGCTGCAAACCCAAACAGCTTCTCTGACCTGTCAGCTGCACACCAAACTCTGCCCACAGCCAACAGCCACAGGAACAGTTCCTGTGCTTCCAGGAACCAGGCAGCACCAGCTGACAGCAGAGGCTCAGGCAGAGCCTACAGCTCCGCTGCGGCAGCAGGGGACAGGCACAGACTGCGACCCCCACAGCCCCTCCTGGTGCCAGATGTGCCCAAACCTGGCACAACCAGCAGCAAGATACCTTCCTGCAGCGTCTCCATGCCCCAGCCCAGCAGCTCTGCCCAGGCCCCTGCAGGGTTCATGCCCCAGCAGACTCTTGCCACTAGCTGGCCTGGCTCTCCCTGAGCTGGAGCCCAGCTGGGGGACAAAGAGGCAGGGAGCTGCCCCAGCAGAGCCACGCACAGCAGGAGTGCTCTGGGCACACAAACACAGAACCTTCGCTTTACTTGCACCACCAGAAGGTGGGGAAATGTCCTTTCCCTGGGAATTTCACTCCTGGGCTGCTGCAGCCCCTGCTCCCCTGCTGACATAGAGAGGCCAGAAAACACAGAGATCTTCTTCACATTTTAAGCACTGTCATTAACCCAAAAATCAATCTCTCCATCTCATGGCTGTGTGAGCCTCACATCAAGCAGAAGCCAATGTCCCACTGGCTGTCTAAGCCTGCAGGCACAAACAAGCTGCAGATCTCTCTTGTGGCTCAGGATAACTTAGTCAAACATGCTGCTGCTCAGAGCTGCCACGGGAGGAAAGAGAGAGCAGTGCAGTGAACTTCACTGTTCTCTGCCTGGAGAAGCTACAGACATCCCCCCCAGCAACAGAGAAATCTCCATCTGAACCAGAACCCCATCCCTGCCACCAGAAAGCTCCCAGGGAACAGAAGCAAACACTAAAAAAGGAAAAGGAAGAGTGACAAATCCTCTGCAAACTGCTTTCTGCAGCTAGCAGAGGCAGAGGGTTATTGGCTCTGCTGCCCACATCCCACTGAAGGGCCAAGTCTCCAAGACATGACTGGGAACAGCAGCAACTACAGCAGCCTCTTCCCTAAGTGCCTGCAACGACCTTGAGGACCTGAAATGTGGCCTTTGACCCATGAAGCACAGAACTAATTTTGCAAGCCTTTTGAGTGAAGGGCTGGGACAGGCAGGCCCAAGCATTCCATCAACACCTAGAGGCAGATCTTTCCTGCATGGTACATCCATGCTGAAGACATGGACAGGAAACAAAACTAAGACAGGTCAGGCATTATTGGCCACTTCAATGCCACAAAAGGTTTTTCCTCCTCCTCCTGCAAGGCTGACCAACTGGTTTTGCAAAGAGAGTGAGCTCACAGCTACCACAAACAATTGCAGGGCAAAAGGAGCAGGAGAGTCAGAGTCTGTCATTAAGAGGGAAGTGGCTCCCCAGTCTCCAGCTTCTGCCCACATCTCCCCAGCTCTGACTCTCTCTGCACACTCACCAGCTGGGAGCCTGAAGCGTGGCAGATTTTCAGCTTGGTTCCTTTCTCCTTCATCTCATACATCAGCTCATTCAGCACGTGGGTCTGTGCCAAGTTCTTGAAGGAAAGAAAGAAACCCAAGAAACATGAGCTGACCTCCCAGCTAGACTCCTGGGTTAGTTACAGACTCAGAGACCTCTCCCAGCCACAGAGGATGCCAGCTTGGAAGGGACCCCAGGTTCAGCTGGTCAAGCACAGCTGAGGTTTAGATCAGCACACAAGCAGGCATCACATTTGAGTCTCTGTACATCCAAAGTATTCTCCTGTTCTTTGCTCTTCTGCCACACTGAGGACATCAGTCCCAGAAAGCATCTCCTCCTCTCACACCCTGCAGTCCCCTCGGCCTGTGGCACTGACAAGCATCTTCAGAGGGATCTGACTCAACCTATCTCAGCCTGCTTTAACTGGATGAACTTTGGCTGCAGATCACCTAGGGCTCTGCAAAGCCCTAAGTGTGGGCAGGAACCATTTGCAGTGATTTTACTCTTTCCAAGTTGTTTGTTGAGTTGTGTAACCACCAGCAGGAGCAGTGGGTGAAGAGTGCCAGCTCAGAACAGTTCTGCAGCAGTCTCCTTCTGCAGTCCTCTCTGCAGACCTAGAGGTGTCTCTGCTCAACTGACAAGCACTGGGATGGTCCAATTTAAAACCCACTAAGGCTGATGCCTCTTCTTCCAAGGATGCTGGAGGAGCTGCTCACTCCACAGGCAGTACAAGTTTTCTATCAGTGTACCTTGTCCATCTTCTCCTGGCTAGCAAAAACTCATAATCAATGCAGGTTCTTTTAGAACTGCATCCACCTGCTATGGGGACAGGCAGAGGGAGCTGGAGCTGTTTAGCCTGGAGAACAGAAGGCTCCAGGGGGTCCTCAGAGCTGCTGCCATCGCCTGAAGGGATCCTGCAGGAAGGCTGCAGAGAGACTTTGCACGAGGGTGTCTAGAGACAGGCCAAGGGGGAATGGTTGGAGGCTGAGAAAGAGCAGGGTTAGAGTGGAGCTGAGGAATAAGTTCTTCAGCCTGGGGGTGGTGAGACTCTGGCACAGGCTGCCCAGGGAGGCTGTGGCTGCCTCCTGTCTAGAAGTGTTCAAGGCCAGGTTGGATGAGGCCTTGAGCAGCTGAGTCTGGTTGAGAGGTGTCCCTGGGCATGGCAGGAGGCTGGAGCAGATGAGCTCTCAGGTCCCTTCCAGCCTGAGCCATTCAGGGACACCATGACTGTAGGGGGTTCAAACCACCCCCTGCACCCTGCAGGCATCTACACCATGCACCAAGCTCCACTTTGCACACCCACCAGATCCTGAGCATCGCTCACCACTGCCTAATGCTGAACTACAACTCAAAGCCTATGCTGGAGCACAGCCCCCACACAGGCAGTGTCACACACTTGGTGTTTGCCTTTGTCCCACTGCTGGGGAAAATGCTGCTGGTCCAGCAGGTCTGCAGCTGGACAGCAAGGGGTTGAAAGAGAGCTTCAGAAAGCAGAATGAAGGCTGGTGAGAGGCCTTTCTGAGGCCTGCAGTGTGCACAGATGAAACGTTTGTGAAGTCTGTGAGACCTTTGCACCTTACCTGCATGACAGCATTAAAGAAGCAGGTGTTGCCTAAGTTGTTTATTCCTTTCACTGGAACTGAGGCACCACCAGCAGGGCCTCTGCCTTTCAGTATCTCACTGGGTTCACTCTTCTCCTCACGGAGCCGAATGACCTTTGATGCACCTGCAATGAAACCACAGTCTCAGAATTAAACCACATTCATTCTTGATAATTAAATCTTAACACTAATGGTGTCCCCATCAAAAGGAGGGCACAGAGATGCTGGAGTCCAGAGGAAGCCACCAAGATGATCCAAGGGCTGGAGCAGCTCTGCTGTGAGCACAGGCTGAGGGAGCTAGGGGGGGTGCAGCCTGCAGAGAAGGCTCCAGAGGGGCCTCAGAGCAGCTGCCAGTGCCTGAAGGGAGCCTGCAAGAAGGCTGCAGACAGACTTCTCATGAGGCTGTCTAGAGACAGGACAGGGGGATATGGTTTGAAGCTGAGGCAGAGCAGGGTTAGACTGGAGCTGAGGAAGAAGTTCTTCAGTCTGAGGGTGCTGGGACTCTGGAGCAGGCTGCCCAGGGAGGCTGTGGCTGCCTCTTGCCTGGGGATGTTCAGGGCCAGGTTGGATGAGGCCTTGGACAACCAAGTGTAGTTGAGAGGTGTCCCTGCCCATAACAGGGAGGTTGGAGGAGATGAGCTCTGAACTCCCTTCCTACCTGAGCCATGCACCTGCAGAGAGAATCAAGCCACTGCCCCCACAGATGGCATTTTTAACCCATGCAGAAAGCTAAGCTGAAAGATCACAGCTGCAGGGAAGATGCCTCAGTGGTACTCTCAAAAAATAACAGCTGTCAGCAGTCAAACCTCTGGGGACAAAACGCCCCCCAACAACTGCACCCACCCAACAAAACCTTTGACAAGCACCATGCTGGGCCATCAGACTGTAACTCCTTCCACTCAGTAAAGCAAGCTCTGGTAGCTCAGTAAGAACAGGCAGCTAAGAATTGTGCTCAGCAGGCACAGCAGCACCACACAAAGGCTGCTTTTGGTGCGTTTCAAGAGAGGGTACCAAAAGCTGCCTGCAGATCTTTCTCAGCTATGGAACTGCCCTCTCCAGCTCCCAGTTGTTACCAGCTGCCCACATTGCTCCTCAGCCTGCCTCCCTTTGAGGAACTGCTCCCAAACACACACACTGCTGAAATGGTTCAATTTCAGACACGGAGGACCTGGTAAAGCTGCCCTGGAATGTGCTACCAGCGCAAGCTCCACAGACTCCCCTCCTTGCCTTATTATTTAAGCAGATGAGGGGCAGCAAAGTTAGACAGTCATTAACTTGTAGCCTAAAGGGAATGGGGAGACCTGAGATAACAATATTTAGCCTCCAATTCTAGTAGCAACTTTCATATTGTCATGGTTGCAGGACTAACTATGAACATTAGTGACATCTGCAGTCTCTTAAGTATTGATTAACAATGCATGTCAATGCAAACGAGTTATGGACTTAATAGATGCCAAGAACTGTGATGCTGCAATCCCTCTCTTGACATCTGATTCCATGGATTTGTCCTAATGAGTTTCACATTGAAGTCTCATTAAAGTGTTCCTGAGCAGTAACTAACAGCCCTATTTACATTAATGAACTGCTCATGCCAAGAGGCTCTTTTCTCTGCACTCCCGAGCAGCCTCTTGGAAGATGGAAAAAAATAAAATAAAATACTATTCTGTACCAGGCACCAACCTTCTGACACCCTGCAGTGCCATCCAGGCAATAATTATCTCCCCAACTTGTATCTGAGTTTGTCAAAAGCCAGTTCTCAGTGTTCCTGGCAATCCTGCTTACACAGCTTCAGAGCCCCAGAGCCCTCTGCTCTCCACTCGTCTGGAAAAGGAAGGCAGTGCAAGGGCAAAGCAGGAGCTGAAGTTCTCCTTGGAAAAGCAAAGTGGATGCAGCAAACAGCTCAGGAGCTGCTCAGCCCCACACTCACTGCTCCATGGGCTGCCTGCAGCAGCACTTTCTAACTGACATGCTTACAGCCTTGGAGTCCTGTCCAGCCAGCAGAGCTCCCACAGGACTGGAGCAGCAGGATGGCAGCTTCCAGTGTCTGCAACCCAGAGGTGCTGCTCGCTCAGAAATTCCCTATTAGAGGAGGCTTCCTTTTGCAGAACCCCAAAGAGCCAGACTGGAAGGGACCCCAAGGATCATCTGCTCCAACCTTTCTGGGTGACAGTGGAGTTGAAATGAGCTGGTTGAGCACCCTGTCAAGCTAAGGCCTCAAACTGTCCAAGGCTGCTATTAATCAAAAGGCTAACATGTAATTATTTTAACTGAATTTGTAGGGGACTCCACTGCTTCCCTTGGGAGATGATTCCAACATCTGCCTGTTCTTGTGCTGATCATGAGTTAATATCATTAAGTGCCATAAAGAGTAGTGCTGGGGAGAAGATATGGTTAAAAAGAGAGAGGAAAAAAAAGGGAAAAAATAGGGGGGAAAAAAAGGCCAAACTGTGTAAATAATTTGTGTATTAGTGTACCACAGTTGTTGCATTTATCCATCGGCATTCCAAAACATCTGGGACAGCATCTTAAAGTAAACAATGTTCACAAGGCCATCTGGACAAAACTGCAGGCAAAAATTAAAGCATAAGCATATGGAAAAGCAGATTTTTCTCTTCCCTTCAGCAGTACAGGATGACAAATGTCAAACCTAGATCTGTCCACGCTTCACTGTGCTATGCTTTGCAGCACCACCTGGCTCTCCTTGCACAGCCACCAAATATGGACAGCACTGCCACAGCAGACCATGGCTGCAGGGCAAACTGGCTGAGAGCATTTCCCTGCACGGGGAAATGGCAGCTTCACACAAGTAGCAAGGATCCACTCGCTCAGCCTCGTGTCTAAAGCACGCGAGGCAGGGAAAACAGAGCTGCGGCAGCCGGCGGCAGGCAGAAAGCACAGTGGCAGCCTCAGAGCTGGGCACTCCACATGGGCATCAGGAAGAGCAGGCCAAGGAGAGGTCTCTGTGTTGCTGCTGAAGGCCAGGAGCCTCCTTTCAGCCAGGTTCTGACTTTGGTCTCTCGATTTTTAACATGGCATTTTGCTGGGGGTGGGTTTTGTACCTGTGACAAAGGCCTGGACAGAAGAGTGTTGCCCTTCCCTGCTGCCTGCCTCAGCCCACCCAGCTACTCCAGAGTGCTGCCCTGCCCTGCTGCCTGCCTCAGCCCACCCAGCTACTCCAGAGTGCTGCCCTTCCCTGCTGCCTGCCTCAGCCCACCCAGCTACTCCAGAGTGCTGCCCTTCCCTGCTGCCTGTCTCAGCCCACCCAGCTACTCCAGAGTGCTGCCCTGCCCTGCCAGCCTTCCCCTGCTGCCTGCCTCAGCCCACCCAGCTACCCCAAGGCCATGTGCAGAGCCAGAGGAGGACAGCAGTGTTTCCCTGGAGTCTGCTCAGTGGTAAGTGACAGACAGGCCTGGAGCTGAATGTTCAGCTGACATGTGAGGAGTTGGTCAGTCTCAGTGCAGGCTGCTGGTAATGAGTGTGGTAGCTAAGCCTGCTGCAGCCTGCTCCTGCAGCACTGCCCCATGGCCACGAGCATCTCATTAATCAAAAGGCTAATAGGGAATTTTTTGAAGTGAATTTGCACTCAACTGCTTCCTGCACTCCTACCAAGTGAAGCTTGCGCCCCTGTAAGGTCTGAACAGCTGTGCTCCTGGGGAGGAAAAGGGACTTTGAAATCAGCAGAGACATGACAAGAGCAGGAGGGTTCAATCCAAATGGCAGCAGGAGGACTGGATCAAAATGGCTCTCAACTGCTGCTGCCCACAAGGGCCTTCAGCTCCCAGGGAAGCAGGTGGGAAGTGGTCCAAGTCCCACAGGCAGTGAGAGTTGTTACAAAGGACCTCGTCAGCGCTCCTGAGAACAGGGTGGGCGAGAAGCACAACAGTCATTACAGTGACAGGCTGACTTCTGCACCTTTTGGAGGCTGGATATGGCCACCCTCAGCCTCTCCACCCTGCCCAGGCACGGTGGGCAGCAGTCCCCCTGCAGCAGGCACAGTGCATCCAACCGTGACTGGTTTGGGGCTCACACACTCAGGCTTCACTCTCCTCAAGACTCCTCCTGCACTCGAGGTGCCCTTTCTATCCAGTCACTCAGGGAAGAGTCTCACCACAGCCTTCTTCTGCCACATCCAAGTATCTGGCTGCAGAGATGCCCAACCACAGCACCCTGCTGACAGCTACTGCAGTTGCCACCTCCTCCTCAGCACCACATCAGTGCCCACCTCTGGTTCCTATGCCACTGCATCTCCAGCACAGCCTTCAAGCTCACCACAGTTACCCAACATCACCCTGCTTTCCTCCTCCTTCCCACCAGAGGCTCACTTTTCCAGGGGGGGAGGGTTTCACCTACTTCTGCTCACCTCCAGCCTTGCCTCTGCAGCTCTCAGGAGGCAGGGAACACAACTGTGTCCCACAGCTGCACAGCACCAGCTCGGGGGTACGTGGCTGAGACCCCCGAGCCCAGTGCCAGCACTGCAGCAGGTGCACTACCACACGAGGTGCTGGCACAGCCACTTGCAGACAAGGGTCAGAAAACTTCTCCCAGGTCTCTCGTTTGTTTCTGCAGTAGTTCAAACACTTGCAGCACCCCTGGAGTGCTGCTGCCGAGGGTGCAGATGGTATGCAAGCAGAAGGGCAAATGCCAGCCAGGTTTCCTTTCAGGCAGGGCAGGGAGCACTTTTGCTCAGCTTTTCAATGCAACTGTTTTTAATTAAAGAGAAGGGTTCCAGGTATCTGCTCTTCCATGCCGAGGTCAAGCCTTGCCTATTGAACACAGCTCTGGCACTTCAGCTGAAGGTCTTTACAGCCAAAGCAAGGTTAATAGACTGCCTTTCTCTCAGCCAGTTCTCTTCTGCTGCATTATGAAATGCTGCTAAATTGTCTGCCACTCTTTTTTCATTTAAAAGAAATTCTTTTTTTTTCCCTGTGCCGTACCACAATGAGAATCCAGCCCTTAGAAAAAACAGCCTGCTCCTCCTCTGCACTGCTCACAGGCTGAGCTCTGCAAAGCCCAGTTTCTCTGGCAGGGTTTCACACCCCCACCACAGACTGCTGGTTTAGCTCCCTGGGCCTGCTAGAAGGTTAGCAACTGGGATGTGGCTGCACAGTGGGGAAGAGCAAGCTCCTCAAGCACCACTCTGCACCCTCTGTGCTCAGATGACCTCACAAATGATTAACAACACAGGCAGGAAAAGGAAAAGTCCGTGGCTAGAAATGATGGCATGGCTAGAAGATTTGATACCAGTGATTCAGAGGCATGGGGTACCTCTGCTACAGGACAGGCTGAGAGAGTTGGGGCTGTTCAGTCTGGAGAAGAGAAGGCTCCAGGGGGACCTAACAGCAGCCTGACAGAACCTGAAGGGGACTACAAGCAGGCTGCAGAGGGACTGTTTGCAAAGGCCTGCAGGGACAGGACAGGGGCAATGGTCTGAAATGAGAGCAGAGTAGACTGAGATTGGATGCAAGGACCAAGTTCTGCACCAGGGGGGTGCTGGAACACTGCAGCAGGTTGCCCAAGGAGGTGGTTGAGGCCCCATGTCTGGAGACACTCCAGGTGAGGCCGAGCAAGGCTCAGAGCAGCCTGCTCTAGTGGAGGATGCAGCAGCTATACCCAACTGTGTATCAAAATTACCTATTTTTAACCTTTTACATCACTTCTCTCCAGTTCTGTACTGAAATTATCTGGGTTTAAATAGTTACATCCAATCCTACATTAAAATGGCCTTTTCCCAATGTGTAGCCTATATAACTGGATACAATGATTTATCAGAATTATCTGTTCTCAGGCTCTGTCTCACAGCACTCAAACAGAAATCAAGCCTCTAACCTTTACCTACAGACCAATCTGGGCAGCTGAACTGGCTGGCAAAACCTCATTCCTCTGCTTGACCTTCCCAACCAACCCAATTTCACTCCAAAACCGAAGAATAAATATTCTTCCTTCCCATGCTGCTGCCACACAAACCAACCTCATTAGCAGTCTGCAACCTTTTGTCTCTAATTTGGCTTTTGTAAGGGAAACTGCAGCCAATATCCACTTTTAGGGCTGCAAACCCATTTCTTTTCTGCAGCAAATGAGCAGGCAGGCAGCCTGCGACGTCCCAGCATGGTTCCTTGTGTACTACACATGCATCCTGCCCATGTGAAGCTCACAAGTGTGCCACACAGACAATGCTGCACCTGCCTGGCTGTGAAAATCAGCGTGGCCCTGCTAACCCTTGGCACAAAACACCTTTCTGGGTGGTACACCCTAGCAAGCAATCTTGCTTTATTCTTCCATCTCGTGCCCAACATGACCTCTTAACCAAACAGACTCCTCTGAGAAAGAGCAAAAACAAACCAAGCCAACAGCAACAAGAGCAGAAAGCAAAGCAGGCATTGCTGGGTAGAAGGAGCCCTAGGCTCAGATGTGAAAACCACACAGCTGCAAGCATTCTTTTGGGAACCCAGCACTGGGATTTATCTCAATCGCTTAATGTAATTACAGAAGTCAGTCATGTAGCAGTAATGTAATTTGCACATTTTTACAGCTGAAGTGAAGCTGAATCTCTAGCAGAGGCTGAGTGCAAGGCAGGATCCTGCTGCCACGCTATTCCACCACATTAGTACCAAATGACAAGCATTTGGCTTTTGTTTATTTTCCGAGGTGCATTCATTAGCAAATCTATAGACCCCTCCCTCGCATCTTTCAGCTGAGGATTTTCTCTTCAAGCCACTCCCGCACTTTGGGGAACTGGAACACGAACCCAGCAGCCTCATCTGGCACTTACAGGCTTCCTCATCCTGCATTTCTGCAGGAATGTTTTACCCTGTGCTGTTTAATTTTAGCAAGCTCCACACCAACCAGCTGCACAGCAGAAAGCCAGCCCTAAGATAGATGAATTCTGCTTACAGTGCCACAGTCTGAGATGAAAATTAAGTGGTTCACTCAGGAAGGAATAGAAAAGCTCTGGGTGGGGGGAAGCACTTTGACTGATGGGAGAAAAAAAAAAAAAAAAGCTTAGATTGATTAAAATAGCTTAGGTTGATGAAAAAAGGTTTATACTGATGAAAAAAACATTGATTTTTAAGTAAGAACTATGAATTACTGTCGGTGTTACACTATTTGTTTCTCACTAGTAATATTTTCAGTGTATTTAGTTTATGTTTTTAATGGTTGGATACACAAAGTAGATGTCATAGATGCAAGCCAGCTAAGAATGTAAAGGAGAACACTGCAAGCAGCACTGTGCCACAAGGCAAAATGCTGCACCCCAAACAGACAGGAGATAGCTCAGCAGCAGTGGAGTTCATGTGGACTGCTGAATTCTTCTCACTGCTGTTCCTTTGTGCTCTGGGCAGCAGCACTAATCCCATTTTTATTTTAGATGTCATTTTTAAAGGCAGCCTAGCTGAAAGAAAAGGAAAATAACCCCAAACTTAGTTCAGTCCCATTTCTGTAGGGAAAGCAGCAAGTGGTTCAGCCCAGATGCTGGCCAGAGAGCAGGGAAGGCCTTGCTGTTCATTTATCACAGTGAGACAAGGCTGCCAGCTCTGCCTGGGAAAGCCTTACAACTCCTTTATCAACACACAGCTGCTTCTCAGCCTCTTCCAGCCAGTAGCCTGGCCCAAAGCAAACCATGCCAGCCAAGCTGCTCTTTAACTCTTCTCCTTGCCACTTCCAAAGGTGCTGGGCAAGCAGGACTCCTGGGGCCGCTTGTTTCCAGTTACAGACAAAGCTTCCAGTTACACCAGGTTAAGTGTTTGCATGAAATAGATCCGGGTTTGAAAACAGCATCAGAATGAAACAAATACAGCAGCCCTGCTCTGCCATAAACATCTGAGTGAGTTTGGAATTTCAGTGGCTTGATTTAAGGCATTTCACTGAAAGCTTCAAATGTTTTGAAGTTCCACAAATCAAGACTCTAAGGCCTGAAGCAAAGATAACACTCAAAGTCTTATCCAGCAGTACAAAACCAGACTGAAATTGCTCTGAATAAATTAACTGAAACAGGGCAGCAAGGAAGCTGCAACACCCAATTACTGCACTTAGACTTGAAACTGAAAACAAAAGGAAAGCCAGAGACTGCTCCACGTGAAGAGACACAAAGAGCAGCAATCCAACCCATCCATTTATCACACCTGAATCATTTAACCTTGTGACTAGATGAAAATATACCCCAGGTATTTCTGAGTGGCTCTGTGTATTTTTGCCCCTCAAAACCCACTTAAAACCAGCAGGATTTATGGAGATGCAGCTAGAGGAACACTGAGTCTGAGTGAGTAGGAAAAAACGTCATTATGTTTTGACAAGGAACTGCACCATCCCCACATCACAGAGGTTCACCTGGACTCAGAATCTGAAGTGTTCATTTTCAGAGAGTAGATGACAGACATCCTAAAACAAGGAGCTGTGTAAACTTACTTGGTTCAGCCCTGGAGCCATGTTTTTGAAGAAAATCAACTATCTGAGCCAAAACCTTTTTGTTGCAGTGTGTTGACAGCTCCTCATCACATTCATAGCACCTGAACAAAAGAAGAAATTCGGTGGAGTTCAGGAGATTTGGATGCACCTCCCAGCGCTAACAAACTTTTCAGGCAGCCTTTAACAAATTACTTAAACTCTAGATTTCAATTTTTCATACTAAAAGGAGGAACTGAATTCTTTCACTCCATACATGCACTTCTGCAGGTCCCTGTGACAGGAGTTAAACAACCTCAGCTTCCAGTCCTGCAAATGATCTTGGAGAAACAAGGAGGAAGGACAAACTCCTATGGCCAGCAGCTCTTTACAACACAGACTCAAACTTCTTTCTTGGTACTGATCTGTGACCATTCTGAGAGTGACAGATTGCACTGGGCTGGAAGGGATCCTCGAAGGGCATCCTGGACAACCCCCCTGCAGGCAGCAGGGACACCAACTCGAGCAGGCTGCCCAGGGCCACATCATTTGACCCTGTATGTCTCCAAGGACAGGGCCTCACCCACAGCCCTGGGCAGCCTGTGCCAGTCTCTCCCCATCCTCACTGTGCAGAACTTCCTCCTGATGTCCAACCTAAATCTGCCCTGCTCCATTTCCAGACCATTGCCCTCATCCTGTCCCCACAGGCCCTTCTGAACAGCCTCTCCCCAGCCTTGCTGCAGGTGCCCTTCGGATAGTGAAACGCTGTTCTAAAGTCTCCCTGGAGCCTTCTCTGCCACCAGGCCCAACAGCCCAAATTCTATTAAGACAGGCTGAAAGGAGAGGTTCTCCAGCCCTCTGACCATCTTTGTGGTCTTTCTCAGGACCCATTCCAGCAGGTCCATGTCTCTCTTGTGTTGGGAGCCCCAGAGCTGGACCCGGCACTGCAGGTCCTAAGGGCACTTTCCCTCCAGCACGCTGCCTCTGCTCCAGATGAAGTTCATGTTATCTACCAGAATCACCCTTCATCAGGAGAAGGCTCTGCTTTAAGTTCCATATGGACACACACAACCCCCCGGGCCCTCCTCCTCACCAGATGATCCAGGTGCTGAGGCTGATGACGATGCAGTGAGGCTCTGTGCGTGCTGTCTGGAAGTGCTTCAGCGAATGCTGCCCTTCGGAGTTCTTACTGCAGCCCTACAACCAGAAACACCACACAGCAAGGGCCAAAAGGCAGGAAAGGGCTGGGCTCTTAGTGAAGAGTGATGCCACACAGGCAAGGATCCTTCAGAAAGTGAGGGCTGATCTACATTTCCAGTAAGTCACAGAATGGCAAGGGTTGGGATCTCGAGAGAACAGAGGCCAGCCTCACTGCCAGAGCAGGACCACACAAGAATGCATCCAGGGGAGCTTTGAAAGTTTCCAGAGAAGGAGACTGCACAACCTCTCTGGGCAGCCTGCTCCAGGGCTCTGTCTGGCACACTCACACCAAAGAAGTTTCTCATCACGCTGAGGTGGAACCTCCTGGGTTCCAGCTTGTACCCTTTGTTCCTTGTCCTATCCTAGGCACCAGCAAACAGAGTCTGGCACCTTCATCCTGACACCCACCCCTGATACTTACAGGCACGGATCAGATCCCTCTCAGCTTCTCCTCTCCAGACTAAACAGCCCCAGGGCTCTCAGCCTTTCTCCACAGCAGAGCTGTTGAGTCTTACCTGCGAGCCACACTTGAGGCAGAGCCAGACGTCGGCCGGCGCCAGGGGCTCGCCCTCGCTCATCCTCCTCTCCCTCAGGCACTCTGCACATATTGCCCAGACGCTCTGAGCCACTGCTCTCTTCACACGGGGCACATCCACTGCCTGGCTGACGTGCTGGCAGGTTAAACCTGGAGAGGAGAGCACACTGCTTTCCAGCCATGAAAAGGCAGAGCCCTGAAAGGCAGCACTGCTGGAGACTGAGCCTTCAGCCAATTCAGCACCAGGGAAAAGAACAGCAAAGAATTACAAAGAGGAAAACTCAGCCAGCTGCTCCCCACAGACTGAATTGCATGAACGATCTATTTCAGTCTGTCTATAATGAAAAACCTTTTCAAAGTCGAGAAATGCTGCCTCTTAAAAACAGATCAACTGCTTGGTACAGAAGTACAAGGTTTCCTTTTGTACAGAATGAACTTCCCTGGGCTTTTAGGGGTCTTGTCAACAATAAATGCTACATAAATCTGCTTTTGCAGATCGCAACACAGGCAGTTGGCCTCCTTTTCCACCCATAAAGAAGGATTTCAAGCCCATGGATCTCTCATGCACATGCACCCTTACAGCTGCCCATCCTGAGCAGGAATATTGATCAATCACCACTCTTCTGGTTGGTTTTTGCACAAATTCTACTACAGTATCACAGAATCCTCTAAGCCTGTAGGAACCTCTGAAACCCATCTTGTCCAAGCCCTCAGTCAAAGCAGGGCCAAATATCATTTCAGATCTAGCTGCTGATGGCTTTGCCCAGCTGAACATTGACTAGCTTCAAGGAAAGAGGTTTCATCAGCTCACCAGCATTTTCTGTCTGATGAATCTCAAGGTGAAAACAAAATACACTTCCCCACAGCTAGCCCAGTTTTCCAAATTAACTTGTCTCCCTAACCCCCTCTGCCCTGAGCTCAGCTGGAAGCTCCCTGCTCAGCCAAGGAGCCTCCTGCCACATGTGCTTGGCCTTCCACAGAGGAACCATTCCCCTGCTTTCCAGAGGTTGCTGTTGAAGGTCACTAAGTCTCCAGCCCTTCAGGGCAGTCTCACAGTGTAACAACCACTCGTGTCAGGAAGCCTTGGTTGGGGACAGCTCTGCCATCGGTTCCAACCAGAAAAGCATCTCATGGTCCTGATGATCTGTGGGTTTCACCACATGAGTTACCAGCCCTCAACCCCAGGGCCAAACATCATCTAATGCACCCACCTGAAATATCATCTGAAGAGTCCTCATCCTGGGGCCTGTTTGGCCTTTTGCTTCTCTTTGGTCTCTCAGGGTTGGCTCTTGACGGATCTTTGACCCGCATCTGTTACTCGCTGGGAAAGAGGAGCAGAGGTTGGTTCAGTGCTTGAACACTTCACCAAGCGTAGTGAGTCTGGACTCTAAAAGCACAAGATGGAACCACACAGTCACACAGGGCATCTCTACAAGATGAAAACCTGCTCCAGACCCAAACAACTCCAGCTGTGTGTTTCAGCCTCAGCACCTTATCACATACACCCAGGCTCCATGTGGCCACCGCTCAGCACACTGCTGCTCAGCACAGCACTCACCAAGCAGCAAGGCCAAGGCAGCTGCTGAGCACTGCTCAGCACTGTACCCTAAGTTCTGAAAAGAGTCAACAGCAGAGCCAGCAGAAATATCCCCCCTGAAGGAACACAGTTGTGCTGTTACTCAGTGCTGACATAAATGATCTCCGAGTCCATCCCAGCATAACAACTTTTATCTCCTTGGACAGGTTATGTAAGCTTGTCCAAACCACAGCTCTCACCCAAACTGAAGTCATGTCCACATCAGTACATCTGGAGACCTTGGGTAGCTTCATGAAAGAACAATCATGGGCCTGGCCAGCTGAAATGCAAGCAGGTCTGCACCACCTGTGAAATCCTGTGGCCCACAGGCCAGGTGGTTTGAGGTGAATCAGGACACACACCAAACTCACCACTGACCCCACCCAGTGGTGTGTGGAAAAGACACTGTCAGCTGGACCCCCCAAGACCAGAGAAGTGGCATTTCTAGCCCAGCACAACCAAGTAGGCATTAGACAAGCAGACTGGCAGGAGCAGGCAGCACTCAGCCACAGCACTGGGAACTCGCCCAGCAGCCCAGAGACTTTTCAGCCCTGCTTCAATAAGAGCAGGCAACCAACAGGTAGCCCAGCCCATGGGGCTCAGCAGCTCCAGGAGCACAGACAGTGGTCACTGACCTGTCAGCTCTTGCAAAAGCCACAGCCCATCACGGGCCTGGCAGCTGGAGGCTGGGCCTGACTCTGAAAGGCATGAAGAGGGACAGAAGGGTAGGAGCAACAAGCTGCATGGCACACATCTGTGACACAAGCAGCAGTGTAGCTGTGAGGCAGCCTCAGCCCCAGCTCTCTCACCACTTGTAGTTCAAGTTCCAAGTTAAAATGATACCATTTAATACTGCTAATACAAACAGTTCTGCATCAGCCTGGAAAGGCACAGCACACACTGAAAACAGGGGAAAAGCCACACTTGCATGGAACTGTTCAGCTGTCAACAGCTGCCTAGCACCAAAGCAAGGGGCTGAGGAACAGCACATGTGTGCAGACTAAGTCCAAAGGCCAAGATCACAGAATCCCAGAATGCCAGGTTGGAAGGGACCCCAAGCACCATCTGCTCCAAGCTCTCCAGGTGATGGTGCAGTTGCAGGGAGCTGGCCCAGCAGCCTGGCAAGCTGAGGCTTCACACTGCCCAGTGCAGGGAACTCCACTGCTCCCTTTGGGAGATGATTCCCATGTCCAACTGTTCTCATGAGGAAACATTTCCCTCTGGAGTCCAATGGGAATTTCCCCAGTAGCAACTTGTCCCCAACACCCCTTGCCTTTGCCATGGGACTCCTTGTTAAAAGGGAGTCTCCATCCTCCTGGTAGCCACCCTTGATATCCTGGTCTGCGGTGATAAGGTCTCCCCTAAGCCTTCTCTTCTACAGGCTGAGCAAACCCAGCTCTCAGCCTTTCCCCACAGATCCCTCTCCTGGCCCTGCCCTAGACACAGATGCTCCACAGGACATCTGTGAAGGGTCTTTGTGAGCTTCCACAGGGCTCTCAGAGTACAGAAAGAGCCTTGTACGGGTCTGCAGTGCCAGATCCTCTGCTGAATTCTGCACGTTTAGATGTAAGCTGCAAGCTGATCTATTTTGGACATCTGTTCCCAGCATTACCTGTGGCATTTTGGCTTGCTTGCTGCCAGATCAGATGTCAGCCCATCAGAGCAGGACCCACATCCATCACAGCTAGTGACTGGGCAGTGTCACCCATCAGCAGGCTGGGAGGCTCCGCACTCTGACAGCCACCAAAACCTTCGCAGCAAACAAGCCCTCGCTGCCTGCTAGAGCAGTAAAAGGACCAGAACTGCTGACTGGTAGTGGCAGCAACACTTCTTCCCCTGGAAAATGTCATCTGAGATTCTGCAAGTGTCATCTCCAAGATTTCCTAGCCCAAAGGCACATCACACATCCCACGCCGTCACTGGAGCTCAAACGCCAGTCCTGACAGTGTCTTACAGTCCTGGAAGGGTGAGACACTGGTGGACTTCTTGCACACAGGGTGAGAGGGAGCCTTCAGACCACTAGAGACAACTTCCCAAGCCACAGGGAAAACTCCAGAGCATTTTTCACTCCTGTTAGTCCTTTTTATCCAGCTGCCCATGCTAAACATGGTCTGTCAATGTTGAGTGTTTGCATCTGCACAAGCCCCCCAGATCTGATGGTTGGACTCGATGGTCTCAGGGATTCTTCCCAAACCAAACAATTCCAGGATTCTGTGATTATTAACTAGTGATGCTGGGTCACAAGTGAAAACTTTCTCTGTGAAAAGGCAGTCGAGTGCCAGAGCTGACAGGCTCTGCACTCACGTGGCATGAACACTGACCTCACAGTGCCACGGCAAACCCGAGGGGGTAGCAACTGAAACAGCTGAAGAACGAAACAGAGAACTCAGGGATCTTGGCAGGACGACAACACAGACCATGAAAAAAAGTGGTCTAAGGCATGATAAGAGAACACAGAGAGCAACACGAGCAACGGGTGAACCGTGAAGTCCAGCAACAACAGAACAGGAGCTGTGGCTGCAGCACAATGAGGGAGAAAGATCAAGTCAAGCTGAGCCTCAGGCTGCAGCCCTGCCCAAAGGGCTGAGCCTGAGCAGACCAAGGCAGACAATGGCTGCACTCAACTTCCCACCTGCTCTGGGAGTTAGCTAATTACTGGGGATGAAACAGGTAAAACTGTAGAGAGCTAAAGAAAACCAGTCTGAGCTCTTTGAAAGTCAAAGTCTGCCACTGAGAGGGAAAAGCTCCATCCCATGTTCCTCCTCCACACAAACTGCCCCAGTTTGTTTCGATGACACATCTAAAGTGGAACAACTTGTCCTTGGCTCTATGGCTGATGCTCACAGCAGAGCCCATGAGACACTTGCTGCACTCCTGGGAATGGCACAGCAACCCAACTACAGAGCATTCCTTCTTCAATATTTCATGAAGAAATCTGACAAAATATTTACAACTGTAGTAAACTGCAGAGCAATTCCACACAGGCAGCTTCTGCTGGCAGTCTGGCACTTGTTCATGTCACTGCTATGCTTCCATTTAAAATCTAGAAGACAAGAGTGGAAAGAATCCTTTAAACAGAACTCTGCTTTATATGCTTGTATGGAAGGATTATTTAGTGGATTGGGAAACACTTGGAGCTAAAAAAGACAAGCAATGAGAATACAGTGCCACAGCTGGAGTTGTGCCATCTGCTTCTATGTTCCTGATGTCTTCATTCTTCTATATCTGTGTCTAATGTACCTGAAATTGCACCAGGAAAGGTTTAGGTTGGACACGAAGAAAAATTTCTTTGCTGGTCAGGCACTGGCACAGGTTGCCCAGGGAGGTGGTGGAGTCCCCATCCCTGGAGGCATCCAAGAAACCTGTGGCCACGGCACTTGGGGACACGGTTTAATGGCCACAGTGGTGCTGGGTTGATGGTTGGACTGGATGATCTTAGAGGGCTTTTCCAACCCAGACGAGTCTGTGGCTCCACGATTCTATGTTGTGCAAGCAGCAACAAGCAGATTGGAGTCCTAAAGCAAAGGCCACCAACAGCAGAAGACTACACAAAGTTCCAACAAACCCCCAGCAATCAGAGACCTGAAACAGCAACTCAAGCACAAGGTGCAGGTTTGCAGCCAGGGGTCTATCATGGCACCGTGCTGTCACCTCCATTCCAGGCAGGTCGGCAGAACGAGCAGCAGGTGGGGGCTGGCTGGCACAGCAGCCCCACAGGTGCCCGAGCCCTGCGCCGGGAGCCCACCGCCTGCCTTCACGCACCCAGCGGCCCTGGCAGCAGCCCGGCGGTGGCATCACCAGGCCAACATATGCCAGGCTGTCAGAGCAGGGCAGGGTTAACCGTGCCAGCCTCATGACACAGAGACACAAGCCCATGCCGGAGCCACCGCTCTCTTGCTAACTCGCCTAATGCGAAGTGAGCTGAGCTTATGTTCAAACCCGACCAAAGGCGATGCTACCGACTCCGTCTGCCGGAACGAACCGAGAGACCTCCTGCGGGTCACGGAGCTGCTGCTGCGTTCGCGTCGCGGCACAGTTAACCTACGCGAGACCGACAGCGAACTGCCAGCACCAGCAGCCTGACGCCGGCTACCTAAAACGAGCCCTCGCCAGTCCTGCTTAGCCACCGGCTCGGAACACACTGGGCAGCGCCGCACAGTCTGCGCCCGGCCCGAGGCCACAGCGGAGCAGTGCCCGCGAAGGAGCGATGCTCGCTGCGGCTGCTCCCGGCCCGCAGCCACACGGAGCGTTGCCCACGGCGGAGCAGTGCCCACTGCGGCTGACCCCGGCCCGAGGCCACGCGAAGCGATGCCCACGGCCCCGCTCAGCTCCGCGCCCCCTCCCGCACCCCGCTGGGCCGCACCCGCGCAGCGGCCCT